>CM068379.1:70162146-70762146 GCA_034770075.1 Aralia elata | reverse complement strand
AACACCATAACAAGGTGAATTAACAATCACCCATCCTGAAATTATATCTATGAGCTCTTTTTTTTTCAAGTACTTGAACAAAGGCATAAAATGGCTCAATGAATGGTATGTGAACCCATTCTTAAGAATTTCAGAAATTTAACCAGAAAATGCAAGTGCTTTGGCATTCAAAACCCCATATGAAAAATTTTAAGACTTTGAAAAATGGTCAAAAATTCAGGGGATTTAAAATTAATGCATATCAACATATCAGATTGTATTAAACCTCATTGGTCATGGCACCTTTTTGTGGGATCACTTGCATGCGTTTGAATCAATTATATTATTTAAATCCTTAAATTGTTCCTACTTTACAAACTAATATAAGAACAACTACAATTCGTACCCCCTCTTTTTGCAAAAACCATTGAAACAAATCATTAATATACCCAAATCTTTAAATCAATTCAGTCCAATCAATTTTCTCATGCAACTTCCCAAACAATAACTTAAACCCCAGAAAGATCAATTGTTTAGGATACTTCAAGAACAAAATATATTACCCAACAAGCTCCAAACTAGCATATAACTGAATAAAGTCAATACCCAACATCACAATCATCGCAATAATAAGCATGAGGTACTTTTAATTCCATGAATTTTATAAAATACATAACTTACCTTTCAATTTGAAGTTAAATTGATATAATTATTTCTTCAAGTTTGTAATTGACTGCGTTTACACCCTCTCTAAAATTATACCTTGTTCCACTCTTCCCAAGTTTCAGTTGATGGCTTCAGTTTTAGAAGAATCCGGTAGTGTAGTAGAATTTGGGAGTTTGGTCAATTTAGAGAGAGAATAAGAAATGAAACGAAAAATGGAAAGAGTGAGAAGTCATCTTAGGATTAATAAGTTTCCCCCACTCTCTCTCCTTTCTTTAGACATATGTGAGCTTAGTGGCTTAATAAATCCAAAGCTCGACACCTCATGCTTGGGAATATAATGACTCAGCACTTATACACATTACTCCTTAAGTTCTCTGCACACTTACATTACATACATATATATGTATATAATACATACACATATATTACATGTATAATTTTAATACATTTCCCAATTAATGTATTAAAATGAATTAATCTCTCTAATAAAATAAAATTAATACATTAAATAATTATTTAATGTAACGAACTAACTGTATTAAAATAATTAATATTCAATTAATTATTTTAATTCCCTCATTTGATGTATACATTTAATTTTATATAACTAAATGTAATTACCTCATTCCTTCAATAAATTATTTCCAAACAATTTAATTATACATTAAATCTATAATTTAATGTATTCAGTCATTTATTCAAATATGAATTTAATTTACTAAGTTGATACCAATATACATTCTCATCTCATATTTTTAATTTATACCCATTTGGCATAATATTATATACTAGACCATCTCGTAAATATATTACATTTATATGTAATATACTTAAAAATATAATGAGTTTAATTAACTCCCTCCGTACTTATCGCGTAAAACATTTTCACTTAATGTATAATCATTTAATCTTTCCAATAAAAATAAAAGCTATACATTAAATAAAACAATTTATTTAATGCGATAATTTCACCATATTAAAATAATTTTTATATTATCGATTATTTTAATTCACCTTATTTAACATAACGGACCAATTAAAATAATTAATATTCCATTAATTATTTTAGTTTACTTATTTAATATACACAACAAATTTTGTACAATTAACTTTAAGCATCTTCTTCTTCCCATAAATTGTCTTCAACAATTTAGTTCTATTCATTAAATATATTACTTTAATATATTTAACCATAATTTAAATATTACCTTAATTCACCAATTTAATTGAGTGAATTAATTAACTTGCTCATGAAATGAATTCATAATGAATTCATTACAAGATTTTATCAAATTATATTATTTCATAATATAATTTAAATTTAATCTTCATCTATAAATTACTTCTAAAAATTTATTTACATCATACTCCTATTAAAATAATTTAATATTATAAATTATTTTAATTTGTTCATTAATAGATACAAAAGTTTTGTATCTTTAAAGCTATCCGTCTCTTTAAATAAATTGATTCCCACAATTTATTTCAAATCAAAACAAATATATTGTTATATTCAATTATTTTCTTTTCTTTCTATAAATTGTTTTCTCACAATTTATTTAATTATAGTAAATATAATTATATATTCACTATATTACAAACATGCATACATTATTCTCAATAATGTAGTAGTATAAAAAACTTATTTCCATAAAATGGAGGTTATTAAATATATTTAATACCACCAATTAAAATAATTTAATATTATAAATTATTTTAATAATTTCCTTCATCATAAACTATACTCATCTCATTTCTTCTTAATAAATTGATTCTACAATTTATTTTCATGAAATAATAAATATATAATAATAATATATTTATTATTCACAAAAATCACATATTGCAAAGCACGTATTGACTTATGCAATATAATACCACATATCATAACACCAAATAAGAATTTTATTTATTAAATTCTTATTTTAATATTTTTCTGAAAATCCGGGTCATCACATTCTTCCCCTCTTATAAGGATTTCGTCCCCGAAATCACCTTAACGAACCTCACTTACGCGGTTCACATCTACCTTCTCTCAACATTCTATATTGTTGAATAATCTCCACTCGTCGTGTTAATATATGTGTTATAAAACTCTTTACAGGTTTTATCACATAACCTTCCTTAACTCGATACACTCCGAGTAAGACCTTTCTTTAACCATCAACATCCTCTTCTCAGGATTACCACATTCAAACTTATGTTCTACTAAGCTCATTAATTTTTTGGATATCACATCCATCTCTTCTTCTACAAATTTCGTTCTCGAAATTCAATTCTCTAGCCTTCCACTGTTCGATTCATTGAATTATATGTCTATCTTTCTCTTTCTTAGAGATCATTCTGAATTCATCATTCATTCTGAAGAATATTTCTAAACTTGTCGCTTCTCACGACTACTTCTTTTCTAGGGAACATCACCCCTTCTATCTCAATTACCAGAATTGAAATTCTCCACAATTGATTTATAATTGTGAAGCAAGATGAATAACTTCAGAATTTTAAAAACAATCGCTTAAGAAAACTTTATGTATCTTGCTAAGGGTCATAAAGACCACAAATTTTCTTTTTCATGTTTTTGAAAAGGTTCTATCAGAAATTCATCTGTGAACCGTCTGGTCTTACGGGCACGTAGGTGATCAGCCTGTGTTATGCCCTGTGTTGATCTCTGTTATCTATGCCGCTATTTCGCGCAAACAGAATTTCCCAATTCAGGAATTTTCCGTATTGATCAACACTATCTGAGTGGCCGCCGTTAGGCGCCAATTTGAACGATATACGTTCATCTGTGCCACCATCTGGTGCTCTGAAAACTTTCCCAATTAAGGGATTTGAAAAATCTGGAGTCCAAACCAAAACGGTTTAGTTGGATAGCTCAAAAGCTTAATATAAGCGATATCTGAATTTGTGTCTAGCCGATTCAAATGGCATTTGACACTTCTAGCTTTATCAAAACATTGAAAATCATTTTATGACGCATAGTACCGCACTGTTTTACCAGTGCGTTGAGGATGCCGTCATTTTTATGACTTTATCATATAACATCATACCAAAGTGGGTTGACGATCCTTAGATCACATCCAACACTAGGTTAATCTGCATTGATTACTCCATCATCAGTCATTCTACACCAGGTTACCTGATGCATTGATGACTATTTAAAAATACATTTTGATATTTTAAATTATTTTTGTCTAGCCGAAACAAATAGCGTAGACTCTTCTTTAAACGGTTCAAAACCATTGAAAAATTATGTTTGGTGTTATCATGCCGCAACAGGTAACGATGTGATAATGGCTCGAAGTCCATCTACACACCCTTGTCACCTTGTTTTGAGGATAACAAAATTTTCATTTTTATTTTTAAAGGCACATTAGTGCGAGTTTAGCTTGATGTCAAAAATTTCGAAGTCTAGCATAGCTAGAAGATTTGGAATACCTATGCCTCTACCATCAACTTCAATTTCTCTTATAATCCATTGCTTAATAATTTTATCTATTTCTATCATCCTTAAAGCTTACTATACTAGAAATCCTCAATTCTTCATGCATAACTTTTCTATACCCCAATATAGTTCATTAAACATACCACACGTTATGAGTTCAGGAACTTACCATAATCATATGAGTTTAGGAACTTATCCTAGTCAGACCAAAGACGTCCATTCGCTGAGGGGTTTAAAAACGTACCATATGATTATGAGTCACGAACTTACCATAAGTATGATTTTTTAAGAACTCGTACCTAAGCTTAAGATTCTCTAACTATCGAATATAAATATGAGAAAAGAATCACCTTCTCACCATATATATCGATAACGCGACACCAGTATTTCAATGATTATCAATATAGGAAGCTAAGTGGTTGTCGAACCAACTCATCCACTAATCAATATAGGAAGCTGAGCGGTTGTTAAACCATGGACAAATCCCGTCCCATACCAGGATTTGTTCAACTCAACCACTATATTAATATAGGAAGCTAAGTGGTTTTCAAACCAAGCACAAATTCTCGTCCCATACCAGGAATCGTACAACTCAGCCACTAACATGAATTCTCAATTGAAATCCCACATAATTCTAACTTCCCCTTTACTCAATACGAATTTCATTTAATCCGTATCTCAATATTAGTTACTCTTTCATGAGCTTACATAGTACAATTTCATAGTACAACTTTTGTACAACAATTCTACTATAAAATTTTTAATTAATCGATTGATCATCTATCATTTCATGTCTTAATCAGATCACGTTGTGATCCTTTCTTATAATCGTGTTATATTACGATTCTTTTCTATCTTATGATCGTTTTGTTTTTACGATCTTCTTACTCCTTTCTTTAATCATATTATTTTATGATTATTCCAATCAGGTGTTCCCTGATCCTTTGGTTTTTCAAGATTCTTCTTCAAATCTTTGCGTATTATCTTAACGCATTCTTTATGAATTTCTAAATTCATTTCAAGATCATTTACACCTCATTCGAGTTTATGTTTAGCTTCTTCTTCCTTTCCATCTATCTTGTTTACGGTTATAGCCTAAGGTATACTTACCTAAGGTGTACAACCCATAGCTCTGATACCAAGTGTAACGCCCCCAAAATCCGGCCTATTTTTAATTCCGATCTTGTGCGTTAATTACTATCTTAATTCAGCCTTACATCATACTAAGATGAAATAATAGTTGAAAATGCGGATAATTAAAAGTTTTCTATATCTTTCTTTCTATTCCCTGAATCGCAACCTTTACGATTATATATCGAAGTAGATATGAGTATATACAACTCAATTCTACATTCGGATTCTTTATTATATAATATTATCACTATAGTGATTTGCTTATTTTCATGCATTCAAAACAAATATTCTTTATTTATTGAATATCTCAAGGTTTACTTACTTATCAGTACACATGTCAAGAACCATCATCATGATTTAATGCAAATTTTTAAATAAAGAAAAGGTATTCCTTTGCACGCCTTCTAATCCATATCATCATATGGCAAATAATATCGCATTGTATCCTTGACCTGCAAAAAGTTTATTTTTGCAAGATTGAGCTCGACAGCTCAGCAAATTTAACAGCTTTCATGCTTCACACAACACATAATTTCATGCTCAATTCATATCTCATGATTATCATAATTTTAAACAATATAATTCATATGGTTAGCATATCCCATATCACATCAAGACTGAGTTCCAAAACTCAATCAATTTCAGTCATACGTTGACTTTCACAATTCAACAAACATAAAGTATAATTTAGCATATTTGTGAAAATCTCATATAATATCAAGATCACATAACACAAAGGAACTGAAAAACTTGCCTCGGTCCGCATTTATTATGATACGCTTGTCGAACGTTCCTTATTTAACCTTATTTCGTTGGTTAGCAAAACCCATACGCTTCCATTCAACGCATAACCTAGAATTCATGATTCAGGTTAAAACGCATTCTTTAATCCCATTTCAATCTCATTTCGAGACTTAAACTTCTTAAATTAGATTACAAATCTTTATTTATTATTATTATTTTTTAGATTTTTAAGTATCCTTCTTTTTCTCAAATCATATTTGATTAGTTAAAGGTAAAGAATAACTACAGTGCTTAAAAGATAAAACTCAATAACCAAAATGAGTTACACTGTGATGACAAGACAATACTTTTACCATGAATGACTAGCCTTAATAGCTTCCCATTTATTTCACCATATAATATGGAGAGTTAAGTTCCAAACCACATCAGTACTTGACTCAAAACCAGACATTTCAAATTAAATTCATGTATGCTTGCATTAACTAAATCAGTAGCTTCACTAGTGAGTGCTTTTAAACAAAGCCTAATCAGCAAAAGTATATAATCCCTCACAAATATATCAATCTCAACACCATAACAAGGTGAATTAACAATCACCCATCCTGAAATTATATCTATGAGCTCTTTTTTTTTTCAAGTACTTGAACAAAGGCATAAAATGGCTCAATGAATGGTATGTGAACCCATTCTTAAGAATTTCATAAATTTAACCAGAAAATGCAAGTGCTTTGGCATTCAAAACCCCATATGAAAAATTTTAAGACTTTGAAAAATGGTCAAAAATTCAGGGGATTTAAAATTAATGCATATCAACATATCAGATTGTATTAAACCTCATTGGTCATGGCACCTTTTTGTGGGATCACTTGCATGCGTTTGAATCAATTATATTATTTAAATCCTTAAATTGTTCCTACTTTACAAACTAATATAAGAACAGCTACAATTCGTACCCCCTCTTTTTGCAAAAACCATTGAAACAAATCATTAATATACCCAAATCTTTAAATCAATTCAGTCCAATCAATTTTCTCATGCAACTTCCCCACACAATAACTTAAACCCCAGAAAGATCAATTGTTTAGGATACTTCAAGAACAAAATATATTACCCAACAAGCTCCAAACTAGCATATAACTGAATAAAGTCAATACCCAACATCACAATCATCGCAATAATAAGCATGAGGTACTTTTAATTCCATGAATTTTATAAAATACATAACTTACCTTTCAATTTGAAGTTAAATTGATATAATTATTTCTTCAAGTTTGTAATTGACTGCGTTTACACCCTCTCTAAAATTATACCTTGTTCCACTCTTCCCAAGTTTCAGTTGATGGCTTCAGTTTTAGAAGAATCCGGTAGTGTAGTAGAATTTGGGAGTTTGGTCAATTTAGAGAGAGAATAAGAAATGAAACGAAAAATGGAAAGAGTGAGAAGTCATCTTAGGATTAATAAGTTTCCCCCACTCTCTCTCCTTTCTTTAGACATATGTGAGCTTAGTGGCTTAATAAATCCAAAGCTCGGCACCTCATGCTTGGGAATATAATGACTCAGCACTTGTACACATTACTCCTTAAGTTCTCTGCACACTTACATTACATACATATATATGTATATAATACATACACATATATTACATGTATAATTTTAATACATTTCCCAATTAATGTATTAAAATGAATTAATCTCTCTAATAAAATAAAATTAATACATTAAATAATTATTTAATGTAACGAACTAACTGTATTAAAATAATTAATATTCAATTAATTATTTTAATTCCCTCATTTGATGTATACATTTAATTTTATATAACTAAATGTAATTACCTCATTCCTTCAATAAATTATTTCCAAACAATTTAATTATACATTAAATCTATAATTTAATGTATTCAGTCATTTATTCAAATATGAATTTAATTTACTAAGTTGATACCAATATACATTCTCATCTCATATTTTTAATTTATACCCATTTGGCATAATATTATATACTAGACCATCTCGTAAATATATTACATTTATATGTAATATACTTAAAAATATAATGAGTTTAATTAACTCCCTCCGTACTTATCGCGTAAAACATTTTCACTTAATGTATAAATCATTTAATCTTTCCAATAAAAATAAAAGCTATACATTAAATAAAACAATTTATTTAATGCGATAATTTCACCATATTAAAATAATTTTTATATTATCGATTATTTTAATTCACCTTATTTAACATAACGGACCAATTAAAATAATTAATATTCCATTAATTATTTTAGTTTACTTATTTAATATACACAACAAATTTTGTACAATTAACTTTAAGCATCTTCTTCTTCCCATAAATTGTCCTTCAACAATTTAGTTCTATTCATTAAATATATTACTTTAATATATTTAACCATAATTTAAATATTACCTTAATTCACCAATTTAATTGAGTGAATTAATTAACTTGCTCATGAAATGAATTCATAATGAATTCATTACAAGATTTTATCAAATTATATTATTTCATAATATAATTTAAATTTAATCTTCATCTATAAATTACTTCTAAAAATTTATTTACATCATACTCCTATTAAAATAATTTAATATTATAAATTATTTTAATTTGTTCATTAATAGATACAAAAGTTTTGTATCTTTAAAGCTATCCGTCTCTTTAAATAAATTGATTCCCACAATTTATTTCAAATCAAAACAAATATATTGTTATATTCAATTATTTTCTTTTCTTTCTATAAATTGTTTTCTCACAATTTATTTAATTATAGTAAATATAATTATATATTCACTATATTACAAACATGCATACATTATTCTCAATAATGTAGTAGTATAAAAAACTTATTTCCATAAAATGGAGGTTATTAAATATATTTAATACCACCAATTAAAATAATTTAATATTATAAATTATTTTAATAATTTCCTTCATCATAAACTATACTCATCTCATTTCTTCTTAATAAATTGATTCTACAATTTATTTTCATGAAATAATAAATATATAATAATAATATATTTATTATTCACAAAAATCACATATTGCAAAGCACGTATTGACTTATGCAATATAATACCACATATCATAACACCAAATAAGAATTTTATTTATTAAATTCTTATTTTAATATTTTTCTGAAAATCCGGGTCATCACAATCTGAGTGGACGCCGTTAGGCGCCAATTTGAACGATATACGTTCATCTGTGCCACCATCTGGTGCTCTGAAAACTTTCCCAATTAAGGGATTTTAAAAAAAATCTGGAGTCCAAACCAAAATGGTTTAGTTGGATAGCTCAAAAGCTTAATATAAGCGATATTTGAATCTGTGTCTAGCCGATTCAAATGGCATTTGACACTTCTATCTTTATCAAAACATTGAAAATCATTTTATGACGCATAATACCGCACTATTTTACTAGTGCGTTGAGGATGTCGTCATTTTATGATTTCGTCATACTACATCATACCATAGTGGGCTGACGATCCTTAGATCACATCCAACACTAGGTTAATCTGCATTGATGACTCCATCATCTGTTATTCTACAACAGGTTACATGATGCATTGATGACTATTTAAAAATACATTTTGATATTTTAAATTATTTTTTTGTCTAGCCGAAACAAATAGCGTAGACTCTTCTTTAAACAGTTTAAATCATTGAAAAATCATTTTGGGTGTTATCATGCCACAACAGGTAACGATGTGATAATGGCTCGAAGTCCATCTACACACCCTTGTCACCTTGTTTTAAGGATAACAAAAATTTTGGTTTTATTTTTTTAAAGGCACATCAGTGCGAATTTAGCTTGATGTCAAAAATTTCGAAGTCTAGCATAACTAGAAGATTTGGAATACTTATGCCTCCACCATCAACTTCAATTTCTCCAATGATCCATTGCTTAATAATTCTATCTATTTCTATCATCCTTAAAGCTTACTATACTAAAAATTCTCAATTCTTCATGCACAACTTTTCTATACCCCAATATAGTTCATTAAACATACCACACATTATGAGTTCAGGAACTTACCACAATCATATGAGTTTAGGAACTTATCCTAGTCAGACTAAAGACGTCCATTCGCTGAGGGGTTCAAAAACGTACCATATGATTATGAGTCACGAACTTACCATAAGTATGGATTCAAAGAACTCGCACCTAATCTTAATATTCTCTAACTATCAAATATAAATATGAGAAAAGAATCACCTTCTTGTCATATGTATATTGATAGCGCGACACCAATATTTCAATGATTATCAATGTAATAAACTAAGTAGTCGTTAGACCAAGCACAAAACCTCTGCCCATACAAAGGTTTGTACAACTCAGCTATCACATGAGTCCTCAATTGAAATCCCACCCGATCCTATCTTGCTCTTTGCTCAATACGAATGTTTTTAATCCGTATTCCATCATCTATAACTCTTTCTGAGTTTTACTCGTACTATCTCATAGTACCTTCTATTTATAGCATTAAGCTAAATTTTTTAATTATTCAATTCTTTAACTCAATCAGATCACGTTGTGAGCCTTTCTTATAATCGTCTTATATTACGATTCTTTTCAATTGTATGATCGTTTTTTTTACGATCTTCTTTCTTTCCTCTTTAATCATATTATTTTATGATTATTCAAATCAGGTGTTCCCTGGTCCTTTGGCTTTTCCATATTCTTCTTTGAATATTTGCGTATTACCTTAACGCATTCTTTACGAATTTTCTAGATTCCTTTAAGATCATTTAAACCTCATTCGAGTTTATGCTTAATATCTTCTTCTTTTTCATCTATCTAGTTTACGGTTATAGCCTAGGGTACTGTTACCTAAGGTTTATAACCCATAGCTCTGATACCAAGTATAACGCCCCTAAAAATCGGGACCAACTTTACCCAAAATTAGGACTAATCTTAATCCCGACCTTGTGCATTAAATACTATCTTAATTCAGCTTTACATCATATTAAGATGAAATAATAGCTGAAAATGCGGATAATTAAAAACTTTTTATATTTTTCTTTTTATTCCCTGAAATCGCAACCTTTACAATTATACATTGAAGTAGATATGAGTATATACAACTCAATTCTACATTCAAATTCTTTCTTATCTAGTATTATCACTATATTGATTTTCTTTATATAATACTCATCCCAATATATTCAAAACAAATATTCTTTATATATTGAATAATTCAAACTTTACGTACCAGTTAGTTACATATATCAAGAATCATTGTCGCGATTCAATACAAGTTCTAATTAAAGAAACGAAATTTCTTTGCACGACTTCTAATCTTTATCGTCCAGATAGCAGATAATATCGCCCTGCATCTTTATCCTGCAAAATTTAGGTTTTGCAAGTCTGAGCTCGACAGCTCAGCAAATCTAGCAATTTTCATGCTTCACGTAGCACAGAATATCATGTCCAGTTCATTCATTATAATCATTCTACTATGCATATCATATATGCATTATAACTCTAAACAATACGATTTCATATGCTTAATATATCACACATCATATCATATATAGATTGAGTCCCATAACTCAATCAATTTAGTCATAATTTGACTTTCATAATTCATAGAGCATAGTATGAAAATTTAGCATGCTTCTGGAGATTTCATTCATAATGCGATAAATATTACATATAATCAATATCAAATTCATATATCACAAAAGAACTGAAAGACTTGCCTTGCGAGTTGAATACGCTTATAGCTTTTAGCTTCTCTCCACAAATCCTACGCAATTGTGTTTACATATACACACATATTAGGTAACCGTTTATGTCACAAAAATATGCATGCATATACATTAACCATGATTATTAGTTTATATAAACTATAATCTTTTATTCTCATCTTAGAATCATCTTTGGTTTCTTTGAAAACTTTGTTCATTTTAACATTTTTATGCTTAACAAGGTTCTCTCACAGCTTTAGTATACAACTACTTTATACCTCGAAGTATAAACCATTTATATCCCATTTTAAGAATATCTCTCATCTCTATTTGTAAACTTGAGGTTATATGATTTATGAACGGTTTCAATGGCGTAAACATAGCTCATTTCATTATTCTTTAATTATATAGCTTTTATGTTTTCGCAGTAGTCCATGCGTTAAAGCATTCTGTAACCACGTACATGGATGCCTTGCTTCATTAGTAATATAGTTTAACATTTATTCCCATGAATAAATTAAACTCTCACTTCGTATGTATATTAGTTTTATACATAGGTCGTTTCTTGGTTCCGTTCTTGTAATCTTCGCTTTGTATTTCGAAAACCTTTCGTTTTCAAATTTTACGGTCAATATAGTCTTAAACGGGTTAGCGTATTTCATCTCTATACATAGCCCTTTTTATATTCCATTTCCCAATTCAAGTTGCTCACATAAAATATAAATTCATGTTTCCATAACACTTTTATCATTTTTTCTTGCACATTGCATCATTTACGCTATATATTAGTCTTTATACTATATTTATACCTTCATACTGGTTTTTCGTCATGTGCCGAATAGCTCTAAAACCAACTAAACGCGTCGCGGAAACACGATTCGCTGGGCAGCCCAAGGCTGCCAGGCACAGCCGGCTTGGCGTAGCTAGTTGGGCTGGGCAACCCCACGGTTTAACGCTGTGACGCCCCCAAATCCGGGTACCTCAAACCCGAATCCGGTGCTCTACGGTACATCCCATTCCATACAATATAATAGACATGAATGTAATTAATATATTATTACAACACGTCTTACTCTCAATTCCCAGGTTCTAATACCATAACATCATTCCAAATACATAATAAGTCTTAATATTACATCATTACTACTACAAATAAACTATGACGCCATCTAGACGTTCATCTTGCCCTTTCCCTTGTCCTTACCGGAACCTTCGGCCCGCTCGGACTTAGCTGCAATGTTTAATATAAAGCAAGAATGAGCATTCAATTGCCCAGCAAGTATAACAGTTGAATAACAACAATATCATCAATCATATCATTTCTCTTCGACAACTGAACAATAGTTGTGAAATATTCTGAATAAACAAGAATAATACTTTGCTTTCGTTTTAAAAATATATTTTTGAAACGACATTGAGTGGTCATAAGACCTTGAACTTTCTTTTGCTTTCTTGAAAAGGTACACAGCATTATAACTGCAAACCGTCTTACTTACGAGCACTTCTAGGTGATCAACCTATTGTACTCTATGTTGATCAACACTCTAGCTGGAAACGACTATATGCGTTTGTTTAGGCGCTCGATGCCTTGTCAGAATAACTGACTAAAACTGCCCCTAATAGTAGGGTTGTTCATCTCATTCATGTCTCAGAATCCTAACCAAAACAATTCGGTTGGATAGCTCTACTTAATCATCAATAACATTTCAAGGATTTATTATCAAATCAATAAAATACTTCAATATCTGTCTAGCCGAAACAAATGGCATCGACGTTCTCTATAACAGTTCATATATATGTGAACTTGAAAGCTTCAACAATTTATGTCATAACATAGCTCGAATACTTGTGCAAATACTAAAAGATTTACATAAGTAAGGAATTCACACAACCATATATGTATTGCGTAAATCGAAACTTCAAACATCGCATGAGAGTCAAGAGAATATAATCAAATGAATCAAATAAACTTGCACAATATACGTCTCTTGTATAAGATACGAAACTTGCATTCAATACTGAAAATGAATGAAGCTAGAGAACTTGCCCAACACAAAGGTTAGACAAGGGTTTAGGAAACTTGCCTTAAGCGCTTGCTACTAGTTGACGTTAATCGTCCTTCAAATATGTCCTACGCATTTAAACATATATTCACATACCAATTAGTCTCACAATAGACACCAAACATTGGCTTACATTAATCAACACATTATAATCATTACGAACATTGATTGCCACTACGCTTACCCAAACGGGGGTCTCACGTGACTTAGTCATTTCATGCTTGGGGTCATCCAACTATTACACTAACATATCATACATATGCTTTGAGGTATTTATAACATGTTGGGTCTATGTAAACATGCATCGCATCAATAACACAAAGCAGCAGAACAGTTCACCTCTGCAGAC
Organism: Aralia elata; assembly: GCA_034770075.1. Classification (NCBI taxonomy): domain Eukaryota; kingdom Viridiplantae; phylum Streptophyta; class Magnoliopsida; order Apiales; family Araliaceae; genus Aralia; species Aralia elata. The sequence continues at coordinate 70,748,058 of CM068379.1, read as the reverse complement.
CGGCGCAGCTGCGCAGGTCTTGTACTTGGGAGTGGCGCAGCTGCGCCACTCTAATCCAGGGACTTTCAGGTCTGGCACCGAGCGCAGCTGCGCAGGTGCTATGCTTGGGAGTGGCGCAGCTGCGCCACTCTGCATCCAGGAGCTTTCAGGTTCTGCTACTGCAGAACCAAAACCAACCATTTTGGTTTCGTCCCCTTTGCTTCTTAGCCAATATACAACATGTCTATATGACTTAAAACATGCTTTTACAACTGAGCTAGGCATCATAACATCATTTAATCAATTAATCATTCCTCATTCTCATGTTCCTTAGAGAAATCATTCTCTTGGACATTAAACCAAATAGTTGGTGGGCATGAGTTGAAAACTCACATTGGAGTAGAGTTTCATTATACTCTAGTCCAGATTTCCCATTGAAATCATTACTCATACCTTCTTGGCATATACCAACAATACACAACCAATGCACATAACCAAACCAAGATGGTTATAACTTCATTATTAACAAAATATGAATAACAGTCCTCTAATATCCAATTCAGTCCATTTCTTGATTCCTTAAGCAAAGGTTTGATTCCCATTCATTGTTCCACTTTCATATACCATTAACAAGGTTTTAATAGAGCTAATTAACAACCATACATGTTCATGCATTAACTAGCAAAATCAGTCACATAACTTCAACAAATCAACCAACACAAAACTTATAACAATGAAATGATGTGAAAATGAGCCAAGCTCTATATTGCATACCTCTTGAGCTACTTCTAAGGATGCTAAATGGATCAAATAGCAGCTGCTACCACACTCCTTCTTCTTCCTCAATTCACCCGTACACACTCAATTCCTACACTCTCTCAATTTTCAGCTATCTTACTAAGCAACAAGCAAAGGAATGGATGTATGGCAAGGGAGGAGTATTTATAGAAGAAGAACTGAGCTTCAAGGATGGGTTGAGGGTTGAGCATGCCAGACATGGCAGCTCCCAATACTCGGGTAGGAGAGCTTCGGCTCCTCCAAGGTGTGGTCAGCCATTGGGCTCTCCCCCTCCCTTCTCCCGAGTTTGCTTTCTGACATTCTTCCTCTACCAAATGCAAGTTTTGCTCCTCCCCAAATCCATCACGTTCTTCATCTTCTTCTTCCTCTCTTCCTTCTCCCGTACTCTTCTCCTTCTACAAATGTGACCAGCTGATTACATAACCCATTTCCCTCATGGGTCATGGGTTGTGGGTCATGGATGGTGGGTTTGGTTCATGGACTAAGTCCATGGGTTTTGGGCTTCAACTAATAATCTATTGGGCTTCTCTTGGACTCCAAATTTAATACCAATTGGGCTTCTAATAAAAAATCAATTGGGCTAAAATAAAATCCCACACTTGGATTATTAACCCCTCTCATTAACGCTTTGGCGAAATTATGAAAAGTCATAAAATCAAAAAAAAGCGTCTTTTGCATAAATAACGCTTTAGCGCTATTTCTCTACCAATACAAATAATATCAATCAAAAATCATTACCTACACATCATATGTAGTAATAAAATATTCAAACACATAACACGGAATAATATTAATAAAAGTTCAATTTATTCAATAAAATTCATAGGCTCGCGTTACAAAGCTACCTACGATCCGCGATCGTTACAACCTCCCCCCCTTATAAGAATTCTGTCCCCAGAATTACGACATAAGGTTAAACAAAAAGATGGGGATAATTCTTCTTCATCTTATCTTCGAGTTCCCACGTCGCTTCTTCGGCGTTGTGGTTCCTCCATACTACCTTCACAAAATATATGGTCTTACTTCGTAAGACTTGCTCTTTCCTATCAATTATCTGAATAGGAATTTCTTCATATGTTAAGTCTTTCTCAACCTGAATAGGTTCATACTCTATCACATGCTTATAGTCTTGCTTATAGGGTCGTAGTACCGACACGTGAAACACGTTATGGATGTGTTCTAACTCAGGAGGTAAGGCTACCTCGTAAGCCACTTCCCCTACTCTTCTCAACACTTCAAATGGTCCTATAAACCTCGGACTCAGCTTCCCCTTCTTCCCGAACCGTATCTTCCCCTTCCAAGGAGACACCTTCAAAAATACATGGCTACCGACATCGAAGTCTCTCTTCTGGCGATGCTTGTCTGCATACTTCTTTTGCCTGTCTTGGGCCGCGACTAGTCTCGCTCTTATTCCCTTCACGATCTCCGCAGTTTGCTGTACCAATTCCGGTCCCAACAATTTGCGTTCCCCTACCTCATCCCAGCACAATGGCGTTCTGCATTTCCTTCCGTATAACGCTTCGTAAGGCGGCATGCCTATACTAGCGTGATAACTATTATTATAGGCGAACTCAACTAAAGGTAGGTGGTCGTCCCAATTCCCTTTAAAGTCCATCACACATGCCCGTAGCATATCTTCTAAAGTCTGTATCGTCCGCTCGCTTTGCCCGTCTGTTTGAGGATGATACGCCGTGCTCAACCTCAGCTGTGTTCCCAATTGCTCTTGCAGACTCTTCCAAAAATTCGACGTGAAACGTGGATCCCGATCCGACACAATCGAAATTGGCACTCTATGTCTAGAAATAATTTCCTTTACATAGAGTTTAGCTAGTTGGTCTAATTTGAACCTAATTCTGATCGGCAAGAAATGCGCCGATTTCGTCAAACGATCCACTATGACCCATATAGCGTCGTATCCCTTCTGCGTTGTTGGGAGTCCTACCACGAAATCCATCGTGATATGCTCCCACTTCCACTCTGGAATCTCTAAGGGTTGAAGCAACCCACTTGGTCTCTGATGCTCGGCCTTGACTCTCTGACAAGTCAGGCACCTACTAATGCACTCTGCGACTTCTCTTTTCATGTTCGGCCACCAAAAATGTAGTCGGAGGTCTTGATACATCTTTGTACTTCCTGGATGGATCGAGTACCTCGAACTATGGGCCTCTTGTAAAATCTCCTCTCGTAACTCGGGTACTGGCGGTACCCAAATTCTTCCTTCAAATCTCATCACTCCATCATTATCGAGTTTATACTTAATTTCTCTCCTTGGGAAATTCTCTGCCTTATTCCCTCGCACTCCTCATCGCTAAGTTGTGCTTCTTTTACTCGGTCCAATAAGATTGGACGAGTCTCTATTGTGAACAACTTCTCTCCCGATTCTGTCGGGAACCTCACTTCTATCTTCAGTTTAGCCATCTCTGTTATTAGCTCATCTTGAGCCGTTAACATTGACAACTTCCCCCGACCCTTCCTACTTAAGGCGTCGGCCACTACATTCGCCTTCCCCGGGTGATATAGAATCTCACAATCATAGTCTTTGATCAATTCTAACCACCTCCTCTGCCTCATATTCAACTCCTTCTGTGTGAAGATATACTTTAGACTTTTGTGGTCCGTGTATATCTCACATTTCTCGCCGTATAAGTAATGCCTCCAAATCTTCAGGGCAAACACAACTGCTGCCAATTCGAGATCATGAGTAGGGTATCCCCTCTCATAATCTTTCAACTGTCGTGACGCATACGCAATGACTTTACCGTGCTGCATAAGCACGCATCCAAGTCCCTTGTGTGACGCGTCACTATAAACTACAAAATCACCTGTATCATCCGGTAAGGATAATACTGGCGCCTCGCTCAACCTTTTCTTGAGCTCTCGGAAGCTCTCCTCGCACTTTTCCGTCCAAACATACTTTACTGCCTTCCTCGTCAATTGGGTTAATGGGGTTGCTATCTTCGAAAAATCCTGAATAAATCTTCGATAGTAGCCCGCTAACCCTAAGAAACTACGCACTTCTGTCGGCGTCTTCGGCTGTTCCCAATTAATAACCGCCTCCACCTTCGCTGGGTCTACGGATATACCATCTTTGTCAATCACGTGTCCCAAAAAGTGGACTCTCTCTAGCCAAAATTCGCATTTCGAGAATTTCGCATACAACTTCTCCCTCCTCAAGGTTTCCATCACTATTCTTAGGTGTTCAGCATGATCTTCCTGTGTCAAAGAGTAGACTAGAATATCATCTATGAACACCACTACAAATTTGTCCAAATGCTGCTTGAACACTCTATTCATTAAATCCATAAATGCGGCTGGTGCATTCGTTAACCCAAATGACATCACCAAGAACTCATAATGGCCGTAACGAGTCCTGAACGCTGTCTTAGGTACGTCCTCTCCCCTCACCTTCAACTGGTGATATCCCGTCCTCAGATCTATTTTAGAAAAGTATTTTGCCCCTTTCAACTGATCAAATAAATCGTCGATCCTGGGCAACGGATACTTGTTCTTGATCGTTACTTTGTTCAACTCCCGATAGTCGATACAAAGCCTCAGCGATCCATCCTTCTTCTTCACAAATAACACTGGCGCTCCCCATGGAGACAAACACGGTTGGATATACTTTTTATCTAACAATTCTTGCAGTTGAACCATCAACTCTTTCATCTCTACTGGCGCCATTCTATATGGTGCCCTTGAAACGGGTGCCGTTCCAGGCACTACGTCTATCACGAATTCGATCTCCCTATCTGGTGGGAGTCCTGGCAATTCGTCCGGAAATACATCCGCGAATTCATTCACGATAGGTATCTGCCCCATTTCGGCTCCCTCTCGTTGGGTATCAACAATGTGGCACAGATAACCTACACACCCTTTTCTTAACAACTTCCTGGCTTGCATCGTCGATAGCAAACTCGAATGTCTAGGAGATTTACTACCGTAGAACACTACCTTAGACTGTTTCGAAGTCTGAAGGTTTACGCTTTTCTTCTGGCAATCGATTACTGCCCCGTGGTTAAACAACCAATCCATTCCCAGTATTACGTCAAATTCTCCCAGTCTAATCGGAATTAAATCTACCGATAACTTACTCCCTCTAATTTCAACGCAACAATTCCTATGAACATGTTCAACAGGGATTACTTCCTTATTCGCAACTTCTATGTTCAAGGGAGACTCTAGTTTCTCTAGAGGTAAGCTTAAACGTTGAGCAAATTCACATGATACAAAAGAACAGGTCGCACCCGAATCAAACAACACATATGCATTAATATTATTGATCGGAATGATACCTGAGACTACGTCTCCTGATGTCACTGCATCTTGGACCGTCATATTGAAGGTCCAAGCTGATGGTCTACTCGGTGGAGCTGGACTAGTCATAGTCAGCTTGCCACTGCTATTCCCATTGCCTCCCCCGTCTGTCCCCTTCTTAGGGCAATTCCTTGCCATGTGGCCTGGTGCTCCGCAAACGAAACACCCACCGATCTTCTTCGGGTTAGGGCAGTTAGGAGAGATGTGTCCCTCCTGCCCACAGTTGTAGCATGTCGTCATTCCCTTCAAGCAGACCCCCAGGTGATTCTTCCCGCAGGTCTTACATGGCTCTACCCTCTTCTTTGGGTCTCCTTGTTTGTTCCCGATATTCCCGGAATTGTTCCATTTCCTCTTCTGGTTACTACCACTGGCTACATCAGCCTTACTTCCGCCTTCGCTTTTACCCTTATTCTTCTTCTCCCTATTGTAGAGGCTTAGTGCCTCACTCCCTCCTTCGGCTATGATAGCCTTTTCCAAGATTGATCCAAAGGTATCGATCTGCAACACACTCACCTTACTGTAGAGCCAGGGTTTCAGGCCCTGCTCAAACCTCCTCGTCTTCCTTTCCTCGGTGTCCACTTGGTGTGGAGCAAACCGAGCCAGCTCGTTGAACTTGGCAACATATTGGGGTACTGTCAGGTTATCTTGTTTCAGTTCTAAGAATCGCATCTCCATGCGACTCTGCATGCTTTTGGGAAAGTAGTTCTCGAAGTACAACTCCTTGAACCGTTCCCAAGCAATGACTCCTTCTCCAGCCCTATTCTGGTTTGCTTCCCACCAGAAGTTAGCCTCACCCTTCAGTAGGTAGGTAGCAAAAGTGGTCTTCTGCTCCTCCCCAACTCCAGCAATGATGAATGCTTTCTCCACCTCCTTAACCCATGATTGAGCCTCTATAGGCTCGGTGGTCCCCTTAAATTCGGGCGGTCCCACACTCTTAAAGTCCTTAAAGTTGGCAACACGCGCAACTGGAGGAATGACAGGTAGTACGGTTGGAACTCTGTTCAAAGCTCCTACCAGTAAGTCTATGAATTGCTGCATAGGGTTTGCTGTTTCCCTAGTCTCACTCTCATTATCAGATTCTCTATTCTCATTCCTCCGTGTTCCCTGTCTTCCTCTTCCTCTCCATCTCGACGGCATTTTTCTGCTAAACAAATTATGCCACTATTAATCTACTATTCATCCTTGCGCACTATAGTAAATACTAAGACGTACACATACTAATCGCAAGGCACATTGGAATAAACATACTTATCACGAGGCACATTAAAATAAACATACTTATATTAACATGCTTCTTACTTCATACATCTTGTAACACATAGCTTCTGCTATTCGCATACAATATATCCCTCTATTACTAAAAAGATGGGATTTACACCAGATAATCTATTACATATATACAAAATTTAGGATTTACATCCTTACAAGGTACACATCTAGACCTCGTCTAATCACTGAACTAGACCACGCCTAATGGCGTCTGCATACTCGTCATCTGCTATAGCCATCACCAGATCCCTACTAATGGTGTGCCTGGTCTGGCCCTCCTCTGCTGGGTAATGGGTCACCCTACGCTGAAATCGCCCATGTGACGACCTGAACGCATAGTTAGACCTATCGGTCCTCACCCTCTTGATCCTTGCCTCTTCTTCCAGGTCATCGGCCCGATCTTCGGCCCTGATCCTATCATCAATCTCTGCCTCCCAGTAGGCCTCTAACTCATGTCTCTCTTGCAAGAGTTCTTGAACCCTCGCCTCTAAGGCTTGAACTCTACCTCTTAGTGCTACATTCCTGTCAAGTACCACTTCAAACAGATTATTCATGTCTGATGGTGCCACTTCCTCTTCTTCAGAAGGCACATCATCCGATAATATATCATCTGCTTCCTCCTCATGCTCAGACGGATCCTCATCAAGTGAAAGGTCCATCTCCGGTTCCTCTTCCGGATCTTCCTCCGGGTCACTATCTATTTGAGCCTCAACCTCTGCTAGCGGCTCGGGTGTTGGCTCAGGTGGAGCGATCAGCTCCTCGCTTACTACATGGATATCTCTATACTCGGGTTCTTCTCCAGACATCTACAAACCAATATACTAACTCGATTAGTACATATCAATAACAAATAATATAATATTATAACACTTAACAAATATAGTTTATTCTAAGTATACTCTTAGCTCTTTTGATGAATTTCCTCAATTCACCCTTAACAACTCTATTTGAGTTCATTTACTAACTCTACTATTCTCTCTACGGTCATATTCCTAAGGTTTTCCCCCAACCTAAGGTTTAAAACCTATCAGCTTTGATACCAACCTGTGACGCCCCCAAATCCGGGTACCTCAAACCCGAATCCGGTGCTCCACGGTACATCCCATTCCATACAATATAATAGACATGAATGTAATTAATATATTATTACAACACGTCTTACTCTCAATTCTCAGGTTCTAATACCATAACATCATTCCAAATACATAATAAGTCTTAATATTACATCATTACTACTACAAATAAACTATGACGCCATCTAGACGTTCATCTTGCCCTTTCCCTTGTCCTTACCGGAACCTTCGGCCCGCTCGGACTTAGCTGCAATGTTTAATATAAAGCAAGAATGAGCATTCAATTGCCCAGCAAGTATAACAGTTGAATAACAACAATATCATCAATCATATCATTTCTCTTCGACAACTGAACAATAGTTGTGAAATATTCTGAATAAACAAGAATAATACTTTGCTTTCGTTTTAAAAATATATTTTTGAAACGACATTGAGTGGTCATAAGACCTTGAACCTTCTTTTGCTTTCTTGAAAAGGTACACAGCATTTATAACTGCAAACCGTCTTACTTACGAGCACTTCTAGGTGATCTGCCTATTGTACTCTATGTTGATCAACACTCTAGTTGGAAACGACTATATGCGTTTGTTTAGGCGCTCGATGCCTTGTCAGAATAACTGACTAAAAACTGCCCCTAATAGTAGGGTTGTTCATCTCATTCATGTCTCGGAATCCTAACCAAAACAATTCGGTTGGATAGCTCTACTTTAATCATCAATAACATTTCAAGGATTTATTATCAAATCAATAAAATACTTCAATATCTGTCTAGCCGAAACAAATGGCATCGACGTTCTCTATAACAGTTCATAATATATGTGAACTTGAAAGCTTCAACAATTTATGTCATAACATAGCTCGAATACTTGTGCAAATACTAAAAGATTTACATAAGTAAGGAATTCACACAACCATATATGTATTGCGTAAATCGAAACTTCAAACATCGCATGAGAGTCAAGAGAATATAATCAAATGAATCAAATAAACTTGCACAATATACGTCTCTTGTATAAGATACGAAACTTGCATTCAATACTGAAAATGAATGAAGCTAGAGAACTTGCCCAACACAAAGGTTAGACAAGGGTTTAGGAAACTTGCCTTAAGCGCTTGCTACTAGTTGATGTTAATCGTCCTTCAAATATGTCCTACGCATTTAAACATATATTCACATACCAATTAGTCTCACAATAGACACCAAACATTGGCTTACATTAATCAACACATTATAATCATTACGAACATTGATTGCCACTACGCTTACCCAAACGGGGGTCTCACGTGACTTAGTCATTTCATGCTTGGGGTCATCCAACTATTACACTAACATATCTTACATATGCTTTGAGGTATTTATAACATGTTGGGTCTATGTAAACATGCATCGCATCAATAACACAAAGCAGCAGAACAGTTCACCTCTGCAGACCGGCGCAGCTGCGCAGGTCTTGTACTTGGGAGTGGCGCAGCTGCGCCACTCTAATCCAGGGACTTTCAGGTCTGGCACCCAGCGCAGCTGCGCAGGTGCTATGCTTGGGAGTGGCGCAGCTGTGCCACTCTGCATCCAGGAGCTTTCAGGTTCTGCTACTGCAGAACCAAAACCAACCATTTTGGTTTCGTCCCCTTTGCTTCTTAGCCAATATACAACATGTCTATATGACTTAAAACATGCTTTTACAACTGAGCTAGGCATCATAACATCATTTAATCAATTAATCATTCCTCATTCTCATGTTCCTTAGAGAAATCATTCTCTTGGACATTAAACCAAATAGTTGGTGGACATGAGTTGAAAACTCACATTGGAGTAGAGTTTCATTATACTCTAGTCCAGATTTCCCATTGAAATCATTACTCATACCTTCTTGGCATATACCAACAATACACAACCAATGCACATAACCAAACCAAGATGGTTATAACTTCATTATTAACAAAATATGAATAACAGTCCTCTAATATCCAATTCAGTCCATTTCTTGATTCCTTAAGCAAAGGTTTGATTCCCATTCATTGTTCTACTTTCATATACCATTAACAAGGTTTTAATAGAGCTAATTAACAACCATACATGTTCATGCATTAACTAGCAAAATCAGTCACATAACTTCAACAAATCAACCAACACAAAACTTAGAACTTGGAAATGATGTGAAAATGAGCCAAGCTCTATATTGCATACCTCTTGAGCTACTTCTAAGGATGCTAAATGGATCAAATAGCAGCTATTACCACACTCCTTCTTCTTCCTCAATTCACCCGTACACACTCAATTCCTACACTCTCTCAATTTTCAGCTATCTTACTAAGCAACAAGCAAAGGAATGGATGTATGGCAAGGGAGGAGTATTTATATAAGAAGAACTGAGCTTCAAGGATGGGTTGAGGGTTGAGCATGCCAGACATGGCAGCTCCCAATACTCGGGTAGGAGAGCTTCGGCTCCTCCAAGGTGTGGTCAGCCATTGGGCTCTCCCCCTCCCTTCTCCCGAGTTTGCTTTCTGACATTCTTCCTCTACCAAATGCAAGTTTTGCTCCTCCCCAAATCCATCACGTTCTTCATCTTCTTCTTCCTCTCTTCCTTCTCCCGTACTCTTCTCCTTCTACAAATGTGACCAGCTGATTACATAACCCATTTCCCTCATGGGTCATGGGTTGTGGGTCATGGATGGTGGGTTTGGTTCATGGACTAAGTCCATGGGTTTTGGGCTTCAACTAATAATCTATTGGGCTTCTCTTGGACTCCAAATTTAATACCAATTGGGCTTCTAATAAAAAATCAATTGGGCTAAAATAAAATCCCACACTTGGATTATTAACCCCTCTCATTAACGCTTTGGCGAAATTATGAAAAGTCATAAAATCAAAAAAAAGCGTCTTTTGCATAAATAACGCTTTAGCGCTATTTCTCTACCAATACAAATAATATCAATCAAAAATCATTACCTACACATCATATGTAGTAATAAAATATTCAAACACATAACACGGAATAATATTAATAAAAGTTCAATTTATTCAATAAAATTCATAGGCTCGCGTTACAAAGCTACCTACGATCCGCGATCGTTACAAACGCCCACTTTCGCCATTTTTCTTCCCTTAATCCACTAATTGAATTGCTATGAATTTCGAGTATGCTTTAGTTAGTATGTCCATGTATTTATAGAAATTACCAACCCAAGAAAACGAGCGACAAAAAATATCCAAAACAGCGAGTAAAAAGTATGTCAGGCGACTGCACCAGCGCGGTGTGCGCAGCGCCCAGCTGCTGCTGTCCATAACGAACCAGCCACTTCGCACAATTTTTATTCCTTTCTTGCTCAACGGATTACTCCCATTTTTGAATATGTTATTCATGGCATATGAGGCTATTTAAAAAAAACAAACCTTCCATTCCGAGTTCGTTAAGAAGCCTTAACAGTGCGCCAAAAATGGCTGCACGTATTAATTTTTTGTTTCTCGTTTTTCTCTACAACGCGTTCCGGCTGGGTTTAACGCTACAAGGTACTTAAGTTATCCTTATCTAGGATGTACGAAGCTATCTTAAGTTTCAGCTCCGCTAAATTATCCGTTTTTAAACAGAAATGACTCTTTTAGGCCATTTATCGAATATAATACGTGTGACCTTTAAATGGGCTGTTTTCGCAAAAGTTTGTTTACGTTCTAATACCATACGCCTTCCTTATAACTCCGCACAACAACAACTAGCCTCCTTCCTGCTAATTTATAAACATAACAGCCACAATTAAAAGTTCAATCCATAACTACAGTTCATATTGTACAATCATATAAACTAACTAATGTTTATGAATTCTATAAAACTCTCACTTATCTCTTGTTTGCTGCAGATTTTCAATTTAATAATGCTTGATTGGAGTTTTGATGCCAATAAAAACTTCAAACCCGCTACAAATTCCAATTCCCTGGAACTTCTAATCTCTTCTACCCGATCCAAGTAGCTTTATGAATTTGACAAAAATACCCAACTTACCTTATAACCAATTTGATTTAAGGAAGTTAACCTTTGATATTCAATTTAGAAATCTTCCTTGTTGTGGTGCTGCTCCTAATTAACGGCCCAAATCAACTAGCAACTTGCCCCAATTCTTCTTATCTTCAAGTTGAACCTTAGCCCTTTAACGAATTTGATGGGAGATTGTAATAATAATAGATGAAATTCTTGTTTTTTTTTTCATATTTTGGGTCAGACAAAAAGAGAACAGGGCTGGTTCTGTTTTTCCTTCTCTTTTCAACCGATGGAAATGGGTCATGGAATTTGAAGTATGGAGAAGGCAGGGAAGTATAAATCTACAGCTCATGCTTAAACTTATGCTTAGTATCTCTGCAGTAGCCTAATTATCCCACAGCTCATGCTTTGCCCAAATGACTTAGCAAACCCATTTAATTTTCTTAAGTCTCGGCATACTCCATCCAACACATATATGTATATCATTATATTATAATGCATACATATATTATATACATTACATAATACATAGTTGAATATTACATTATATAATATATTCCCACCACATATGTGGTTTATGTATGTATTATTGTTATTACATTTCTATTACATATAGTTCAATATTACTCAAAATTGGATGTTTATAAATTTCAACATATATCCAAAAATTGAACATTATACATTTTCAACATGTATATAAAAATTTCTCCACAAATTATGAAATTAAATTCATAATTAAAATACACTTTTAGTGTAACATATTAACTATCTAAATAATTAACATCCACCCCATTAATAAAATAACACATTTAGGATAACGAACCAATTAAAATAATTAATATTTAATTAATTATTTTAATTCACTTATTTAATGTATACAATTAATTTTGTATAATTAACTTTAATCATCTTCTTCTTCCCATAAATTGTCTTCAACAATTTAGTTCTACTCATCAAATATATTACTTTAATATATTTAACCATGATTTAAATATTACCTTAATTCACCAATTAATTAAGTGAATTAATGAACTTGCTCATGAAATTTAATTCATAGCGAATTCATTACAAGACTTCATAATCAAATTATATTATTTCATAATATAATTTAAATTAATCTCCATTTAAATTATTTCTAACCATTTATTTAATTACATTATACTCCTATTAAAATAATTTAATAGTATAAATTATTTTAATTTACTCATTTATAGATACAAAAGTTCTGTATCTTTCAAGCTATCCATATCTTTAAATAAATTGATTCTCACAATTTATTTCAAACCAAAATAAATATATAATAATATATTCAATTATTTTATTTTCTTTCTATAAATTATTTTCTCACAAATTTATTTAACTATAGCAAATATAATAATATATTCACTATATTTCATAACATGCATACATTTCACCTAATAAAATGGAGGTTATTAAATATATTTAATACCACCAATTTACTATATTAAAATAATTTAATATTATAAATTATTTTAATAATTTCCTCCCTCATAAACTATACTCATCTCATTTCTTCTTAATAAATTGATTCTACAATTTATTTACATGAAATAATAAATATATAATAATAATAGATTTTTTTTTCCACAAAAATCACATATTGCAAAGCACGTATTGACTTATGCAATATAATACCACATATCATAACACCAACTAAGAATTTTATTTATCAAATTCTTATTTTAATATTTTTCTGAAAATTCGGGTCATCACAGCTTGAATTTTAAGACACAAGCACTTGTGGCAAAGAACAGGGATAGAACTAACTTCAGGGAATCTCACAAGGGAAACATGAATTGCAGCTAAAGCAAAAATTCCAGAAATCATAGAAGTAAGTCAAAGACCAGAAAAGGCGTTACATACATGTGTAACCATTGCAATAAGGAGGATCACTTCAAAAGAAATTGCAAGATCTGGATAGACAAGCAAAAAACTAGTGAGTAAGGGAAGATTAAGGAGAAGAATACTACAGCTACAGTTACTACTACAAAAAAAATAGGTCATTGCTGACGGACAGGCTTGTCACTAATGACCCCTGTGTCGTTGGCAATAAGGTCATTGTCGATGGATAGGCCTGTCGCTAATGACGTTTGCTATCGCCAATGAGTTTTTATTTTTATTATTAAAAGAGTTATTGGCGATAGACTGTCCATCGCCAATGTCGTCGCTAATGACTCATTGGCGACGGACAGTCCGTCGCCAATGACATTTTTAAAAAAAATTAAAAATTTGAAAACCCCCTGTTATTTTACATATACATAATTGTACCTGTTATAAACCAAAAGCAACAAATAATTATTCACTAACGCATACCAATAACCATCAAATATATATAATCAACCATCAAATGCGTACACAACATAATCACATAAACTATAAGATGTAACTAGATATAAAATGTAATCACTGTTGGTCGATTTTGCAACCGAAAAATACGCGCAAGTATACGCGGTCAACAAGTAATATAATGATAAGATAGAGTTGTCGAACCCACAGGAAATTATCACTAGTGTATCCCAAGTACCAACTATATATCGTCTCGATTTTATTTAGACAATTGATGATTTGAGTTTTTATTGTTTTGTAATAACTAAGATAACAATAACCAAGTAAATACGAAAAGCGTATAAGATAATTGAACTCTAATATTAACAAGTCTAAGATTGCAATTTCCCCCAACACTTCATTTGAATATCCTAACTCTCTCATTTGAACTAATTAACAACATAGAATTGACAACCAAGAAATAAAAGTTACTAATAAGCCTCTGTCGATGGTCAAAGTCGAATCTTCCGAATGCGGCATGTAGGTATATGTCTATCCTACACACTATCAAGAGACCAATTTCAAGAACAATTACAAGACACGTGTCACTAAATGTCATTTACCGTCTTTTCAATTACCAACTTTCACATAGGAAGTCATTAAGAATAGATTCTCCATTGGTTGCACACGGTATCTAGGTATATGTCTATCCTAAATACTATCAAGTTACCTATCATTGAGGATAATCAACAAGACACACGTTACTAAATCTCAATTAATTACCCACAACAATCATTGACTCTCACATGATATCATAACAAGTTCTAAACACTACAATCCGTTCGTCAAGTTCATATAGGTTCCCACGGTAATTACTAGCTAGGCAATTAAGATATGAAGCATAAATTATGATATTCAATTCACAAATGAGTAATTAATAACAAAGAGAAAGAAAAGTCAATTTAAACTATGTGTTAGATTCCATTGAAATCTTAGAATACAAGCTTTAGTTCATGGTACCTAAGCAAAATATCAAACACATGGTGTACATCATGAAATAGAAATACAAATTTAAAGGAAAGCAAGAGATGATAAAACTCATTTTGAAGATATTCCTATGTTGCTTGCTTGGTTGATGACAATCTCTAACTTTTCCTCTTCATTTGGCAATCTTTTCTCCTTTTGTTCCTTAGCTTGTTGCTGGAAATTTTCTTGAATTGCAACCCTCAAGCTTTTGTTGGTGATGTATGTGCAGCCTCCCAAGGTCTAGATATCCCTTTGACAATCCTTTCCTTCTTGGTTCTTTGGCTTTTGCTGAGTTTTCCTTGTATTGCAGCTCTTTGGCTCTCTATTTTGATGTTTTAGTCTAGCCTCCCAATCCCTAGATGTCTGATATGAAGCTCCAAAGAGAATACATATAGCCTCCATCAAGAAACCCTAGTCAAAGTCAGACAAAATGCAGCTCAGATTGCACTGAAAGTATGTCAGATCGCACTCAGGACGACGTTGGCGCGCCCGCATGGTGCCTGGCGCGCGCGCGCCCATGGCTTGGTTGGCCCATGCTGGCTGCCGCACGCCCGCACGTTGACTGCCGCGCGCCCGCCCGCCCACGCCCTGCCGCCCGCCTGGAGCCCCGCCTGGCGCTCGCCTGCTGCCCGCCTGCCTGCCGAGGCCCGTGCGCGCGCCCGCGCCTGCCGACTGTCGAGCCCTACCCTGCCGAGTCCTGCCGATGCTCAGCATACGCGCCCAGCGCCCAGGCTGCCCAGCGCCCAGCGCGCGCCCGTGCCTTGGCCGATGACGCACGTCGTGCACGCATTCCAACGCCGTGCACGCTCAACTTCTAAATTTCATCAAATTAAACACCGCGCGTCGCCAAACACTGAGTTCCACAATAATACCAACCAAGCACGAATAACGAGATACGAGCATTAATTCATTACAAACCACGATCCGAACGACATTTATTTCAATTCCTACAAAACACAATTAAAATACATCAAAGCAATACAAAACATATAAAAGTAACATAAAACTAAATTATCTAGAAATAAGATAAAAATACATAAAAACCATATAAAATTACCAAAAGCTAACAAATTATTAAGGCCAAAAGTACCCAAATTGTGTGTATAAAACACACTCATCAATCACTATATAACTTAACAACTAGTTAAATACATAAACCATCAAGCTAACTAGATACAAGACCCTAGTCTGTACAACTCAAAAACTAGGTAGTTACATACATGAAAGTAAAAATATAAATATAAACTAACTATATCCCCCGGTCAGCATCATCATCGCCATCGGCAGACAAACGAACATTCTCCATCGTCCCACTACCGGTCCCACCCTCCGTAACATCCTCAATATCGACTCGGCGGTCCTCACTATCTCCTCTAGGGTCCTCTCCAGCTCTTCTACGGTCATCGCCTTCGCCCCTGGCTCCACCCGTGCCACAAGATTCATCAACAAGACCCTACTAAATTAAAATATTAATTATGAAGTCACAAAAGAGAGCATATTTAAATAATTTTCTAAGTGTGCTTTATACGAGTTAATTAGATAAACGAGCAGATAACTCGACTACTAGAACTCCAAATCAAGTCCCGTAAATTGTAACGTGTTCGAAATATATAAGAGGTGTTTCGCCTATGGTTTCGCGTCATTTCGACACCCGGGCGAGTTTTGGTCAACTTTTTGTAAATTTTTCTAAATGTTCTTTAATTTATACAAGTTAGGCAAATGAGCAGATAACTCGGCCACCAGAACTCCGAATCGAGTTTCATAAGTTGTAACGTGTTCAAAATATCAAAGAGCTGCTTCGCTTATGGTTTCGTGTCATTTCGATGCACGGGGCGAGTTTTGGTATATTTTTCCTAAATTTTTCTAAGTGTTCTTTAATTTATACAAGTTAAGCAAACGAGCGGATAACTCGGCCACCGAAGTTCGAAATCGAGTCCCGTAAGTTGTAACGTGTTCCAAATATCTAAAAGGTATGTCACATATGGTTTCGAATCATTTTGACGTCCAAGGCGAGTTTTGGTCTACTTTTCCTAAATTTTTCTAAGTGTTCTTTAATTTATACAAGTTAGGCAAACGAGCGGATAACTCGACCACAGGAGTTCGGAATCGAGTCTCATAAGTTGTAACGTGTTCCAAATATCTAAGAGGTGTTTCGCCTATGGTTTCGCGTCTTTTCGACGCCCGGGACGAGTTTTGGTCTACTTTTCTTAAATTTTTTTAACTGTTCTTTAATTTATACAAGTTAAGCAAACGAGCAGATAACTCAACCACTGGAGCTTAGAATCGAGTCTCGTAAGTTGTAACATGTTCTAAATATCTAAGAGGTGTTACGCATATGGCTTCGCGTCGTTTCGACGCCCGGGACGAGTTTTGGTCTACTTTTTCTAAATTTTTCTAAGTGTTCTTTAATTTATACGCGTTAGGCAAACGAGCGGATAACTCAGCACCAGAGCTCGGAATCGAGTCTCGTAAGTTGTAATGTGTTCCAAATATCTAAGAGGTGTTACGCCTATGGTTTCGCGTCGTTTCGACGCCCGGGGCGGATTTTGGTCTATTTTTCCTAAATTTTTCTAAGTGTTTTTTAGTTTATACAAGTTAGGCAAACGAGCGGATAACTCAGTACTAGAGCTTGGAATCGAGTCCCGTAAATTATAACGTATTCCAAATATCTAAGAGGTGTTACGCCTATATATGGTTTCACGTCGTTTTGACGCCCGGGACGAGTTTTGATCTACTTTTTCTAAATTTTTCTAAGTGTTCTTTAATTTATATAAGTTAGGCAAACGAGCGAATAACTCGGCCACTGGAGCTCGGAATCGAGTCCCGAAAATTCAATCGTGTTCGAAATATTTAAGAGGTATTACGCCTATGGTTTCACGTCGTTTTGAAGCCCAAGGCCCGTTTTGGTCTACTTTTCTTAAATTTTTCTAAGTGTTTTTTATGCTAGCAAGACAAACGAGCAGATAACTCGGCCACCGGAGCTCGAAATCAAGTCTCGTAAGTTATAACGTGTTCCAAATATCTAATAGGTAGGCCTATGGTTTCGCGTTGTGTCGACGCCCGGGGCGAGTTTAAGTATACTTTTTTTAAATTTTTCTAAGTGTTCTTAATTTAATTTATACAAGTTAGACAAACGAGCGGATAACTCGGCCACCAGAGCTTGGAATTGAATCTTATAAGTTGTAACATGTTCCAAATATCGAAGACGTGCTATGCTTATGGTTTCGCGTCGTTTTGAAGCCTGGGGCGAGTTTTGGTCTACTTTCCTAAAATTTTCTAAGTATTCTTTAATTTATACATGTTAGGCATACGAGCGGATAACTCGGTCACCGGAGCTCGGAATCAAGTCCCGTAAGTTCTAAAGTGTTTCAAATATCTAAGAGGTGCTACGCTTATTATTTTGGTATTTTCAACACGTAGGGCTCGTTTTGGTCTACTTTTCCTAAAAAAAATTTAACTGTTCTTTATGCTAGCAAGGCAAACGAGTGGATAACTCGGCCACTGGAACTTCGAATCGAGTCCTGTAAGTTCTAACATTTTTCAAATATCTAAGACATTTTTTTCTTAGTGTTTGAAAGTTTGTATAAGAAATATAATTGCAAATTAAAAGATATACTTAAAGACATACATCAATATTTTTATTTACTAGTCGAATATGTGGGGGAAAGAGGTTGGTAAAGACAACTGCACATACTCAAAAGGCCTTCTGCCGGACTAGACCAAAGAGCTCGTCGGCAGATAATAAAGGATCTATGGAACTTTGGACAACCTCCTGAGCTAGCTGGTAGATCCGCTGGCGTGATGGTGCGCCTGATTGGATTGCACTGCTCTCAATGCACGCCTCGATGATCTGGCGGAAGAACTCGTCAGATAATGAAGGGTCGGCTCCCTATCCACTCGCACCATCTGCTCCGGTGGGTGAGCGATACCTGGCTCTCGTGGCAGGCACTATAGTGTAGGTTGGGACCTGTGGCATGCCCAGAATCCTACTCTTCTTCGGTCCTCTTGTTGCCTGCAGCCAGTCCTCCATCTCCTCATCATCATGCGTCGAGGGATCTAGGTCGGTGTCTTGCTGACCGCTAGCAGCTCTCTGGCTTCTCCGGTCCCTATTAAGGCGCTCAAACCTGTTTTGAAAAAAACACATAAAGATACAAAAAACACAATTCTTTA
This sequence comes from Aralia elata, assembly GCA_034770075.1. Taxonomy (NCBI): domain Eukaryota; kingdom Viridiplantae; phylum Streptophyta; class Magnoliopsida; order Apiales; family Araliaceae; genus Aralia; species Aralia elata. The sequence continues at coordinate 70,729,172 of CM068379.1, read as the reverse complement.
AAGAATATGAATACAAATCGCATAAATTAAAATACAAATAAAATAAAAGGATAAAATTACGTGCAGTTATGGCCTCTACCTCAGGTGAGATATAACCACCCTCACCTTTCTTCTGGTGGGCGTGCCATTAGAATTCTAAGCGGGAAGGTGGGTGCTTAAGGGTATCCTGGAGTCTCTCTTTAAAACGGTCGTAGGACTGAGAACCCGTGCAGTGGGGCAGACGACTCTACCGCCGGGCTGCTGTACGTTGTGCCAATATCTATTAAAAAGTAGAGTCCTCCCAAATGCTGCACATCTGCTCCCACACCGCAGTCTCGATAAAATTCAGACGAACATCTCTAAGCGTCTGTCCGTCGCCCATCTTGCTATGGGCCTTCTTCTTCCAGTCGTGGACCCATTTATCCCAGTTCATCTCAAAATATCCCCGAAGAACGGTTATCCCATGGGCTTCTTGATTGTCCTCAAATCAGTAATATCGCTGCACATTACATATTACAATATTAGTAGACAACATAAATCGACATGTCAATAATAAATAATAATATGCAAATGACATAGAAAACTAACATATGAATGACATATTACCCGAAACTTATCTATAATTAGCTGGTGTGTGCGCTCATCCACATCCGCCCATCTCATCCACGCGTTTGAGAATCGGTTACGCACGATCCCAAGCAACGTGTTCCGCGGAGTCGCGTCAAGGATACTGCAATTGAAATTAATACATTTGAAAATTCTAAACTATATATACATGCAATATTTTATGTAAAACAAATGTTAAATGCAACAAATATATTCTAAAATTACATGTTACTCACGACACGACATATATAAGACGCCTGGGGGGGTTTCCCTAGCAAGCCACGTGCTAATCCCCCCCCCCCCCCCCGAGGTCTACGACGATCACCTGTGCAGTGCAATATATGAATAAATTTATATAAACAAATATCCTGACAATAATATATAAAAATAACAGCAAGATGAAACAAATGGAATTTTAACATGTAATTATACCTGAAGATTCGCCCTGCTCATCACCCCCACGACACCCACGGCCCACATTGCCTGCATTGCCAACACGCCTACCACGATCGCGTGTGTGGAGTATGGGCCATATTGATACAACTAAAAAGACATCAACATTAGAAGACATTTTTAATCACGATAATTAAACTATTATTTATACATACTACAAACTATTACATATGGATACAACTAAAAAGACATCAACATAAAATTAGAAGACATTTTTAATCACGATAATTAAACTATTATTTATGGATACTACAAATTATTACATATGGATACAACTAAAAAGACATCAACATAAAATTAGAAGACATTTTTAATCATGATAATTAAACTATTATTTATGGATACTACAAACTATTACATATGAATACAATTAAAAGGATATAAATAGTACATACTCCTAATCATTTATATCATCAAAGCCATCAATATCAGAATCGTCATCTTCGAGCAGTAGCTTTTCATTCTCGTTATCATCACCATTTTCGTTATCCTTAACCATTTCTTCATTTATTTCTTCCTCCTCAACAACATCGTCTTCACTCTCGACAGCGACGACATCATCCTCGTCTTCACTAGACTCACTAATAACTATCACATCAGCGGGTGTGACATTAGTAGACTCCAATTGTAAAGGTTCATCGTCTGAACGAGGAGTTGTGCCTTGAAAACCACAAGCTTTGGTGGTTATAACAGCATACCATAAGCTTACAGGAGTCTTAACACTCCGTGCTTAGTACATCTGCGTTCCTTGACTTGCTAAAATAAAAGGCTCGTCTGAGTTTAGTTTTGACTTAACATTTATTGTCACCAGTCCTGAGTTTTTATCTACTCTAACCTTATTTTCAACATCAAACTAATGACAATTGAAGCAAACAAACTCTTTCTGACCCCAATATTTGAGAACGACTACTTCTAGTAATCGTTCATACCAGTCATCCCAAAGATTATCATAACAGCTACCTTTAACCACTACACAAAATCAGATGACGCGACTTCCCCAATATCGTAACACTTAAATTTGTAACCGTTGACAATACAACATGAATAAGTATCTACAGATCTTTCAGGGTCGTCGGCTATAAAATTTAGCCGAATGTCATCTTTATCATCTGTGAAGACCTAATGTACAGTTACAAAACATATTTTAAAGTTAATTACGACATAAGATTCATGGGTAAATGCATTTAGACATCAATTTAAGACACTTACAACATCTTTAAACCATTGCACAAATTCTCTATTTCTCAAATTTTGCAATTCCCCGTCCGATATAATCGGATTCGCTTCACGTATCTCAGCATCATATTGATTGCAGTTAGTTATAAACGACATTGTTATGGCTACAAACTTAATGGGTATGCAAAGAACTTTTAACAGTTACAAACGACATAGTTATGTCTACTTACTTAATGCATGGTGCTACTTCATTCATGTTTATAAGTGCATATAATGTGGCAGCTGCGTACTCATTATCGGTCGGGAATCGCCTTTTTTCTCGCTGAATAGTTGTACCGGATGACTAAAGGCCGTTAAATCTCCATTGTCCTTGTGTGTAACAGATTCGTTCCGACGTAAGCGATTATGCCTCGTCTGAACATTCGGCTCAAAGTACAACGAGCATAAATTAATAAGCTCCTCCATAACATAACTTTCAGTAATTGACCCCTATACACGGGCTCTATTCTTCACCTTTTGCTTTAGACGTCACATATACCTATACGTTATATATGCATGTATACATTAAAAAATAAGAATGAACATTTTAACAGTATTTTAAAAACATTAATGCCATTACCTCTCAAATGGATACATTCATCTATATTGCATGGGACCACCAAACTTGGCTTCATATGGCAGGTGAATAGGCAAATGCTCCATTGAACCAAAAAATGATGGAGGAATGATCACTTCTAACTTGCATAGTATTTCCACTATCTGCCTCTCTATTTTATCTGTCTCTGAGTTAAAACTCTGTCAAGTATAGATCTCTAAAGAAGTTAGAAAGCTCTATCGGTGCTTCAACCACACGTTTTGGCAACAAGTCAATAAATGCCATGTGGATCAACTTCTGCATGAATACATGATAATCATGACTTTTTAGACCCCGAAACTTTAGGTCTTCGAATTTACAACACCTTGCTATATTTGAAGAATATCCTTCTGGAAGCTTCAAACCACTAATCCAATTACATATCAATATCAATTGTTCTCTGGTCAAAGTATAATTAGGTTTAGGCATTACCATCTTACCACCCTCTTCATACAGCCACAAATGTTCCTTAATGTTCATTTCTACTAAATCAAGCCTCAACTTGTTGTTGTCCTTTGTTCTACCACTGACATTTAGCACTGTATAAAAAATATTATCAAAAACATTCTTTTCGGTATGCATTGGATCAAGACAATGACGAATGCATAGTGTAACCCAATAAGGCAACTCAAAAAACAAACACCGATGTGTCCAGTTGTGAACCTTACCATACCTATGAGCTCGTTCTAATCTGTGATTCTTCCCTCGAGGTGGAAAATTCAAGCTACTAATCCAACTCAAAACTGTTGTCCCAAAAATATGGTCAAGTACTTGACGTTTCTCTGATTTTTGATTAAATTATCTAGTCAGCCTTCGATAACGATGTTCAATCGGCAAAAACTATTTGAAAGTTGCAAAAAAACTAATTTTCCCCTATGTTTGAGCCATATAGCTTTAACTAACCCCATGCACACAGGACATGACAAGCTCCCATGGATTGACTATCTACTGATCATTCCCAACGCCGAGAAGTTATTTATGGTTCACAGTAAAGTTGCCATCATGTCAAAGTTCTCTTTCAGAGATACGTCACAAGTTTGAACACCTTTATCCCACAAATCTTCAACTCATCAACTAATGGCTTGAGGTAGACATTGATGTCTTTACTTGGACACTTATCACCTGGAATCAGTAAAGGCATGAACATGTAGGGATATTTCATGCACATCGAAGGTGGGAGGTTATACAAAACAATAATCATTGGCCATGTTGAGTAGGGCTTGGTGTAAGGCCCATTAAATGTATTAAAGCCATTTGTAGCAAGTCCAAGCCTAACATTGCGAACCTCTTTAGCAAATGAGATGTGCTTTCTGTCAAAATTTTTCCATTCAAGCCCATTTGTCGGATGCGTCAATTGACCTTCGACTATGTCCCATGTTGAGTGTCACCTCATATATTCGACGGTATGTATGTTGACACAAACAACTGATGAAGCCTCGGTGCAATAGGAAACTAACGTAAGATCTTTCTCGACACGTCTTTTCCCTTTTTCTTGCGTTGTTCATAGTATCTACTTGTACCGCAGATATCACATGACCTCTTATCTTTATTCTTATCATCGTAATACAACATACAGTCATTCTCACAAGCATCAATCTTCTCATATCCTAGATTGAGCCTTTTAACCAGTTTCTTCACATCTTAGTACGATTCCGGTAACTTATTGTCTGTCGGTAAGAACTCCTTCATAATGTTGAGCAGTTCATTAAAACCTCTCTCGCTGCAGTCATGCTTGTTCTTGAAGTGTAAAAGTTTAATCACTGCGAATAAGATGGTGTGCTTTTCGTGCCCGTTATATAGTGGCGTCCCTGATTCGTGCAATAACTGATTGAAACCCTTAGCCTCGTCATTCGGTTCTTGCTCGATGCTACCGTCATCCCTGTTTGTATTCCACTGGAAGAATGAACCAGCAGCTTCGACTATCATGTTAATACAGTCAAAGGTTTCATCACCTCTGGATTCCGGTTCAAATTCATGTTCATTTAACTAGGTTTCCCTATGATAGATCCATGTGCTATAACCCTGCTTGAACCCATACGCAAATAGGTCGCATATGACATCACTCATTTCCTTCCACACTTCATTCACACACCTCGTACAAGGACATCTGATCTCATCGTCGATGACTTGCTCAAATGTAAAATTGAGAAAATGTTCAACCCCACTATGGTACTCATAGCTAAACTCACTCTTATCAGTGGCTACCCTACGTTCCATCTAACTTCGATCAACAGACATCTTGAATAATAGGCTTCTATATACATATATATATATATATATATATATATATGGAAAATCAAAACACAATCAAGTCGGAGGGTTAATGTATATGCATGCTTATGAGTTTCCTAACTTCATCTCCCACTCTAACGGGTCATGTTTCTATCCCATTCCCAGATGTGTCGCCCCATTGATGCCAACAACTTGAACACATCTTTAAATTTTCAAGAAATTTCGACAACACCTTCCCATTGTCTTCAAGTATACGAAATAGACTAACACATCGTAGTCTAAATATGCACCCGAAGAACATCAAGAGATATATAGTGATCGAAAATTCTCAAAATATAAAGACGTGCTCAAGTTGTTAACACCGACCTAAGTGAGATCGAAACATACAGGAATAGTCCCAAAACGGGAACTATTTGAGATTCACTCATACTAAGTGAATCTTAAACGGGTTTCTAAGCTTCTTAAACTATATGAAAATATGCACATGTCAAGTCATAAGGATTAACTGCTATTTGTCAATGGAAAATGTCAAGTCATTACATTCATTTCAAAACTATTGACGTGATAAACTCAAACATTTAACTTTACACAATAAAAAGATATTGAAAATAAACTCAAACATTTAAAATAATTTAATTATCATTAAACAAATTTATGTCAAAATTCAATAATAATCGTATAGGAAGATAATACATAGTTTCAAAACTAATTTGCAGAACTACAATCTTACTAAAAATTCGGCAATAAATTTTTATCAATAAACTTTTCTTTAGTAGCACAAACTAAACATAGCAACAAATCAAATTACTACCATAAGACCAATGGCAGATGCAATTAACATCAATCTAACCTAACATTGCAGCTTCTTTTATGTTTTAACTCCTCTTTGTATAAGCCATTTCCGCCCTTTATTATCTTTTGGTGATCTCTCTAGAGCTTTAGTTTTAGAAAATGTAAGCCTGCAACAAATAAGAATTCTAAGCAATATGATGTTATTGACGCTAATACATTATAAAAATTTTGATAGTGATTTAAAGAAATATATCATAAAGACTTCTATTATTCCCAAATATGCATATATATATATATATATACAATACTGAAGAAAATCAATACAATACCGAAGAAAAGTATCATCAACACCCAACTGAAAGCCGTAACCAATTTCAAGTTGTGACAAACAAATAAACACCATTATCAGTTCTTCATTCACACCATATTTTAGTGGGAGAATACCCTTTCATCTTGAACTACAGACTAATGTTAAATTAAACCCATTTTTTGCAAAATTAGCCCAATCCCAAGTATGTATTTGAGCTTTGAGTTATGTAATTAAGATGAACACAACACATACACAATCAAGTCGGAGTGTTAGATTAAACCCAATTTTTGCAAAATTAGCCCAATCCCAAGTATGCATTTGAGCTTTGAGTTATGTAATTAACATGAACACAACACATACACAATCAAGTCGGAGTGTTAAATTAAACCCAATTTTTGTAATTTGAGCAGCACATATGAAATCAGTTAGCTCAGCAATTGAGGCTTCTGGACCTGCAATGTTTTCAAGGGAAATTAAAACCTAGGAAAAGAAGTACACGAACAAGTTTGCTGCTTTGTGATATAAAAGATGGTAACAACAAACTTTTCTATATATTGAATATACATATATAAAAAATGCACCTCAATGGGGCCACAACCCATGAGAGGAAGAAGTATAAATATCACCAAAATATATACTTGTCCAAAAAAAGATATCAGAAAATCATAGAAAGTCACTCCACAGATATTAATCATCATCACAGTTTAGCAACACTAAAAAACTTGTAATTTAATCAACCCGGATGATCTTGTCAACTGAGGTTTAAATAGCTCTACAATATAAAAAAGGTGTGGCAACTATCTCTCAAGTATCAATGAGCCCATCTCTAGTTCATTAATAAACAAGCTGATATCAGACACTAGGAATTCCTTTCAAACATTAAAAAGCACACACAACAAAATCACCATCACCCTCAATTTCACTGCTACATAGAAAATTACTCAAAAAACATAGATTTGAATTCCACTAATATATAGAAAATGACCCAAAAACCATAGATTTGAACTAACCAGCTAATGACATCTGATTTCCTCATACTAGTAACCAAAAAAATGGACTGAACCATAGATTTAATAGAAATTGAATCAACCAAAGCTAGCATAATAGTGGGTTTTAATCATTAAGAGAAAAAGTGGGAGAACTGAAGAAGATGGAGGTTCAAAAGATGTAGTGTATATATGGAAACCTTACCTAGCGAGAGAAACAGAGGGGACGACCGAGAGAGACAGAAAGGGACGGCGATGGGGACTCCCTAGCTAGGCGACAGCGAGATGAAGTAGAAAGGTGACGACGAGAGCACAATGACGGTGCGAGAAAGAGGGAAAAGGACAAAATCGTGAGGAGAAGAAAAAGCAGATCTAGAAATATTAAGTTGGGTGAGATTAAATAAAAGGTCATTCTCGACAATGACTCAATCCCGTCGCCAATGATCTTAGACCGTCGCCTTGTATCCTTGTCGCGTGTGCGAAATAAGAAACTTGGCACGGATAAGGAAATGGCAGTCACTGCCGATGACAGTCATTAGAGACGGCGTTGCCATCGCCAGTGAGGTCATTAGCGACGACGTATAGCCCGTCGGCAATATATCCATCAGTAATGACCTACTTTTTTGTGTTTACGGAGGATGTTGTGCTTCTTTCATTCGGGAAAGAAGAATGTTTACATGTTGTTGATCAAAAAATTGATTGGGTTATTTATACAGGTGCTTCATATCATGCTACTCCCAAAAGAAAATTCTTCATGACGTACAAAGCTGGAGACTTTGGGTCCAAGATTGTTAGAATTGGTGATGTTTGCATACAGACAGATGTAGGCTGCAATATTACTTTGAGAGATGTTAGACATGTCCCAGATTTGATCCTCAACTTGATTTCTGGTATGGCCTTGGATAGAGAATGCTATGAGAATCACTTCGGCAGCGAAAAGTGGAAACTTACCAAGGGTTCGATGGTAGTTGCTAGAAGTACTGCTTGTTGTTCATTATACAAAACTTATGTGAAGGTGTGTTCTAACGAGTTGAATGCAATTAAAGATGAAACTTCACCGAATCTGTGGCATAAAAGGCTTGGGCACATGAGTGAGAAAGGGTTGCAAATGTTAGCAAAGAGGTCCCTCATTCCTTTTGCTAAAGGTACTGTACTAAACCCTTGTGATTATTGTTTGTTAGGTAAGCAGAATAGAGTTTCTTTTAGTAGCTCCTCTAAAAGAAAATCTAAGTTACTTAAGAAAGTATATTCTGATTTACGTGGTCCCATTGAGGTTGAGTTATTAGGTGTCAATAGATATTTTTTTACTTTTGTTTATGATGCTTCACGTGAGGTGTGGGTGTTTTTGTTGAAAACAAAAGACCAAGTATTCTAGTATTTTCAGAGTTTTCATGTTATGGTTGAAAGAGAGACTGAAAATTTATTGAAATGTCTTCGCAATGACAATGGAGGGGAATACACATCAAAGGAGTTTGCGGCATATTGTGATAAACACGATATTCAACATGAGCAGATAGTTTCTGGCACCCCCCAACATAATGGTGTGGCTAAAAGAATGAACCACACTATTATTGAGTGAGTCCGATTGTAACACCCCCTTCCCGAATAGGAAAGAGAGGTCACGCACAAAGTACAACAAACCCCAAAATAATTAACAGAGCACTAGTAACTTCAAAATATTTAATAGTTGATATTCCATTAATGACGAATTAAATACAATTCTCTAAAAATTGGCACAATAATCAAAACCTAAAATTAAATAAACTTATTCGGTCAAAGGTCTCTCTTCACACGAAATCCTAAACCGCCCTTGCAAACCTGCCGGAAGAAAAACACAGCATGAGCCAAACGCCCAGTACGGATATAAATATGTACAAATACACCACAATATATAATGTGACCAAAAGAGTTGAACGAATAAACAAATGTGAATTACGAACGAATAGCGAATACGAATATATCAAAATTAGTGAGACCGGATACAAATGATGAACACTGGCGAACAGAACTATAGTCAAAAGAATTCCAAACAAAATAAGGCTGAATCAAATGGTTATAAGATTACAATTTCATACTGAGCTCAAATACAAATAGCCAAAGGCTAACAAAATACATCGGTACCATGATGTATGCAAATCAAATCAGATAGTACGCACGACACATACGTCACTAATCCGCCAAACAAATCAAATCCAATACTGGGTCGACCCATACGTATCCTGAACAAACAAATCAAATGGCCAAAGCTCACACCCAGAGCATACAAAAGGATACACCGTGGACTGATCACACCGCCACGAAAGGTGTCATGCCCTTGTGTCAAGAGGACATGCCTGTGGTACCCCCACAGGTGGTTAGCTCAAGTATACCCTAAAGATCAAACTACAAAATGCAAGCCAAAAGGGGTTCAAATCACAAGGCTTACATGACCATTTTCAAATGACACCGAATTATCAAATACGAACATTCTTAAATATTCACAAGATATCAATGATCAAAACAACTCCCGAATGTGAACGAAAATATACGAAGAATGATACAAACGAATAAAGTCTCCAAAACATATTAACATAATTAACTAGCTCAAAAAGTACAAATACGAGTTACATGTACCAACGCCAACATGAAATTATCATATTAATTTCACACGGAACAATTATGTGAAATAATATTCAAATTTGAAACGAGAAACAAAACGAACTAATTAAATTTAACAAGAATATCGCTGAAGAAGTACGGAATCCGTACCTGGAATAAGCAACGAAATACCCAAAAGTTATATTCCAAATATAACTCGTTAAATTCCTTCCGTCCGAACTATTTACATAAATTAACAGAAATAAATTAATAAATCATATGATAAATTACTAATTAATAATTTCCTTTTTCCCAAGATTTGTTATTCATATTATGCAAAACTTTAAAGTGACAATAATCTAATTATATATGTCTGCTCATAATATAAATTACATCCGTTCGAACTAATTAAACAAAATAATAATAAATGTAAGTACACTTGTAAAAATATACTTTCTATTTTTAACCACATTTTATTATTATTATTATTATTATATTACTTAATGGTTCCAAGGATGCAACTTATGCAAAAATAAATATATATATATATATATATATATATATATATATATATATATATATATATACACTATACATTTCGTTCCAAAATAATATGTATGCCGTTCATATCCTAAAATAACTTTTATGATTATCAGTCATTCCACCTTCGTTCTATATATAATCTGTTAGAAAGCATCTAAGTTTACTTATTCAATTCCTACAAATTATATCAATTAGGACAATATATATAATTTTAAATTATTAATATATAATGATGAATCAATAATTTAATAAAACGTCAACATGATCTCTGATCTTAAACATACTGTACAAATGATTTCTACCCCAACACCCACATCATTAATCATTATAACTAATCTTATAATAATTTAGATTTTAACCATAACTGAATTAACATATGTGTACATACCATAGTAATAACAATAAAGAAAAGTAGACAATTGTTTAACATCCTGACTAGGAGAACAACACAAAAGAGTAACAGTACAAGCATGATACAAAAGTATTTGTCTTACTTCTTTCTTTCTTCTATCCACAATGAATTGCTTGAACCTCCTACCTTCAAATCTCTCTAACTGGTGCGCCGCTTCGTTGTTCTTCAGTATGTATAAGTAATAAGAGAGTTTAGGTTTCAGTTGTTATCTATTTATTAATATATCTTATTAATTCTCTAATTTTTAATAGAATTTAATATTACACAAATATTAATTAGGCCCAATTAGTTTTATGGCCCAATTTTATCAAATTAATCTATTCATCACTTATTAATACTTATTAGCCCACATAAATTAAATGACTAATTTGACTCAAATAAAAGACAAAGTTCAAACAATATGTTTTTAAAAAAAAATTTAATTTTATTTATTATTATTATAAAAAAAAAATTGGGTTATTACACCGATGTTTGTTGAGAATGGCTAAATTGCTTAAGTCATTCTAGCGTGCAGCTGTTACTACCGCTTGTTACCTGATTAACAGATCTCTATCAACACCGTTAGAGTTTTAGATTCCAAAGAAGATTTAAAGTGGTAAGGATGTGTCCTATTCTTATTTGAGGGTATTTGGGTGCAGGGCTTTTGCACATATCTCCAAGGAACAAAGATTGAAGCTTGATGACAAATCTACTCCATGTGTGTTTATTGGGTATGGAGATGTAGAGTTTGGGTACAAGTTATGGGATCCAGTTCAGAGAAAATTGTTCAGAAGCAGAGATGTTGTGTTTAATGAGTACCAGAATTATGAAGATTTTGATAATGTTACACAACCCAGAGATAATAGAGTTTCAGACCTCAGCGAAGTTCCTTCTCCATTACAGAATGCCACCGTTGGTGAAGGAAGTCAAAATGAAGATGTGACTGATACATATTTGCGTGATGGTAATGGGTCAGATACAGAGAGTGTTAAGTGGGGGGACAACCCCCCTCATCTTGATATTGAAGAACCTCAACTAAGAAGATCCACGAGAGAACGCGTGCCATCAGTCAGGTATCCTTCATATGAATATCTTTTAGTTACCAAGGAAGGAGAGCTAGAAAATTTTTAAGAAGTCAAGACTCATAAGGAGAAGAGCAATTGGTTGTGAGCTATACGGAATGAGATGGATTCTTTGCACAAGAATCACACTTATGAGTTAATTACACTTCCGACTGGAAGGAACGCATTGAAGAATAAATGGGTGTTCAAGCAGAAAAAGGATGGTGAAAAACTAGTGAAGTACAAGGCTCGGTTGGTCATCAAGGTTTTCCTCAAAAGCAAGGTATTGACTTCGATGAGATTTTTTTCGGCTGTAAAGATGACTTCTATCCTAGCGGTGTTGGGGTTAGTAGCTAGTATGGATCTTGAACTTGAGCAGCTAGATGTGAAAACTGCATTCCTTTATGGTAATTTGAAAGAGGAAATCTATATGAAGCATCGAGAAAGATTTGAAGTTAAAGGGAAAGAGCATCTGGTTTGCAGGTTGAAGAAAAGTTTATACGGCCTAAAACAAGCCCCAAGGAAATGGTAAATGAAATTTGATTCATTCATAATGGATCAAGGTTATAGTAGAACAGTTGCGTATCATTGTGTGTATGTTAAAAAGTTCCCGGATGGTAACTTCGTTATTTTGTTGTTATATGTAGATGATATGTTGATAGTTGGGCAAGATGCTAACATGATTCGCAGGCTCAAAGGTGAGTTGTTCAAGTCCTTTGATTTGAAGGACTTAGGCCCAGCTAAGCAGATTTTGGGTATGAAGATTGTTCGTGACAGGAAAATTAAGAGGTTGTGGTTGTCACAAGAGAAGTGTGTTGAACGGGTACTTGCAAGGTTCAACATGGGTGATGCTAAGCCAGTTCGCACACCATTGGCCAGTCATATTAAGTTGACAAAGCGCATGTGTCCTTCTAATAATGAAGGGAGAGATGATATGGAAGCAATTCCCTACTCCGCTGCTGTAGAGTCTTATATATGCAATGGTTTTTACACGTCCAGATATTGCTCATGTAGTTGGCATTATGAGCAGGTATTTATTAAATCTTGGTAGAGAACATTGGGAAACAGTTAAGTGAATTCTTAGATACTTAAAAGCTACTTCCAGTCTGTGTTTGGGTTTTAGTGATTCGAGTCCAATCTTGGAGGGTTTTACAGATGTAGACATAGAAGGTTCTGAAAAGAAGAAGTCTACTTTGGGTTATTTCTTTACTTTTATAGGGGGAGCTATATCATGGTTGTCTAAGTTGCAGAAATATGTTGTTTTGTCTACAATTGAGTCAGAATACATCGCTACTACGGAAGCAAACAAGGAGATGTTATGGTTTAAATGGTTTCTCCAAGAGTTAGGTTTGATACATGATGAGTATGTAGTTTATTGTGATAGTCAAAGAGCAATTGACTTGACCAAGAACGCCACGTATCATAATCGTACCAAGCACATTGATGTTCGTTATCACTGCCTTTGAGAAGTGATGGAAAAGGAATTGATGAAAGTGAAGAAAGTTCATACCGATGAGAACCCCAGTCCTGAGACATGTTGACAAAGGTTGTAACTCGCGATAAGCTGGAGTTTTGCAAGGAGTTGGTTGGGATAGATTTCAAGTGACGGGGTCACGGTGGAAGCCCCCTCTCATAGATTTGGAGGGGGAGATTGTTGGGTTTGTGGGGTCCAAACACATGAGATTATCTTATTTAAATTAAGACTATTTTAATTTGGTATGTACGTTTTCCAAAATTGAGAAGAATTTGGTTTTTGATTAGGAACAAGAAGATATTTGTGTGGGGCTAAGGTTAAAAGGAATATGGATTCCTTTATTTTAAGAAGCCAAATTGGAAATTGATTCTGGGTGGCTTTATTTTAAAAATCAAGTAGAGGTCATGATATATTATATATATCGAAAAGGATTTGGATGGCCCATTCTGAAGCTGACTGGCTATAGGAATCAAGGAGTATATATATATGATATATGTGGCGTGAATTAAAATCAATGAATTCTATAATCAGAGTACAACAACATTAGTTAATAAGTTTGTGCACCAAAGGAGGCATCTCGGTAGCAAAGCAAGGCAAGAGTTTTGTTTGGCCGAAAGAATAAATTGAGAGATATAATTTTTTCGTGAATTTCATCGTTGTTCCAATTGATTAATTGTTTGAAGACTTTAATTACTTCAAAGGTTCTGAGTGGTACGGTAATTTGAGTTTTCACTCAAATTAAGGTATTCTTGTACTCTCTCAATTTCATAATATTTTAAGTTTTTAGTTATAAAACTTGGAAGGGTTATTTGTACTCACAATTGATTATAGTAGAATTTTTCGGAGCTCAACCTGTGGTTTTTACCTCTTAATTTTAGAGGGTTTTCCACGTAAGATTTAGTGTCGTGTGTTTGGTTTATTTTTTGTACTATTATTTTTTGCGGTTATAATTTAGTTGGTGGAATTGTATTATTTATTTGGTGTGGTTTGTTATTTAATTTATCAAAGACAATTCTAGTTTAAGGAGTTTTCTCAACAAAGTGATATCAAGAGCAAGGTTCTTTGCATAATTGTTTTTTTTATAAATTAAATAGAGGAATCAAGCGGCGCCATGATTAAATTGAGCTCATCTAATTTTTCGATCTAGAAGCCTAAAATGGAGGACATTCTTTACTGTAAGGATTTGTATGACCCATTGGAGCTTAAGGGGGAAAAGCTCGCGGACAAGTCTAAGGTTGATTAAAAAAAGTTGAACAGGAATACGATCGGTTACATCTGACAGTGGATCGATCAAAGTGTGTTCCACCATGTTTCGCAGGAAACGAATGCTTATACACTTTGGACTACATTAGAGTCCATGTACGAGAAGAAGAATGCACGGAATGAGACCTTTGTGATTAGAAAGACCGTGAACCTGAAGTACAAAGATGGTAGCAGTGTATCCGAGCATATGAGTGAGTTTCAGGGTTTAGTGAACCAGTTTTCTACCATGAAATTGAATCTTAAGGACGAGATTCAAGCGTTGTTTCAATTCATTGTCTAATAGTTGGGAAACTTTGGTTGTGCCACTAAGCAATTCAGCTCCAAAAGGAAAAATAACCATGCAAATGGTCAAGGACAACATACACAACGAGGAAATAAGGCAAAAGGAGCAGGGTTTGAATTTTGAGATACAAGCAAAAATTCCAGAAATCATAAGAGCAAGTCTGATACAATCCTGATCAGGCTCACATCAAACCTTAATAACTCAACTCAAGTCCCAAGGATTTATCAAGCGATTTTAAATATTTGGGTTGAAGTTTATTCAAAGATGCTCAAAATGGAGTTCAATTCAAGGCCAATTTTAATCAATTCATGTGGCAATTTACATTCTAGCAAAATTCGCATACGGGCAACAGACATTCCAATTCTAATCAGCCAATCACGCGAGTTTCCTAGCATATTCAGGACTTAACATATTAGTTTCCTATATCATGTGGGCCACGCGATTTCCAAATAGACAACTAGCTGATTTTGTTCTCCACGAATTAATGGGTTCCTAACAATTAATGGATTTCTAATTCCAAATGGAGGAAGGTTTCAGATTTTTAATTCAAATTTGGACGCGGATTTCTTTAATTATTAGGGTATTTTCAGCATGTTTTAGATTCCTAATGTAATTAGAATGTTTGATAAGTAGGATTTAATTTTCTTATTGTTTAATAGTTAGGATTTGGTTTCCAAATTAATTTGGTAAGCTAGGATTTGATTTCCAGTTGATTTTATAATTCCTATTAGGATTAGGATTACTTTTGGAGTAGTATAAATAGGGGACATAGATGATGTATTTGATACACTTCAATCAGATTTATTCAGTTATAATTATTTGTGAGGTTTTCTCATCTTTTGGTTCTTTGAGAATTTCTAAGTTATTTCTTAGTTTTCTTTGAGATTCAATTTTGACTTATCATACAACAATACATAGTTGTGTGTGGCGTCTTCTACCGCACTAATCGTCGATTGTACCGAGATTACCGCTTACATATAAGCGAGGGGTCAAGGTGTCGTTGGTGTCCATTCAACGCAGATTTCCAAGGCGAGCAATTGTACCAAGATTACCGTCTACATATAGGCGAGGGGTTAAGGTGTTGCAAGCTATCCACCGTTCAACTTTGCTAGAAACGATCCAGGCGACGACCACCTCACGCAAGCGTGCCGTGGAGTCCATCATTTGGTATCAAAGCTAAGTTCCTAGCGAGTTACTTATCCTTTATTTTTTCGTGTTTGAATATATATTGAAAAAAAAAGTTCAAAAAAAAGTTCAAAAAAAATAGAAAAAAAAAGTGAGATTCGTGAAAAAAACAATTCGTGAGTGCAAAAAAAAAAAAAATCGTGAGTACAAAAAAAAAGGAAAAAAAGTTATTATTATTGCAATTGCTTGGGTTTCATAAGTTTTGTGAATATTGGGATTATATTGAAGAATCTATCATTTGGTTCTATTGTTGGAGTTTGTGAAATTTGAGGATATTAGGATTTCACTTAAGAGGATTCTAATTGGTGATCGTAAAATTTTGGTGGTTATCAGACGTCACACTTGCTATATTTTGTTTTGTGATAAGTTCTTATTGAATTAAAAAAAAACTGTGATATTTATTTGGTGAATTCAAAAAGAACTTATAAGAGGGAATTAGAGTGGTAAAAGGCAAGAGTGTGAGATCAATTGAGGGTAAAAGCCTAATTGTGTGATACACGAGTGTTTTTATAATTGTGTGATACATTGTTTGAGCGAAACACGTAAGGGAGTGTGTGAGAAAAATTTTCTTTAACTACTAACCTTTGTTTTGCAGCAATCATGTATGGATATAATTGTGAACATAATTATGAGTGGCAAAAGAGATCTTTTCAAGGTAGAGCGGATCCAGAAGCTTATTTGAGTTGGGAGAAAAGGAAGGAACGAGAGTTTGACTATTATGATTATTTAGAGCATAAGAAGTTCAAATTGGCGACCCAGGATTTTTCCGGTCATGCAGCTACATGATGGGCTGAATTTGTGCGTAGCAGGAAAAGGTATGGAGAGCATCTGATCGAGACGTGGGAAGAATTGAAAACCGTGATGAGAAAGCGGTATGCCCCCGTACAGCCTAGCAGGAGAAATGAACATGCATCTCCGAAACATGTAGAGCAACCTTCAAGGCGTTCAAATTGGGATGATGAAAGGAAGGATCATAGACATGGAGATTCGCATCGGAGACAACCACGAGACACTCCTAAGGTGTATAGGGAACCGGTATTTTCCAAGGAAAAAAAAGAAGAAGTCACGGGATCATTTAGAGAGATGGCGAAGCAACTACAAAACGCCCGACAGGCACAAAAGGAGCAAGATCAGTCGAGACAGGTGGAAGAAGAGATAATAGAATATGCGGTCCAAGGAGAGTTGTTAGATTCCAATGTTCGAGATGAAGTCCGTGATCCCGAGGAAGAAAATACAAGTGAAAGTAAACGACAAAAAGAAAGTGAAAAGGAAATTAAAAAAAAAGATTGAGTGTGAAAAAGAAAAGTGTGAAAAAGAGAATGAAAGAAAACGAGAGAATAAAAAGAATGAGAGTGAAAATAAACGAGAGAAAGAAATAGTGGAGAGTAAGAGTGAAAAAAGAGAGGAGAGTGAGTTGGAAAGTGAGTTGTATTTTAAAAAGCCAATGATTGTACATTCGTACAAAACGGCGCTTTTGAATACTAACAAGAATAACTCTTCTTTGTCTAGTTCTGTTTTATCTCTTGTACAGGTTGTTGATGACATACCCCGAGCTATCATTCCGTATCATCTAGCTTGTAGTATTTCCGAGGAGACAACGGAGTTACAACAACGGGTTAGAGAATTGATGGATCCCATCTTCATCAAGGCGGGTATCGTGGGTGAAGACATGAGTTCGTGTGCTATTCATGAGATCATAGTACCTAAGGAGGAAAAGACGTCTAGCTTGTGCATCGATTTCAAATTGGTAAACAAGTATCGCTTTTATTTTCTTTACTTAGATAATATGCTTGATAAATTGCATAGTGCTTATGTTTTATCTACGTTGGAAAATGACCATGTGATGACAGTGCCTAATCAAATTAGCATGAGAGAATATGATGATTGGAAAGTTGTGTTAACATGTGACTTGTATAGGTGGATAGTTATTTCTGTTAGATTAACTAATGCATCTAGTATTTTCATGAGTTATTTAAAACATGTTTTACATGCTTCCATGGATAAATTTTTGTTTGGCTATTTTGAGGGTAAAATTGACTTTATCATAAACTATGGAGCATATTTGATATTTATTGAGTTAGTTTATGAGCATGCGTTATATTCTCATTGTCAATATTTCTACTATCATTTAGTAAATTCTCATTGTCAAAGTGCATATCTTCGTAGAATTTATTCTAGTGATTATTGCGGGTATTCTTGTTTTCATCGTTTGTACTTGCATGAAACTCATTCTAGGGTTTTTCATTTACATGTTGAATTAGATTTTGATCAATCTTTACATGGCATGTCGTTAATTGATAATGGTAGTGATCATGGTTCTTCAGTAGAGAAATCTTCATTGCATGATTTGCTATCATTTGGTAATTTTTTTCCATTAGAGTTGTTATCATTGCATGATTTTGAAAAAACTGTCTTGAATGGAAAGGAATTTGGTATTGGGTTGAAAAGTGATTATCATCAGATTGGATTAAGATATGGTTTACATACATGTTTAGTTAAATCGTTGGGATTAACTAATGCATTAAATGTTTTCATGTTAAATCATATTTTGCATTCATTCACGGAAAAATTTGTTCATATCTGTTTTAATGATATTCTGACTTTTAATCACAATTGGAGAAATTCTTTAGCACTTGTTGAGTTTCATAATTGTGCAATTGAATTTTCATCTTATGGTGTTGGATGTGACCTTTTATTTTCATTGATGCGATTACTTGTTCTTGAATGTGTTAATGTCAATGGAAAGAGAAAGGTTAATTTTGTTTTGCAGATTCTGGATGGATTTTTCATCGAGGAGAAAAGTATGATTCATTGCGCAAAATAATTCGAGCAGTGCATTGAGGGTCTACAGGGAAGTGTTTTGAATATTGTTCTAATAGGCTATGCATATGAATTTGGGTTTCTTGAGTTATCCTTGATTATACAAAAGATACACGTTGATTTGTTTTGTTTTGTGTTTAATCCAGGAATTCAAGAGTGTTTGCAATTGCGCAATGAAGAGTTTCAAAGATTGTTATTTGATCCAGGTGCAATGAAATGGATGTTAGTACGAGTGATCGCGATCATAAGAATCACTTTTGATCCGGGAATTCGTCGATGGATATATTTGCGAATGGACGAGATCATCACGTTGATTTTTGATCCAAAAATTCGTGAATGGAAGTTGCTGCAATGTGAAGAGTTCTACATACTGGGTTTTGATCCAGGGGGATATAGAGCTTTTCATAGTTTTATTTACGTTTATTTTATTATATATACATTTGATTTTTTAGGTAGAAATTCTGATTGCATTTTTGCTATAGTTGCTAATTTAGTTTGTTTTAATGTAGTTAACATTGTGGAAGTATTTGGTCTACGTGTGGAAAATTATCGTGTTGATGTGGATAGGTTCTTGATTAGAGGAGTTCGAAAGTTTAAGTTTCCAAGTTATGTTACGAGGAGCTTGCAGGATGCTATATCGATTCGAGCATTACTTGGAAAGAAATGTTTAAAAGTTGTTCATGTCAATTCGGGGAAGTTGCCAGATGACGAAGTGTTCCTTGCAGGAGTTGGAGTTTTTGATAATTATTTTCATATTCTTACTTATGATATTGATATTTCTTTTATATGTTATGTGCAAAGTGAGAATTGTGATTATGATTTGTTTGATGATACTAACTTAATTTGCTTTCATGTAGGATCAGATTTGTGGGTAAATCCTTTTCAAGAGGAGGGGATGTCAGATTTGAGGACAACTCTTTTTCAAGAGGAGGGGAATGATACAATCCTGATCAGGCTCACATCAAACCTTAATAACTCAACTCAAGTCCCAAGAATTTATCAAGCGATTTTAAATATTTGGGTTGAAGTTTATTTAAAGATGCTCAAAATGGAGTTCAATTCAAGGCCAATTTTAATCAATTCATGTGGCAATTTACATTCTAGCAAAATTCGCATGCGGGCAACAGACATTCCAATTCTAATCAGCCAATCACGCGAGTTTCCTAGCATATTCAAGACTTAACATATTAGTTTCCTATATCATGTGGGCCACGCGATTTCCAAATAGACAACTAGCTGATTTTGTTCTCCACGAATTAATGGGTTCCTAACAATTAATGGATTTCTAATTCCAAATGGAGGAAGGTTTCAGATTTCTAATTCAAATTTGGACGCGGATTTCTTTAATTATTAGGGTATTTTCAGCATGTTTTAGATTCCTAATGTAATTAGAATGTTTGATAAGTAGGATTTAATTTTCTTATTGTTTAATAGTTAGGATTTGGTTTCCAAATTAATTTGGTAAGCTAGGATTTGATTTCCAGTTGATTTTATAATTCCTATTAGGATTAGGATTACTTTTGAGTAGTATAAATAGGGGACATAGATGATGTATTTGATACACTTCAATCAGATTTATTCAGTTATAATTATTTGTGAGGTTTTCTCATCTTTTGGTTCTTTGAGAATTTCTAAGTTATTTCTTAGTTTTCTTTGAGATTCAATTTTGACTTATCATACAACAATACATAGTTGTGTGTGGCGTCTTCTACCGCACTAATCGTCGATTGTACCGAGATTACCGCTTACATATAAACGAGGGGTCAAGGTGTCGTTGGTGTCCATTCAACGCAGATTTCCAAGGCGAGCAATTGTACCAAGATTACCGTCTACATATAGGCGAGGGGTTAAGGTGTTGCAAGCTATCCACCGTTCAACTTTGCTAGAAACGATCCGGGCGACGACCACCTCACGCAAGCGTGCCGTGGAGTCCATCAAAGTCAAATCCTAGAGAAAACGTTATATACATGTGTTACCATTGCAACAAGGAGGGTCACTTCAAAAAAAATTGCAAGATATAGTTAGACAAGTAAAAAATTGGTGAGCAAGGGAAGATTGAGGAAAAGAATACTGTAGCTACAGTTACCGAGGATGTTGTGCTTCTATCATTCGGAAAAGAGAATGTTTACATGTTGTTAATCAGAAAATTGATTAGGTTACTGATACAGGTGCTTCATATCATGCTACTCCCAAGAGAGAATTCTTCACGACGTACAAAGCTGGAGACTTTGGGTTTATGAGGATGGGTAACACTGATCAATCAAAGATTGTTAGAATTGGTGATGTTTACATATAGACAGATGTAGGCTGCAATATTACTTTGAGAGATGTTAGACATGTCCCAGATTTGCGCCTCAACTTGATTTCTGGTATGGCCTTGGACAAGAAAGGGTATGAGAATCACTTCGGCAGCGGAAAGTGTAAACTTACCAAGGGTTCGATGGTAGTTGCTAGAAGTACTGCTTATTGTTCATTATATAAAACTTATGTGAAGGTGTGTTCAAACGAGTTGAATGCAATTAAAGATGAAACTTCACCGAATCTGTGGCATAAAAGGCTTGGGCACATGAGTGAGAAAGGGTTGCAAATGTTAGCAAAGAGGTCCCTCATTCCTTTTGTTAAAGGTACTGTACTAAACCCTTGTGATTATTGTTTGTTAGGTAAGCAGAATAGAGTTTCTTTTAGTAGCTCCTCTAAAAGAAAATCTAAGTTACTTAAGAAAGTATATTCTGATGTATGTGGTCCCATTCAGGTTAAGTCCTTAAGTGTCAATAGATATTTTTTTACTTTTGTTTATGATGCTTCACGTGAGGTGTGGCTGTTTTTGTTGAAAACAAAAGACCAGATATTCTAGTATTTTCATATTTTTCATGTTATGGTTGAAAGAGAGACTTAAAAATTATTGAAATGCCTTTGCAACGACAATAGAGGGGAATACACATCACAGGAGTTTGCGGCATATTGTGATAAACACGGTATTCAACATGAGCAGACAATTTCTGGCACCCCACAGTATAATGGTGTGGCTGAAAGAATGAACCGCACTATTATTGAGCGAGTTCGATGTTTGTTAAGAATGGCTAAGTTGCCTAAGTCATTCTAGCGTGGAGCTGTTACTACCACTTGTTACCTGATTAACAGATCCCTATCAACACCGTTGGAGTTTCAGATTCCAAAGAAGATTTGAAGTGGTAAGGATGTGTCCTATTCTTATTTGAGGGTATTTGGGTGCAGGGCTTTTGCACATATCTCCAAGGAACAAAGATCGAAGCTTGATGACAAATCTACTCCATGTGTGTTTATTGGTTATGGAGATGTAGAGTTTGGGTACAGGTTATGGGATCCAATTCAGAGAAAATTGTTCAGAAGCAGAGATGTAGTGTTTCATGAGCACCAGAATTATGAAGATTTTGATAATGTTACACAACCCAGAGATAATAGAGTTTCAGACCTCAGCGAAGTTCCTTCTCCATTACAGAATGCCACAGTTGGTGAAGGAAGTCAAAATAAAGATGTGACTGACACAGATTTGCATGGTGGTGATGGGTCAGATGCAGAGAGTGTTAAGTAGGGGGACAACCCCCCTCATCTTGATATTGAAGAACTTCAACTAAGAAGATCCACGAGAGAACGTGTGCCATCAGTCAGGTATCCTTCATATGAATATCTTTTAGTTACTGAGGAAGGAGAGCCAGAGAATTTCCAAGAAGTCAAGACTCATAAGGAGAAGAGCAATTGGTTGAGAGCTATGCGGGATGAGATGGATTCTTTGCACAAGAATCACACTTATGAGTTAATTACACTTCCAATTGGAAGGAAAGCATTGAAGAATAAATACGTGTTCAAGCTGAAAAAGGATGGTGAAAAACTAGTGAAGTACAAGGCTCGGTTGGTCGTCAAGGTTTTGCTCAAAAGCAAGGTATTGACTTCGATGAGAATTTTTTTTTGTTGTAAAGATGACTTCTATCCTATCGGTGTTGGGGTTAGTAGCTAGTATGGATTTTGAACTTGAGCAGCTAGATGTGAAAACTGCATTCCTTCATGGTGATTTGAAGGAGAAAATCTACATGAAGCAGCGAGAAGGATTTGAAGCTAAAAGGAAAGAACACTTAGTTTGCAGGTTGAAGAAAAGTTTGTACGGTCTAAAACAAGCCCAAGGCAATGGTATATGAAATTTGATTCATTAATGATGGACTAAGGTTATAGTAAAAAAGTTGCAGATCATTGTGTGTATGTTAAAAAGTTCTCGGATGGTAACTTCGTTATTTTATTGCTATAGGTAGATGATATATTGATAGTTGAGCAAGATGCTAACATGATTCGCAGGCTCAAGGGTGAGTTGTTCAAGTCCTTTGATATGAAGGACTTAGGCCCGGCTAAGGAGGTTTTAGGCATGAAGATTGTTCGTGACAGAAAAGTCAAGAGGTTGTGGTTATCACAAGAGAAGTGCGTTGAACGGGTACTTGCAAGGTTCAACATGTGTACTGCTAAGCCAGTTTGCACACCATTGGCCAGTCATATTAAGTTGATCAAACACATATGTCCTTCTACTAAGGAAAGGAGAGATGATATGGCAACAATTCCCTACTCCTCTATTGTAGGGAGTCTTATGTATGTAATAGTTTATACACGACCAGATATTGCGCTCATGCAGTTGGCATTGTGAGCAGGTATTTGTCAAATCCTGGTAGAGAACATTGGAAAACAGTTAAATAGATTCTTAGATACTTGAAAGCTACTTCCAGTTTCAGTTTTAATGATTCAAGTCCAATCTTGGAGGGTTTTACAAGTGCAGACATGGAAGGTTATGAAGAGAATAAGTCTACTTCGGGGTATTTATTTATTTTTATTTATTTTGCAGGGGTTGTATCATGAAAATCTAAGTTGCAGAAGTATGTTGTTTTGTCTACAACTGAGTCAAAATACATCGTCGTTACGGAAGCAAGCAAGGAGATGTTATGGTTGAAACGGTTTCTCCAAGAGTTAGGTTTGACACATGATGAGTATGTGGTTTATTGTGATAGTTAAAGTGCAATTGACTTGACCAAGAACGCCAAGTATCATAATCGTACAAAGCACATTGATGTTCGTTATCACTGGCTTCGAGAAGTGATGGAAAATGAATTGATGAAAGTGAAGAAAGTACATACCGATGAGAACCCCGACCCTCAGACATGTTGACAAAGGTTGTAACTCGCGATAAGCTGGAGTTTTACAAGGAGTTAGTCGGGATAGATTTCAAGTGACGGGGTCACGGTGGAAGCCCCCTCTCATGGATTTAAAGGGGGGATTGTTGGGTTTGTGAGGTCCAAACTCATGAGATTATCCTATTTAAATTAGGAGTATTTTAATTTGGTATGTATATTTTTCAAAATTGAGAAGAATTTGATTTTTGATTTGGAACAGGAATATATCTGTGTGGCGCTAAGGTTGAAAGGAATATGGATTCCTTTGTTTTAATAAGCCAAAATGGAAATTGATTCTATAATCAGAGTATAGCAACATTAGTTAATGAGTTTGTGCGCCAAAGGAGGCATCTCGGTGGCAAAGCAAGGCAGGAGTTTTGTTTGGCCGAAGAAATAACTTGAGAGATACAAGTTTTCCGTGAATTTCATCGTTGTTCCAATTAATTAATTGCTTGAAGACTTTAATTAATTAGGAAGTTCTGGATGATAAGGTAATTTGAGTTTTCACTCAAATTAAGGTATTCTTGTACTCTCTCAATTTCATAATATTTCAATTTTTTAGTTATAAAACTTAAAAGGGTTATTCGTAGTCACAATTGATTATAGTGGAATTTTTCGAAGCCCGACTCGTGATTTTTACCTCTTAGTTTTAGAGAATTTTTCACGTAAGATTTAGTGTCTTGTGTTTGGTTTATTTTTCGTACTATTATTTTCTGCGGTTATAATTTATTTGGTGGAATTGCATTATTTGTTTGGCGTAATTTGTTATTTAATTTATCAAAGACAATTCAAGTTTGAAGAGTTTTCTCAATAGGAAGGAGAAATTAACTCTATTCTTATTAATAATAATAAGCAAAAAACTTGCATTAATTATAGGTTGCATGAATTATGATCATTGGGGTATTTTTAGAACTCAACTATTATTAAATTCTTGTGAATCAATGCAATCCGTAGTATTCTATGCTTGTTATTTTATCAAAGAGTTTTAATTAATTTTTCATGTATTTTTCCTTCATAAAATAAAATATTTTTATTAAAGTTTAAAGTAAAAGCGGATTCACGTAATTTAATTTAATATTTTTGTACTAATTTATTTTAATCCGATAATAAAAATTACATACTTATACAATAATTATAGATACAACAAATTTTATTAAAATATAATACGATTTAACCAATAGTGTTTCATGTCTCGTTGCTTTCATGTATAGATTCTTTTGTTTCCGAAATTTAATGAAATGGCACTGATCACAAAACAAAAACTATAAGTTAATTATAGATACAACAAATTTTATTAAAATATAATACGATCTAACCAATAGGGTTTCATGTCTTGTTGCTTTCATGTGTAGATTCTTTTGTTTCCGAAATTTAATGAAATGGCACTGATCACAAAACAAAAACTATATAATTTGAGAGAGATGGCTGTTTTTTAGCAAATGAGAGTGATTGCTAATTAACCTGCCAAAAACTATATGGCTGAGAAATATATATATATATATATATATATATATATATAGGGCTTGAGTGAGATCTTAAATATATATAATTTTGTCCTCACCTAAGTATGCAAGTGTCCAAGTCCTCACCTAAGTTAAGTATGCAAGTGTCCAAGTGGACCAAGTCCTCACCTAAGTTAAGTATGCAAGTGTCCAAGTGGACCAAGTCCTCACCTAAGTATGCAAGTGTCCAAGTCCCCACCTAAGTATGCAAGTGTCCAAGTCCCCACCTAAGTCCTAAGTTTCCACATTCAATTAACATGGCAGCAATTAATTTTCCACATTCACCCTAAGTTTCCACATTCACAATACAATTCAATTCAGTTGTATTCACCCTATGTATTAATTATTTAATTTTTTAAATATCAAACTTGAAATAGATACGTATCTCTTGATTTGCGTTATTCAGTTGTATCAGCATACCAAAATTTTGATTAATCCGACATTTATTTTTTACTAATTGATTAACATGTCAATTTTTAGTCATAATATAATTTTCTAAAAATCTATAAAGTTTAATGGTAAAACTACTTTGAATTAATCTAATTTTTGGGATAGATATTCTCAATATTAATATAAACTATTAGATGTAATTGATATATTTGAATCGTTACTAAAATATATGTTTTTGATAAATATTTGGTGTTTTGGATGAAGCTAGAATAAAATGTAATAGAAGGGAAGCAAGTCTGTCAATTATGGATGATTGTATGAATTTTCATGATAGATTAATTAAAGAAGGAAACAAAAACCATGTTTCTTAGACAATTTCTCTTTATTAAAACAAATGTAATCTATGACAACAACAATAACTTTAAAGAGTACCACTGAAAAATGAAAATATTAGTCTCTACAATAGTTATTAAAAAAATGCAATTATTGTCAAAGTTTTAAGGATAAACTTGGCTCACTATTTATATATTATACATTCAATAGTCATTTCTCTACTCTCTTTTTTTTTTTAAATAAAGGGAATAGTACTCAACATACTATACTGGATTAGGATCTCCTGCATTAAACCTATCTAATTTCACCTAGTACATATTTACCGATACAAATATTATATTTAACGACACAATAAACTTTTTTATAAATAATTAACGACATATTAAAATTTATCACAAATAATTATCTCGTTACTATTATCATTAAAAATAATATTTATATTTAAAAAAATAAATAATAGGTGTACTATAGGAATATTCTAATCCGGACACAACAGTCGATGCAATTAGGTTTTGGTTGTTTGAAATGACTACTAATCTCATGAAAGATATAAGCACACTATTATTGACTGAGACATTCTTTTGGTATAGCTGAAAATTATCAACCAATTGCATAATAGCTCGAACAACGTAAAAGGACTTTCACAAAGAAGGCCAATCATATGTAATTAACAGACAAATTTTCCTTCAAAAGGAAGGGGTGGGGTGGGCGGGGGGGCGGGGGCGGGGGGGCGGGGGGGGGGGGCGGGGGGGGGCGGGGGGGGGGGGGGGGGGGGGGGGGGGGAGGGTGGCAAGGACAAATATGACCGCAATCATTTGGACAAAACAGTCCAATCATTTAATCGGCATGCGACACAAATATGACTGCAATAATTTAGGCCCGACTCCATCAATGACCACAACTCTATTTAATCCTATTCTTAGATGCCCAAAATTAAATATATAGTACATATTAAAATTTTATTTTCACTGTTCTTCAATTTGCATATGCATGTTCCTCACAACGAGAGTCTTGTTTCTCTGTACAAAGAATAAAATAAAAAGAGTACTGTTTTTCAAGTCAGTGGCGCACAGACTATGCAGACGAGTTTAAAAGATGCACTTGTTTTTTTTCACTGTACAATTATCACCTAGGTATTCTGTTCTCTCTCTAATAAGAATTGTATTTTACTAAATCAAAGGAGCCCGGGAACTATAAGTTAAAATTAAGGGGGCCTTTTGTCAGAAGTAATTTAGAAGGGGGCAGAGATTGTAACTGTTGCCGATTCCCTTCTTTCTCTTTTTCTTGTTGTTTTTTTTATTTATTTTATTTATTTTTTTGTCATGTCAACAGGATCTCCAAGCACGTTAAAAATTCGTCTAAGAGTTGTTCCACGGACTGAAACACATAGAGAAACTCTCGTATCAATCATTTCATTTGTTGAAGTACCACGTAATAGTAAAGTTTCACATCGAAACACAATGATACACATATTTATTCAACAATAACGATACAATCTAAAATAAAACATAAGAAATATTATATACATCATTTAATATTATTCACATCACAATACAATAGTTGAATAATTCATCCACTAAAATATGACGATCATAATCAATTTAAAGTAATTTAGTAAATTGAAAGGTATAACATAACAATTTCTAAAACCATTTCGAATCTACGTTATCCTCCTAGATCGATAACAATCATCTCTCTTTTTAGCATCAACTCTGATTGTAAATTCTCACTGTAAATACACATGAATAAAAGTAGGAATTGATATTTCCACAACAGAAAATGATATTTCCACATAAAAAGTGTCATTATAGATCATATAGCGACGGTTTTCTCAGTTACTATACATCTATAGCGACACTTTTTATGTAGAAATATCAAAGTGTTGTAAAAATATCAATTTCCTAAAAGTAAGTCTATATAATCTAAACAATCTCAAATATATTAATTATCCATAATAAGTACAAGAGCAAAATTTTATGAAAAAATAGTACAAACTAGTTCCCACAAGCCAGTAAATCATAGTTTCATCAAGATAGGTAAACTCTTTTATCATTCAAACCAGTAAATCATAGTTTCATCAAGATAGGTAAACTCTTTTATCATTCAAACAGAATGCCCACCAAATTTTTTTATCATTCAAACACAATCCCCACCTACTTATCTACAGATAGTTTATATATACACATAGATTAGTTTATATATACACGTAGATTGGCTTATTAATTCCATGTCTCATTTCCATGGTTTTAAAACCCGAACCGGACCGACGGTCGTACCGGTAAAAATCGGAATCGGTCCGCCTTCCGGTCCAGTTTGGACCAATGACCCGGTTTTGGTCAAAACCCGAGTTGGCCCGTTAACCACTGGTCTAACCGGTAAACCCGGTTAATTGACTCGACTTTTAATTTTAATTTTTTTTTATCAAAACAAATTTAATATTAAAATTAACCACTTTTATTAATATTGTAACTCATTTTTATTATGTTTTAGTTCATAAAAAATGAGATTTTTTAAAATTTTATTAATTACTAATAATATATATATTTATATATTAATGACGTTATTGGGTCAATAACGGTCCGACCACTGGTTGGACCAGTGACCCACTCACCCGGTACCTTTTCCGAATCGATGAACGGTCCGGGTCTGAGAACCTTGCTCATTTCTCTTTACAATAAGTATAAGAGCAAAATAAGCTAAACAATAAGTTTCTCACTACAAATTCAAACATGAAAAAAAGTAAGTTTCTCTATATATATACATGTATAAGCTAAACAATCCCAAACAAATTGATTATCCACAATAAGTATAAGAACAAAATTTGAATTCTATATCGCATGGACTTTAAAATTAGACCATAATTTTTTTATTTTCAGATGTTTAAAATTATAGTAAAAATAAAAAACTTTATCTGGCTAAGAATAACGAAAATTTCCAGTTATGGTGACTCTCATGTGCAGAGGATAGCTTTATTTGGCTAAAGCATAACAAACATAGAAATCATAACCTTTTCCATATCCCATACACATACAACTTCATTTGCATAATCATTGATAATATGCCTAGTAATAGAAAAATCCCTAACTATTTAAACAATACTTTCCCTGTAGGACCCAAAACTACAAAAGTTTCCCCCACTTGATCAAAATAAGCACATAATAAATTACAAAATAATAACATTAGCAAAACCTAGTAGATGCCTTTTGCTGCATGGCCAAATAACATATTACACATACTATTTAATCTAACATTTCAATTGAATTAAATAATTACAAATAAAGCTCATACTATCCTATTTCAATGAGCTCTTGATT
The DNA here is from genome assembly GCA_034770075.1 of Aralia elata. Classification (NCBI taxonomy): domain Eukaryota; kingdom Viridiplantae; phylum Streptophyta; class Magnoliopsida; order Apiales; family Araliaceae; genus Aralia; species Aralia elata. The sequence goes on along the minus strand of CM068379.1, from coordinate 70,699,682 downwards.
CTAAATGCAAGTTCAATCAGCAAAAAGTAATAGGCATGTCTTTCTTTTTTATTTTTCATTTCTTATGTTGTTATTTTACTTCATAAACATGTTCAAGTACCTGGGAAGAGGAAGCAAAAAGTATACAGAACTAAGCGATAAAAAGAAGAGGGAACATGTCTATATATTCATAGTACCTGGGAAGCAAGCATTGGAGCACTTTCTCAACATTTTTGTCGTTTCATTGATTGACCTAACAAGCATAAATGCATCTCCACAGTGCCACTAGAAGCAGGGATTACAACATCCAAACAACCAGCTACAACAACTGCATAGAAGATAGTTTTTCCCCATACACAGGTTAAGCCAATTATATTTCGGTAAAATAAATTAATATAGTCCATCAGACAGAGAGTATTACCTGTTTATCAATGTGCTCCATCAATGAAAAAAATTGACTCTCTTAAACTGCATAGAAACTTACATTTCAGAAATATATAAAGAAATTAAAAAAAAAATGGATGAGTGAAACTTTAAAAGAAGTGAAAATGTTTGAAACCCACCATAACATGGCCACAACAAACGTTAGTAAAATTGGATTATTATAACTAGATTGAAAACCTTATAACAATGAAAACCTCATTGTGTCCTTATAACAATGAAAACCTTAATGTGTCCTTATAGCAATGAAAACCTTATTGTGTCTTAATAATATGTACTTAATGACTTGTAAATCGATATTGTGTCCTTATTGTTTATTTGACAAATCTAAAATGTAACTAACAATTACTTATTTGCTCTGACTTTATAATATTGCTCTGACATTATCAATCACAGTTATTATTGATAGAGGAAAACCATCCAGAAATTTTAAGAAAATATCCAACATAGAATTAAACCAATTGCTGGATTTCAGTATTTCACATTATATAAATCAATCTAACACGTACACATACATATATATATGGCTAAGAAAACATAGAATTGATATGCAATTGGGGTGGAAATACCTCATGCCCGTGATTGTGATACTTGAAAGTTTGAGGACATAACCGAGACCCCTGATATATAATGTGCAAGTGCAAACATGTGATGATTAAAGCAGATTCACCCTCTACATGTCACTAAGTATAGAGTAATAACTCTAGGTGTTATTCATTATAACTACTGCATAAATAGTGAAATATAACTAATGTAGAAATTCCCATTATTATAATTTTTATTGCCTTACAGGATAGTTGATCAAAAGGATATTAAACTGTTGGCATGAACCATTCATTAAATTTTATTTAATTCCCCAATTTCATCTTATAAGTCCTTGGTTCAATAAAATGCTTACTGAATCTCAAAAAAAAAAACATATGACTTGTCTAAAATATGAACACAAATAAAAACCAGTAAACAAGTAAACAAATTATCATACTAAATTTCGCAACAAAATGATTCCACCTCTCACACTTATCAAGTACTCCCTTTATTCCAAAATTAGAGATACATTTTTCTTTTTGGTGCGTTCCAAAATTAAAAATATATTTCTATTTTAAGACTATAAAGTGACATGATTTTCTTAATCTGCCCTTACTTTTTAACTTTCAATTTCAATATCAACCCACCACACTTAAATTCCTAATTAATATTAAGGCTATATTTGAGAACATAAAATTATCCTTAAAAGTCGTCGTTTTACAAATGTATCTCTAATTTTGGAAGGGAGGGAGTATAAATAAAGGAAGGTCAAAACTGTTTGCTTGGGCAAATGAATAAACATAAACTTAGAATTTTCATCAGAATAGTACCAAATTTTTTTGGCACAAGTGAAGCATCAATTGTGTGAAAACCATGGCACGTCCTTTAACTTGACAAAAACAAAAAAAGCTACATCAATGGACAAACTTGGGGTATAACTACCAGAATGTCTTCAAGAACAGCCTAAATGACACTCTCATATAACTTAGAATTTTGTCTTCCTCATAGAAGATCCATCTTAATTATTCATAATCACAATCAAGAAAATACGCAGATAATTATGATCTTTCAAAATAAAATAATATACAAGTACCTAAAAAGGGAGCTGAAGGCCTCCCGGGCCGCGACTTGAACTCCGGATGAAACTGAACCCCCACAGAGAAGGAAGGATGATATCACAGCCTTTCTACAAGCATCATTGTTTGACAGCTGCTGTATTAGAGATTTAGAGTACACATTTACACTTGTCTTTCCAGAAAACATAGATATAAAATTTCCTCCTAGAAACATTTAAGAAAAAGACATACAGATTTAGGAGGGTCAATCGGAACAACCTGATAGCTCAATATAGCAAAGCAATAACAAAATAAATAAGCCAGAAATTTGGGGGAAAATTCTATTATATAAAACATCCTGGGAAAAAAACACATCAAAATTTTAGTAATTGCCAAACTTACAAACTCTTCCTTTAAAACGGAAAAAAAAGGGAAAGAAATCAACAAAAGATAACTTTAGCTCAGAGAGAGAGAGAAACTGTTTTTCCAGGAAACAGAGGGTGAGGACCAGATTTTTAAGGAATCTACGGTTTTAATTCTAATAGACTTCCTACTTTTATGGGAACCATCTGGTTTGATTTCGACTTCCCAATTTCAAGGAGATTGACTTCTAATTACATATGATAATTGGTGTAATAAGGAGTTATATTTCTACTTGGGGAAGGGCATGATGAGGCAGTGTAAGAAGGCTATAAATACACTGTTATATTCTAAGTTACAAGTAATGACACTTTAATTACTTTGCACACTAAAGCATTAACGTGCTTCCATTGTTAACATATTATATAGTCTGTATTTATTCTTACACCAGAGTTATCTCCCGACTGCCCCAGCCGTCAAGTTTTTCAGTGTGTTTTTCTATTTTATATCTAAGATTTGACTCGCTGTTTGGTGATTGGACGAATGGACGGATCTTGACGTTAACCGTTATAATTTTAATATTATTATTAGTAAAGATTCTTCAATTGATATCCTAATTTTGTTAGAGATTGATTATAATAAAATTTTATTATATTCATCTATGACGGTGAGGCCTCCTTTACACCCCAAAAAAAAAAAATCCGTGTCGGAGTAAGCTACCAAATGACTAGTAAAAGAATACGGAATATTAATTTACTTACCCCAACCAAAAAAACATGGAATATTGTTATGCACCAAACTAATCCAGTAATCCAACACCACCTTCCTTAATTTGGGAAGATTACATTTTCCACAGCTCGTCATGCTTTACCATTAGTCAACCTTCAAATGTACAGTGGGAAAGCTTGGAACACTTGATGAGTAACAATGGTAGTGTCAAGTGGTTAACTTCTTTTGGCCTATATTGTAAGACAAGCTTTATGAATTACAAAAGGAAATTTGGTTATTTATAGTAGTTGGAATGTTGGATACAAGCTACATTAGTAATCTTACTTTATCTAGCTATCTATTATATAATATTTCATCCGTCGAGTTTTTGTTACTCGAATATCTAACCGACCAATTAATTCTTTATAATGTACTCTTTTTTTTTGACAAATAAGCCAGTAGTCGTTAAGGGTGTAAACGAGTCGAGCCGAAGCGAACAGAGAGCTACTCGAATTCGACTCGAAAAGTTAAATCCGTACTCGAATTCGACTCGAATTCGAATTGTATTTGAAAAATTCTGCTCAGATTCGACTCGACTCGAATATTTATTACTCGAATTCGATCCGACTCGGATCGAATTATATTAAAACTACTCGCGAGCTTCAAATTCAAGCTCGAATTCGAGTCTCCACATAATAATTAGTTTTAAAATAAATATAATTATAAATTAAATTTGTTATTTTACTTAGAAATGAGAAAATATACTTAGTATTACACTTTACAAAAATAAAATCACAATTAAAATTAAAAACAAAATAAAATAATAATAATTAATTATCCCAATTTGATTTAATTTTGTATATATTATAAGAGAATGTATCGAGTATCTAATCGAATTTGTATCAATCGAGTATGTATCGAATCACAATCGAGAGTTCGAGTAGTTTGAATCTTAAACGAGTCGAGTATAACCTTGCTCAGATTCTACTCGTATTTTTATTCGAACTATTTTTTATACTCGGATTTGGATCATATTTTTAACGAATCCGAGTCTCGCTCGTATTTTTTCGAGTCGAGCCCGAATCGAGCCCGAACTGCTCTGCTCGTTTACAGCCTTAGTAGTCGTTGACGCTTTTCTAGAATTTTACGTAGACCTCTCTAAGATAAATAGTTTTTTTTTTGTGCAATTCCAAATGTGAAGTAAGTCTTCGTATCCTATTGGTGAAACCAACTACTTGAAATTCAGCAGACTCCTTGTTGTCTTTGTTTTCCTCTTTCAAAATAAGAGTAAGGTATATTTTGTACACAAATTAAGAAAGATAAAAGAATAAGAAAGAGAATAATTTTTTTAAATTTTTTTTATCATTAATGATCTCACAAGATTACATAAAGTAATTAGTCTTATTATTTTTTTATACTAATAGACTCCACTAAATGACATATTTATCATTTACTTTATGTACTTTAACTCGTCTTTTTGAGAATAAAAAAAATTATATTTTTAGTCATCTTTTGAGGAACGAAAGAGCAGGAGAGAGGGAGTTTCATCCAATGGGTTTCGTTATATTATAATTCATTTTTTTAATTTAAATTTTTATACTTTCTAATTTATGCTTTAAATTTAATATGGAAGTTATTACTCTATTCGTACTTAAAAGGATGTACAAAGTGTATTTTACATACAAATTAAAAAAATACAAATTAAGAAAAATAAAATAAAAAAATTAAAGTAATTAAAAATTTAAATTTATCCTTAATGATTTCATAAAATTACTTTAATAATAAGTATTTATATTTTATGTATTAATCGACCCAAGTATATGTCACTACAAGAAAACGTATCAATTCCGATGGAATTATTTCCGTCGAAAGTATTGTATTTCCTACGGAATATTCCCTCGGAAGTAATTCCCTCGATAATAAGTCAATCTCGATGGAATTTCGTTGGAAATAAGAGCTCTCCTTTAGCGCCAACTTTTCCGCCAGCGCCAAACCTAATTTCGACGGAATAGAATTATTATCGACGAAAATTCCGTCGAAAATATGGTAATATCGACGGACTTATATCCGACGGAATATCCGTCAAAAATAAGTTTTAACCCTAATTAAAACATATCAGCTCCCCCAGCCGCCGCGACCTTATTTTCCATCTCTCTCTATATTCTTTCTCTCTTTCTGCTCTCTCTCTCTTTCTCAACCTCACCTCCTCCGACCGCCTCCTCCGACCTCCTTCGTCCGCCTCCTCCTGCTCTTCTTGCTCTCTCTCTCTGTCAATATTAAGGTAAGTTGAAATAGTTTCATTTCAATAGTTAGGGTTAATGGAGAATTTGAAATTAAAATAGTTATTGATGTTATAGAATCTGTCATTCAATAGTTAGGTTTAATGAAATTAAAATTTGTTATTGATGTTGTGAAATCTGAAATTGGGAATGGAGTTGTAATATCTGAATTTTGGAATGGAGTTTAACTATCAGAAATTGAGAATATTAATGGAGAAATTGTTATGAAACTGATTGAGGCTGAATGTTCAATTTGAGTTTGATATTTAATTTAGGTTTTAATTTGTTTTAATTTGGTATGAAATGATATTGAGGCTGAGGTGTTCTAATTGAGTTTGATAGTTACTGTATTGTACCCTTCAAATTAGTGTTTGATTTGTGCAAATAGATATGTAATGTCCATAATCTGATATTGAGGAGATTTGTTCATTAGTGTGTTTGGCTTTGATTATGAAAAGGAATTGCACCATGCATGTTCTGTATCAATTTGGGTTATATATATGTTCTATTTTGCAGCAGGGGCTACCGTCGATAGTACGGGTATCCCGCAGGAGCAGTTCGTCGCGATACGCGACGAGGTGCTCCGGTTGGTGGTTACATTACTATTGGAGGCTTTTGGCCCAATTGGGAGTCAGCCCCCACCTACTCAGGTATATTATATTTACTTTTACTTATTTAATCTGCATGTTATTCAAATAATACTCTCATACGGACTAATGCGTTATATTTTTAATTGTATCAACAGGGTGGCGATGGCGACGGCGACGACGACGGAGGGGATGATGACGTGAATTTGCATACATCATAGTCCATGCCCATGCATTATATATATAGTTTAGTTTGCTTAGGTGTTTTGTATTTAGAATCTACTTAAATATTTTGTAAATCATATATTGTATAGTTTAGTTTGATTCTTTGTAAATCGATGTAATATACTTTAGTTTTGAAAGTATTTCAGCACATAATGAGTTATTCTTTATAGTTTTCAACGTTATGGGTTGATTATGATATATGTTGTTCTTGGATGTAGCTATTGATATTGTAATATATGTATTGTTGGGATAAAGCAGGTTACAGGTACAAAAATGGGGTTTAAAAACCTGAAAAATAAAAAAAACAAAAAGATTATTTAAAAAAAAACATGTTATTTCCGACGGAATAAGATATTTCCGACGGAAGTTCCGTCGGAATTAAGCATTAATATTTATTTCAAAAAAATAGTATTTCCGATGGAAATACATTATTTCCGGCGGCAATATCTTAATTATGGAAGCCCCGAGAAGTGCCACGCGACACGTTATCACCGACGGAATATTCTGTCGGAATTTATTCCGTCAGAAAAAGCTTATTTTCGACGGATGCTCCGTCGAAATTAGTCCGTCGGAATACAATTATTTCCGACGGAAGTTACGACGGACTTAATTCTGAGGGCGTTATTTTCGGCCGAATTCCCGACGGATTATTCCGTCGGAAATATATTAATTCCGACGGTATAGAATTATTTCCGACGGAATCTTCCGTCGGAAATAGACCTTTTTCTTGTAGTGTGTCACATCTATCTTCTACATTATATATGCTTGTTCTCATCTTTTTTAATACAAAAAAAAAAGAAGTTATACTTTAAACGACGGAGGGAGTATATTTGTACGAAGTAGAAGAAATAAAGCTTCCGTAGAGTAGAGGCAACAAATTGTTAATTTCGTCACTTGTAGTGTGGGTGGGTCATTTGATGCTTTGATCATTGTTCGGCGTGGGCTCTGATCATAAATAGAGACCTGTCCCACCAAATAAGGCCTCCATAATGGTTCTTGCTTCTTCTAGTCTCATCCACAATAATGAATGACATCTTTTTTAGGACGTAGCTCTAGAAAAAAGTATGAGTAAGAGCTTATCAGACCTTGAATTTGAAGAGCTAAAAGGGTTTATGGATCTGGGTTTTGTGTTTTCTGAAGAAGATAAAGATTCAAGTTTGGTGGAGATTATTCCTGGATTACATAAATTGGGCAAGAAAAATGATGAAGAGGAAGAAAAAAATGTTGATGAATCTTCAGTTTCAAGGCCTTATCTTTCTGAAGCATGGCAAGTTTTGGAGAGAGAAAAGAGAGAGAATAATCCATTGATGAATTGGAGAGTTCCTGCTCCGGATAATGAAATTGACATGAAATATGGTCTCAAATGGTGGGCTCGATCATACTGTTGCGTCTGCTGTTAGATGATGATGATGCTGGGCTGCTGCTTAAGACTTGAATCATTTTGTTTTTGTTAACACTTTCTCACTACTCCTTGAGAAAATTAAAATTCCAAATTTATGCCACATCTCTTACATTGGAGTACTACTTAATTGTAGCACTAGTGAATTGTAAATGCAAAAAATAAGTGTAGATGTAAATAATAAATAATAAATAATATTCAGATTCTTTACTCCCGTCCAAAAACATAAATACTTGAAATATGATCAATTTCAAGTATATGATGAGATTTAACTTATAGTGCTTAAATACTTGAAGTATGAATGTGAGCAATCAAAGTATATATGATATAACAATTATAAGTGCAATACCTAATGTTAAGAAAATAGCCAATAATATGATGAGTATTTCTTTTGACCTTACTAATTTAGAAGATATTCAAAAATAATATATATATTTTCTAACTCAAGGTATATATTGTTTATATGCTTTAGACACCTGTTATCTTGTAAGCCAAGGTGGAAAAGAATTTAATCTTTAACTCGTCAAGTCTTGTAACTCAGAAGATAAATTACATACACTTTCAAGAGTTGTTTGAACTTTTTTGATTAAATCAAAGGCTTGGGATTACAAGTGGGTCTTAAGATATAAATCTATGATCACCACATAAATTATTCCGAGGAAATGTATATGCACTCTTTGAATATCTTTTTTAAGTCAAGAGTCAATCTCAATAGCTCACAAAATATCAAATACTTATTATGTAAATGTGTGTTACTTAGTGTATGCAACAATTATAGCAAGTATATCAATCAATTTAAAGCACAAGTATTTGAGAGTATTTAAGAGTTTGAGCTTTGTAAAATGTAGTCAAGATTTTCAAGATTTGGCTTATTTTCGCAAATGAATTTTAGTGGGGTATTTATGAAATTTTTTTGGCTTGGGTTGACCCGAGTTTAACTTGACCCGAGAAAGATAAAGAAGAAAAGCATTTTGGACCGCTTAATTGAGAGAATGACACTTGTCATGTAGGGGTGAAAATCGATCCAAGTAGCTCAGTACCCGATTCAAATTCGACTCGAAAATATGATCCGAGACTCAGATTCGGCAGGCATCCGAACCGAATATGGGCCAAGCTCGTTTTTGGGGTTATAATACTGAACTCGAATCTGAGCACAATACCGTTCGCTCATTTTATGGTTCGAACTTGCCTCTTTCATCTGATTCATACCCGATCCTTACTCGATGAACCCTACTCGTTTAGGGGTTCGATACTTACTTGATCCTTAGTATCTGATAAGTGATAAGGAAGTGAAAAAAATTAGACGTTTGGTTGTTTATTGATAAGTGTATTATGTATACTTAATTCGAATTGTGCAAAACAAATAGACAATTAGACAAATGGTCAAGAATTCAAGATGTTCTGCCGACAGTGGAAGGTAGTAGGAATGTGGAATGTATTTTTCAAGATAATGCAAATATGGGAATGCATTATATTATTTAGTATAAATGTTCACTAATGGGCATCAATAAAAGTGATGGGTTTAAAGATAAAATAGACATATACACTATTTTTGGCAGCTAGAAATATAGACACACATGCATGCTTTGATTTTCCCAACCTAGCCTATATGGCTACAGCGATATATATGCCATGTTTATTTGGATTTTGGCTAGTGCGCCTGCAGGAGCCAGGAGATGCCTTATACTAACAATAAAAATTAAACTAACTTACGAAACAAATACAAATATCAATGATGTCTTGGTTACCTTTTGTTTACTAAAACCAACGGCTCACGAAATGAGGAGAACACATGGGTTAGCACAAAAGGCTAGGAACGTGGTTGCAGTTTCCAAACATCATACTATTTAAATAAAATCTAAAGAATCATCGGTCACTTACAAGTGTTACTACTGTTAACTAACACCCTCTTCATCTCTTCAGAGTTCAGAGTTCAGACTTATTTGATGGAACGCGTTGATGCTTTTGGTATATTTATATATATATATATATATATATATAATTGATTTATATATGTATAACTATAATATTTTATTGTGCATGCATATGTTATATTGATTCAAAGTTATTTGTTATTCTGATTATTGTTTTGTTTATTTGTTTGAGGTAATAACGAGATCATAAGCTTGATTGAAGATCTATCTGGACCATCTCAAGTGCAAAATACTATAACTGAAAACCTATCTCAAGTTACTGATGGTCAAGTGCTTAATTCCTCTGGTTCTGGTGATTCTCAGCCTGAAAATGCTACTGAGGTTGAGGTTGAAGTTGAGCATAGAAAAAAAAGAAAGAAAAAAACTTGATGAAATGTACTATGGTCTGTTTCAAGTTATTGCCTTGATGTAATGATGTTGCTAGAAATTGTATCATAATATAATTAACATTGTAAATTTATCATTGTAATTTTTGTGACATATGTATTTTTATATATAAATGAAAATGAAGTTTTTCTAAATTTTTATTTTTATGTCTCATTTTGGTGTGATTCATTTTAGACTCGAGCTCGAATAGAAAGGCTCGCGAATTACTCGTTGTGAAAACGAGTCGAGTAACTTCGAGCCGAGTAGTATCGAGTAATTTATCGAGTCGAACTTGAGCAGCCTTGAAAATTATTAGTTCGAATTCGAGTCGAACCTGAACACAAATTTTTTGATCCGAATCGAGCTTGAGCATTAGGGTGTTCGGATCGACTCGGGATCATTTTCACCCCTATTGTCATGTTGTTTTGATAAAAAGAATGGCCCGATGTCATTCTTTTCAAAATTTGACCAATTTTGTTATGTACCGAAAGGTTACTTATGAAACTAGTATGCCTGATTTGCTAGAATGACACATGGTCCCATTAATTCTAACTCGACAAATCTCTTTTTGGACCAAGGGAGTATAAACCCGGATAGCTTAATTTTTGGGCTGCAAATTTATAGTAGAATTTGGACCTGGATAACATAATAATTCAAATGTCAATTTGGACCGAATAAAAATTTGGGCAGCTTTAAAGTTTTTTGGGCCAAAAATATTTTATAGATAGAAATTTTGAAACAGTTTTGAAAAACATTTTTCAAGCCAAATTTAAGATTCCTTACCTTAGAAAATGTTAATTTTTGAATTTAGCTTTCTTAAATTTTGACATCATTTTGTCAAAGTTAATTGAGTGTTATTTTCAATGTATAGAAAAAATTATTTGAAAATAATATAATTAATAGTAAATATAATATATATAATTAAACCTATTTATAGACCGAATTCACTCACTAAGGTGTTCCTAAGGAGATGATTTTTAGCCTAGACAAATCTAAACTGTGATCCTAATAATTAAAGGTATAAATTTCTCAATAATATAAATTAAATTTTTTTTCCTTCTGTTATCATCAAAATAATGAATTAAAGTTGAAAAATGTTCCAACAACTCCTTTGTGGATTCATGTGATCGCAAAATTTCAAATTCAATTCTTGTAATTGATCCTGGTTGTTTACTAGTCTTCCACTCTCAGTAATTAAACCTCCTCTACAGTCCCCTGGTTCTAATATATTAGGGTTCTATGAGAATCAATCTATATATATTTTTCCAATACTAGGTACATAACGGACACTTGCACTTAAGAGTCTTAGACATGTGGATTATTCTATTTTACTTTTCTTAATATATATATTTTAGATTCATGTCCTGCGTTTGTTTTATAGTCTTAGTGTGTATGGTCCGTTAGAAAAGAAAAGGACTTGAAATTCTATTTAATTTTATTATTCCATTTTGAGAAAGGAAAAGAGTAAAACCCGAAAGTGGACTAAAATAGGGTTTTATATTATTTCCTTTTTTTCTTTCTTTTTGGTCTGTCGGTGGAGTTTTCGGAGGGGGTTATTTTCCAATGATTTTCTGGAAATAAATTACTATATTTTCCTGAAGAAACAAATATAATAAAAGGAAATTCTTTTTAATGGTGGTTCACTGTTTTTGGTATATCTTTTTTTAAGTGCACATTGCATAGGTTGATACATATTTTTGGATCATTCTATACAAGTTCTTGTTTTAGTTTATCCTTTTGTTCTAGACCGCCATGTTTTTCCCAAGTGAAAGATCTTGATCACCAATGAGGAAATGAAGAATACTATAACCAACTAAAGATGTTAACGGGACATATAATATCACAAATATCATATAATCATTAGTTCACCGTAAATTTTTCACTTAAACTTCAATAAGCACGTATTATTCTTAACACAGATAAAATTCTAAAGACAGAAAAGGAAGATACAGGACACACTGAAGGTGGAGATCAAACTCTTTTTTTATTTTATTTTTGTAAATTTCTAAGTATATCAAATTTTAAGATAATCAGAGGTGACTGGCTTGAAGAAATCAGCAGCCTGTGATTCTATCAAGTCCAATTGTCTCTTGTACAGGTGCATATACACAATCCAGTCCCCATTTCCTACCGGACTTGGCATCGGCATCACATAGCCCACCTTTGCTCCCCAATGGAAATGATACGACCCGAATACCGGTTTATTCCACCCGAAATTTACCTTATCCATTGCAAATCGCTGCCCTGACGACACCACAATGGCTGGCGCCTCCTCTCTGTCACTGCTGCTGGCATATATCTTTGCTAGCATCGGCTCGGGGCGAGTAGCCTCCACCAAGTCTATTAACCCTAGGAAATGCTCCTCGGTCCTGGCAATCTTTAAGAAGTTGTGGACACAATTTGCTACCCAGCTCAATGGCTTATTTTTAAGGTCTTTGCATTTTTCTTTGCCAAATGGGATGGATAATACATTCCCAAAGTATGTGGCCATCAGGTTTTTGTTATCATCTCCTTGGCTCAACTTCAACCTCCCATCAACAACAATGCCCATCCTGCATGCATATAGTGGTAGGAGTCAAAAATAATACTTATAAGTTATAGCATGAAAGTAGGATTTATGTTTCCTTTGGATTTTGCTATCTTGACAAGTATTCCTAGTTACAAAAGTTTATATATGACATGAAAGTGGGACCAAAATGCAAGAGGGTAACCGTCTAAAACTAGCAAAACTAATTTGTGGAAATAGTATCCCACATCCTCAGAAAATATTCGACGATATAAATAAAACACAAGAGATAAATATGTGGGCCATATTTATATTTTCTCTCTCTTCCTCGTCAAGCGATGACATACACACGACTTTATCTGCATGACGACTTTATATCACATTTGGATTAGATATTTTCTCCCACATCTCCGGCCACACAAAATCAACTTCTTTTCTCCTTTTAGTTAAAAGAAAATAAAAGTCGTCTAAACCCCTTCATATACTCACTCCGTACCCCCCCCCCCCCCAAAGAATTGATATTCAAAGTATATTTTTCAAACAAATAAAGAAAGGTAGAGTAGAGAATTAAGAGAGTAAATTTTTTTTCAAGTTATCCATAATGGCCCTTTAAATTTACATAAAATGATAAGTTTTTTTATATACTAGTGGGTTCCACTTAATATCATATTTGTCATTTACTTTATGTACTTATTGTCATTATTTTGAGGATAAAAGAAATTATACTTTAAACCATCGTTTTAAGAATAGAGAGAGTATAAAAGTAGATAGTAATATTAATAATTAATTGTGTCAAAGTCAAACTTATTTTAAAAATGTATATATTTATAAAGTTGGACTCTTTTATTGGGACCAAAGAAAATATTATATACTAATAGTATGTATCTTAGTTTTAACTGATATTTCAGAGCAATAGTTATGTTATCAGAACATTTACGTATTTAGCGACACTTCAAATTTTTAACGACATTAAATGCTCTAGCAACAGAGTTATTGCTCTAACATATGGATGTCCTTAATTTTCTTAAAAAATTAAAAAGCATATTTGGCTCGTAGTTCCCTTACCTGCACATCTTGTTAACCCTCACGTCTTCTGGGGAGAGGGCTATCACTTTCCACAAAAGTGCACTAAATGCCTCAAGCTTCGTCCTCTTGCAATTTTCAATGCTAGCTAATGCTTGGAGTTGACTAATCCGATTCGCTTCAATGTAGTATATGCGACTTATAAGTTGATCGCTTTCAGTACCAAGCTGCAACTCTTTTGGAGGCGGCAGGGAGGATATGCAAATGTACATGTCCTTAATGCAAGGATCGTAATAGCCAGGGCGTCTAGGGTTAAGCCAGGACCGACAAAATGAGGGCAGCTGAGACAGTGGCTCGGACCGAGCCACCTCAGCCCATGATGTAAGAAACATGTTGGCGGAGTAAGCATCGGCCACTCGATGATCAAACGTACAACCCACTATTAGCCCCCCACATTTGAGTTCTGTAACCTGTATACATATTTAATTGTCACCGGAAACAATAAAGTAGTTGTTCCTTTAAAAGCCTTAATCATGATTGCCAAAGAAAATTTGTCTCACAGAAATTCAAGTACTCATTACAATAATTTTATATGAAATTATGTAGAAATTCAAGTACTGTTTTGGAGTTCTGCCAATATTCAAATATTCCAAACATGTCGATTGAAAAAAAGCAGGCTATTCCCCATGAGATGGACGGGGCAATCCAACAAACACAAGCCAAGTGGGACTTTGATTTATTGAGTTTAGATTTATTTAGAAGTTAAACGAGTCGAGTTACACTTTAAACTAACTTAAAAAAAATTATATGAACTCAGTACATTTAATAAACAAGTTGAGTTTGAGCTTTAGCCAAGCGTAATCGAGTCGAGTTTAAGCCCAATTCATTATACTTTTTTATTATAAAATTAAAATAATAAATTAATTAAATGTTAAATCAATCGAGCTCAAGTCGAATACTCTACTTATCAAACTCAGTCCGTTTAACTAAATATGCAAAGAAGTTTGTTCAAGTCCGAATCCTTTAGCATGCATGTTCAAGTTGAACTTAGTTGAGCCCAACCAAATTCACATACAATATTATTCGTTTGCAGCTTTACATATAAAGAAAAATTATAAGAAAGAGTGACATATTTAAGAAGCTAATTGGAATTTTGGGTAAACTTATATTCCGGCCGGACAGTTGCTATGTTTGTACAATTTCATTTGAACACGTTGATCGGGTCACAATAATCATAGGAATTGATGGGGCTCATAAATATGTAATCCAAACATTTTCATAGATCTTTTCTACAAAAAATATAAAAATAAATTAATACAATTTTGATAGATATCTAAAATGAGTATCAACTATTTTGTTGATCCTTTTATAGAATATTAATATGATTTGTTAATATGTTCTTTTTGAAAAGCCGAATTTAATCTAAAAATTAGTCAAAGACTCCAGATTGTCAATATTTCAATATCATGGGATTTATAATCTTATTAGTTGTACGTAGGCTTAATATGGGAAAAACTGACTGACCTGAACTGAGAGAATCCCTTGCTTCTTCATGGGCACCAGTTTTCCTTCAACACTATCATCAGGATTGTACAGGTTAAGATTTCGAAGCTCTACATCTGCAAAGGCTTCAACAAAATCCACGCCGCGATTATTACAATAAAGCTCAGGCTCCCCCATTGTGTTTAGCAAAATTTCTCCGGCAAATGCATAGTAGGCAGCTAAAGTTTGGGCCATGGATTTCTTAAGTTGAATGTTTATTGTTGATCCAAACGTGGTGAGCGAGCAATCTTCATCGGCTATGGGATTCTGGTAACAAAAGAAAACGCTGACGTCAACTGGAGGCAAAAGCTTGTCTAGGTTTGAGAGTGGTAGCCAATGCTCATGCATTGGTAGCATTGATGCCACTACATCTTTGCTCCTAATATTTACTACGAAGTCTCCTTTGATACTACCCATTAGAGAGAAAAAGAGAGAGGGATTATTTCTAGCAAACGTGAGTAATGGCTATACCTACCAAATGAAGATCCTAGGGCTGCATAAATAGCCTCCGCTCTTCTAGGAAGATATCTGTACGGGCTAAGGTTGAATGGAATACGGATTCCTTTATTTTAAAAAGTCAAATTGGAAATTGATTCTCGGTGGCTTCATTTCAAAAATCAAGGTTGAAAAAAAATATGGATTCCTTTATTTTAAGAAGCCAAATTAGAAATTGATTCTCGGCAGCTTCATTTCAAAAATCAAGTTAAGGTCATGATATATTAAATATATTGAAAAGGATTTGGATGGCCCATTCTGAAGCTGACTTGTTGTAAGAATTGTAATACCACAGAATTTTCAAATAATGAAAGAAAAACTATAAATAAAAAAGAAGAGGTTGTTCAAGATTAAAAAGAAATTAAATAAAGCAAGTATTGATCGACAAAGGAAATGAAAGGAAGGGAACGTATGGAAACATAAATGTGAATGAAGAAGTTATACAAGTTCAAAACTCAAATTAGAGTTCGGAAGGGAATTTTGAGAAACTAACTGCTCCGTTGAGTCTTGAATGTCGAATTTAGTAAGAATCGGCAGTACACATGATGTGTAAATTTTTGGGAGAATAAAATAATATTATATTAAAAAAAACTTTTAATTTTTGCATGTGTGTGTTACTCAGGGAGAGTCAACGCGTGGGAGGGGGAAGGGTGGCTGCCTCTCCTGGTCCATGTATGCATATAAATATATGTATATTATACATGTATATAGAGGATTAAAAGAGATAAAAAGAAACAAGAAAGAAAAGAAGAGAGAGAACGAGAGTTTGGGAGAGAGAAAGAATGAGGAAACAACAGTTTTTAACCAGTAATCCAATTCGTTTTGTTTGATTTCAATTATACGTATATCATATATGATTCAATAATGGTTTGCGTCTCTACGGTATCCACACGAACGTCCCACAAATCGTCACACGATCTGCAACAAAGAGAACTCCGGTACTAGCCGTCAAGATCTGGTTTTTCTCAAGTTTTGCTCTCAACTCTCTTTTCTAAAACGGCTAGGGTTTTATTTTCTTTTGATTTCACGTACCTCAGACTGCTGATATATCAGATATATATAGCGTCCAAAAAGTAATTAAACAAAACCCTAATCCTATTAGAAAAGTAAAATCCGAATTTATATATTATATTTTAATTAAGTCTTACTTAATTAATATACATATATACAAATTATCCTGTTAATTTAAATTCGTAATTTAAATACTATCAATCATATTGATATATTTAAATCCTTACAATTTAAATTAATTCTTTTTTAATTACGTTCTAAGTGTGTGACCCTATAGGTTATTATTGTGACGCCCCCAAATCCGGGTTCCTCAAACCCGAATCCGGTGCTACACGGTACATCCCATTCCATATAACATAATAGACATGAATGTAATTACTATATTATTACAACACGTCTTACTCTCAATCCCAAGTTCTATTACCATAACATCATTCCAAATACATAATAAGTCTTAGTATTACAACATTACTAATACAAATAAACTACGACGCCATCTAGACGTTCATCTTGCCCTTTCCCTTGTCCTTACCAGAACCTTCGACCCGCTCGGACTTAGCTGCAATGTTTAATATAAAGCAAGAATAAGCATTCAATTTCCCAGCAAGTATAACAGTTGGATAACAACAATATCATCAATCATATCATTTCTCTTCGACAACTGAACAATAGTTGTGAAATATTCTGAATAAACAAGAATAATATTTTGCTTTCGTTTTAAAAATATATTTTCGAAACGACATTGAGTGGTCATAAGACCTTGAACTTTCTTTTGCTTTCTTG
Organism: Aralia elata; assembly: GCA_034770075.1. Classification (NCBI taxonomy): domain Eukaryota; kingdom Viridiplantae; phylum Streptophyta; class Magnoliopsida; order Apiales; family Araliaceae; genus Aralia; species Aralia elata. The sequence continues at coordinate 70,682,464 of CM068379.1, read as the reverse complement.
AAAAGGTACACAACAATATAACTGCAAACCGTCTTACTTACGAGCACTTCTAGGTGATCAGCCTATTGTACTCTATGTTGATCAACACTCTAGCTAGAAACGACTATATGCGTTTGTTTAGGCGCTCGATGCCTTGTCAGAATAACTGACTAAAAATTGCCCCTAATATTAGGGTTGTTCATCTCATTCATGTCTCGGAATCCTAACCAAAGCAATTCGGTTGGATAGCTCTACTTAATCATCAATAACATTTCAAGGATTTATTATCAAATAAATAAAATATTTCAATATCTGTCTAGCCGAAACAAATGGCATCGACGTTCTCTATAACAGTTCATATATATGTGAACTTGAAAGCTTCAACAATTTATGTCATAACATAGCTCGAATACTTATGCAAATACTAAAAATTTACATAAGTAAGGAATTCACACAACCATATATGTATTGTGTAAATCGGAACTTCAAACATCGCATAAGAGTCATGAGAATATAATCAAATGAATCAAATAAACTTGCCCAACACAAGGGTTAGACAAGCGTTAGAAAACTTGCCTTAAGCGCTTGCTACTACTTGACGTTAATCGTCCTTCAAATATGTCCTACGCATTTAGACACATATTCACATACCAATTAGTCTCACAATAAACACCAAATATTGGCTTACATTAATCAACACATTATAATCATTATGAACATTGATTGCCACTACGACTACCCAAACGGGGGTCTCGCTCCCCGGTGAGCTGGCGGGGGAGTAGGGGGCAGCACCCCCTGAAAGCCAAACGAAAAATGCAACTATGCTATTCATTTCATTTAAGCAAATCTCACGTGACTTAGTCATTTCATGCTTGGGGTCATTCAACTATTACACTAAGATAACATACATATGCCTTGGGGTATTTATAACATGTTGGGTCTATGTAAACATGCATCGCATCAACAACACAAAGCAGCACAACTATTCAGCTCTGCAGACCAGCGCAGCTGCACAGGTTCTATACTTGGGAGTGGCGCAGCTGCGCCACTCTGCATCCAGGGACGTTCAAGTTCTGCTACTGCAGAACCCAAAAACCCAAACTCTTGATTCCGTCCCATTTGCTTCTTAGCCATTATACAACAAGTTTATATGACTTAAAACATGCTTTTACAACTGAGCTATGCATCATAACATCATTAAATCAATTAATCATTCCTAATTCTCATGTTCCTTAGAGAAATCATTCTCTTGGACATTAAACCAAATAGTTGGTGGGCATGGCTTTAGAGTTCATAACTCATAGCCTATCATTACATGGTTACCATTGACTTCACATATGAGATCAATTCCCATAGCTTCTGGACATATACAACCAGTACACAACCAATGCACACAACCAAACCAAGAGGATTACAACTTCATTATTAACAAAACATGAATAACAGTCCACTAATGTCCATTTCAGTCCATTTCTTGATTCCTTATGCATAGGTTCGATTCTCATTCATTGTTCCACTTTCACATACCATTAACAAGATTTTATAGAGCTAATTAACCTTCATATATGTTCATCACACTAACTAGCAAAATCAGTCACATAACTCCAATAAAGCATAGCAAAACTAAAAGCTTGGAGCTATTATGGAATGGACTAAGATTTCATTGTGTGTACCTCTTGAAGCTTCTTATAGGATGCCAGAGGAATTAATCACAGCTGCTACACACTCCTTCTTCTTCCTCAATTCACCCGAACTCACTCAACTCTTACACTTTCTCAATTTTTCCAGCTTCAATACTTAGCAAAATGAAAGGAATTGAAGGCTTGCAATGGAGGAGTATATATAGAGGAAGTGATCAGAGCTTCATGGATGGGTTGAGGGCTGAGCATGCCAAACATGGCAGCTCCCAATGCTCGGGTAGGAGAGCTTCGGCTCCTCCAAGATTTTGGGTTATCCCCTTCCTCACTCCCGAGTTGTTCTTCCTTCACCAAATGCAAGAATGCTTCTCCCCATGCTCTTCCACCTCCTTGATTCTTCTCCCTCTCCTTCTCTCCTTCTCCCGTACTCTTCTCCTTCTCCAATTCAGCTGATTGCTATAACCCATTTCCCTCATGGGTCATGGGTTGCGGGTTATGGAGTGCGGGTCTGGGTCATAAACTTGACCCATTAGTTTTGGGCTTCAACTTGGGCCACTCTTGGACTTCTAATTTAATTCTAATTGGGCTTCTAATAAATATTCAATTGGGCTAAAATAAAATCCCACACTTGGATTATTAACCCCTCTCACTACCGCTTTGGCGAAATTAAGAAAAGTCATAAAATCAAAAAAGACGTCTTTGGCATAAATAGCGCTTTAGCGCTATTTCTCTAATGATTTAATCAATACCATGAAATAACAACACTCAAAAATTATCACATACACATCATATGTAGTAATAAAATATTCAAACACATAACGCGAAATAATATTAATAAAAGTTCAATTTATTCAATAAAATTCGTAGCCTCGCGTTACAAAGCTACCCGCGATCCGCGATCGTTACAATTATTATATTGGCAATAATTTTAAAATCACATTATAAAATTATAAACAGTGAGTGGCATCTAGTAATGCATCACTGCTACCCAAATAATAATAAGATCGATGATTCGATGCAACCTTTTCGTGACCAATGTTTCAATGTAATTTAATCCTTTTAACCTTGATATCCTAGATTAAACTAGAGCCATGGAATGTGTCATACTCTTCATAGTTTAATCTGAGTTTTCTTGATCAATGAGTAGACTATATCAAACAAATCACTATTTGAGCATGGCCATGCATTTCATAGTCCTACTCAATCAAGAGGCCTATGGATATCACCTCTAATATATAGGAGGGTTAAATTCCATCTAGATCACTCATATTGCTCACACGATTCATGATGTACCCAATACAGGTTAGGCAAACGAGCGGATAACTCGGTCACCGGAGCTCGGAATAAAGTCCCGTAAGTTCTAAAGTGTTTCAAATATCTAAGAGGTGTTACGCTTATTATTTTGGTATTTTCAACACGTAGGGCTCGTTTTGGTCTACTTTTCCTAAAAAAATTTAACTGTTCTTTATGCTAGCAAGGCAAACGAGCAGATAACTCGGCCACTGGAACTTCGAATTGAGTCCTGTAAGTTCTAACATTTTTCAAATATCTAAGACATTTTTTTCTTAGTGTTTGAAAGTTTGTATAAGCAATATAATTGCAAATTAAAAGATATACTTAAAGACATACATCAATATTTTTATTTACTAGTCGAATATGTGGGGGAAAGAGGTTGGTAAAGACAACTGCACATACTCAAAAGGCCTCCTGCCAGACTAGACCCAAGAGCTCGTCGGTAGATAATGAAGGATCTATGGAACTTTGGACAACCTCCTGAGCTAGCTGGTAGGTCCGCTGGCGTGATGGTGCGCCTGATTGGATTGCACTACTCTCAATGCACGCCTCGATGATCTGGCGGAAGAACTGGTCAGATAATGAAGGGTCGACTCCCTATCCACTCGCACCATCTGCTCCGGTGGGTGAGCGACGCCTGGCTCTCGTGGCAGGCACTATAGTGTAGGTTGGGACCTGTGGTATGCCTAGAATCCTACTCTTCTTCGGTCCTCTTGTTGCCTGCAGCCAGTCCTCCATCTCCTCATCATCATGCGTCGAGGGATCTAGGTCGGTGTCTTGCTGACCGCTAGCAGCTCTCTGTCTTCTCCGCTCCCTATTAAGGCGCTCAAACCTGTTTTGAAAAAAACACATAAAGATACGAAAAACACAATTCTTTAAAGAATATGAATACAAATCGCATAAATTAAAATACAAATAAAATAAAAGGATAAAATTACGTGCAGTTATGGCCTCTACCTCAGGTGAGATATAACCACCCTCACCTTTCTTCTGGTGGGCGTGCCACCAGAATTCTAAGCGGGAAGGTGGGTGCTTAAGGGTATCCTGGAGTCTCTCTTTGAAATGGTCGTAGGACTGAGAACCCGTGCAGTGGGGCAGACAACTCTACCGTCGGGCTGCTGTACGTTGTGCCAATATCTATTAAAAAGTAGAGTCCTCCCAAATGCTGCACATCTGCTCCCACACCGCAGTCTCGATAAAATTCAGACGGACATCTCTAAGTGTCTGTCCGTCGCCCATCTTGTTATGGGCCTTCTTCTTCCAGTCGTGGACCCATTTATGCCAGTTCATCTCAAAATATCCCCAAAGAACGGTCATCCCATGGGCTTCTTGATCGTCCTCAAATCAGTAATATCGCTGCACATTACATATTACAATATTAGTAGACAACATAAATCGACATGTCAATGATAAATAATAATATGCAAATGACATAGAAAACTAACATATGAATGACATATTACCCGAAACTTATCTATAATTAGCTGGTGTGTGCGCTCAACCACATACGCCCATCTCATCCATGCATTTGAGAATCGGTTACGCACGATCCCAAACAACGTGTTTCGCGGAGTCGCGTCAAGGATACTGCAATTGAAATTAATACATTTGAAAATTCTAAACTATATATACATGCAGTATTTTATGTAAAACCAATGTTAAATGCTACAAATATATTCTAAAATTACATGTTACTCACGACACGACATATATAAGACGCCTGGGGAGGATTCCCTAGCAAGCCACGTGCTAATCCCCCCCCAGGCCTACGGCGATCACTTGTGCAGTGCAATATATGAATAAATTTATATAAACGAATATCATGACAATAATATATAAAAATAATAGTAAGATGAAACAAATGGAATTTTAACATGTAATTATACTTGAAGATCCGCCCTGCTCATCACCCCCACGACACCCACGACCCACATTGCCTGCATTGCCAGCACGCCTACCACGATCGCGCGTGTGGAGTATGGGCCATATTGATACAACTAAAAAGACATCAACATTAGAAGACATTTTTAATCACGATAATTAAACTATTATTTATACATACTACAAACTATTACATATGGATACAACTAAAAAGACATCAACATAAAATTAGAAGACATTTTTAATCACGATAATTAAACTATTATTTATGGATACTACAAATTATTACATATGGATACAACTAAAAAGACATCAACATAAAATTAGAAGACATTTTTAATCATGATAATTAAACTATTATTTATGGATACTACAAACTATTATATATGAATACAACTAAAAGGATATAAATAGTACATACTCTTAATCATTTATATCATCAAAGCCATCAATATCAGAATCGTCATCTTCGAGCAGTAGCTTTTCATTCTCGTTATCATCACCATTTTCGTTATCCTTAACCATTTCTTCATTTATTTCTTCCTCCTCAACAACATCGTCTTCACTTTCGACAGCGACGACATCATCCTCGTTTTCACTAGACTCACTAATAACTATCACATCAGCAGGTGTGACATTAATAGACTCCAATTGTAAAGGTTCATCGTCTGAACGAGGAGTTGTGCCTTGAAAACCACAAGCTTTGGTGGTTATAACAGCATACCATAAGCTTACAGGAGTCTTAACACTCCGTGCTTAGTACATCTGCGTTCCTTGACTTGCTAAAATAAAAGGCTCGTCTGAGTTTAGTTTTGACTTAACATTTATTGTCACCAGTCCTGAGTTTTTATCTACTCTAACCTTATTTTCAACATCAAACTAATGACAATTGAAGCAAACAAACTCTTTCTGACCCCAATATTTAAGAACGACTACTTCTAGTAATCGTTCATACCAGTCATCCCAAAGATTACCATAACAGCTACCTTTAACCACTACACAAAATTAGATGACGCGACTTCCCCAATATCGTAACACTTAAATTTGTAACCGTTGACAATACAACATGAATAAGTATCTACAGATCTTTCAGGGTCGTCGGCTATAAACTTTAGCCGAATGTCATCTTTATCATCTGTGAAGACCTAATGTACAGTTACAAAACATATTTTAAAGTTAATTATGACATAAGATTCATGGGTAAATGCATTTAGACATTAATTTAAGACACTTACAACATCTTTAAACCATTGCACAAATTCTCTATTTCTCAAATTTTGCAATTCCCCGTCCGATATAATCGGATTCGCTTCACGTATCTCAGCATCATATTGATTGCAGTACAGTTATAAACGACATTGTTATGGCTACAAACTTAATGGGTATGCAAAGAACTTTTAACAGTTACAAACGACATAGTTATGTCTACTTATTTAATGCATGGTGCTACTTCATTTATGTTTACAAGTGCATATAATGTGGCAGCTGCATACTCATTATCGGTCAAGAATCGCCTTTTTTCCCGCTGAATAGTTGTACCGGATGACTAAAGGCCGTTAAATCTCCATTGTCCTTGTGTGTAACAGATTCGTTCCGACGTAAGCGATTATGCCTCGTCTGAACATTCGGCTCAAAGTACAACGAGCATAAATTAATAAGCTCCTCCATAACATAACTTTCAGTAATTGACCCCTATATACGGGCTCTATTCTTCACCTTTTGCTTTAGACGTTGCATATACCTATACGTTATATATGCATGTATACATTAGAAAACAAGAATGAACATTTTAGCAGTATTTTAAAAACATTAATGCCATTACCTTTTTGTGTAACTTTTGTGTTTTTGGGTTTTTTAATCTTTTCCTGTAAAACAAAATGTTAGTAGTCCCTCATTGTAATAATGAATGCTAGACACAAATTAATATGCTTCCCCAGCTGTTCCCTGCAAAACATTAGTAATTTCTTTTGACAAAAGGGGAGGCATATATGAATATTGAATGGGACTATGATATTTATACGCGCGAACGTAAAAGGCATGAAGAGACTTTTCCTGCGTTGGGTTAATCTGAGGCTGACCTATCCTAAGGTTACTCTCGCGGGCTTTTCGGCATGAAGGTCCCCAAATCTTCGCAATCTACTCGTTTGAATACTTTCGATTGGAGCGGATTTGGGTGGTGCGTTTCCTGAGCCATCTCCGGGGAGCAGCCCCTTTGAGTCCAGTAATAAGCAACCGACAGGTTCGCCTCAGGAGGAGGTACACTCTCAACATACATTCACATTCATCGTCCTCACCGTATGCATATGATTACTTTGAAGTAAAGCAATTCCATTCAATCATTCATTCATTTGGACAAAACACATATTCACACAACAATAAGTAAAACAGGTCAAAATGTCGCACGCACATACACATTTCATAAATTTTAAAGGATAGGATAGTATCAAGATTTGAATGCGGCTTAAGCCCTCTAAAGTCCCCAGCAGAGTCGCCAGCTATCGACGCCGGGAGGAATCGCTTCCGTTACGATGTTTACCCTTTCCAATTTTAACTTTTTATTATATGATTTTTGGAAAAGGCCGACACTTAATGTCGACGGGGTTTTGAAAGATCGTTTTTTAATGATGAACCAATTAACCAGAGTCGCCAGTTGGTATATTTGAAATGGATGTACCAACTCATCCGAGTTTCGTTCTTTCGTAAATCGCTGGCTCATATGTGACTCCGAATTAATTGGTCCGCAAACCAAGATTCATAGAGTTCGGGGGCTTGCTTAAGCGAGAGGAAGGTGTTAGGCACCCCCCGACTTCCGTCAAACATGGTTACCGCAATCTTGATGCTTTTCCTATCCTTTTAATTCATGAAATGTGTATGTGTGCATGTGTGTGTGTGCCTATGTGAATGAGGTGGTGAGTTTGCATGAAGAAACCAATTGGGTATTCGGAAAAGTCGTGTTTTTCTTTTGGGAATGCTTTAGAATGTCCTTCGGTTTATACGAGAGAGCTTTATGAGAAAATGGTTGATTTTAATTGTCAAAATTGCGAATTTGCATTGGGTGTCGTTTTGGCAAAACAAGAGTTTTCTAAACCTTTGTCAAAATAGGAATCGAGATCTATACGTTGCTTTCATTACTCAAATGATGGGCAACCTCTAGGATCTCTTTAACCCTATGCACAAGGATTTAATAAAACATTATTTATTTTTATAAAACCATTTTTGTGTTGTTTGAAAACGATTTCTTTCTTTTGCCTTCTCGTTAAGATAGAAATCAACATTCCTTAGCACCCCCAATTTCTTATCCTCGTGATGCTACTAACCTAGTTTGATTGATTTTATGAAAATCTTTATAGCTTAACTTTGAAATCCTTTTTGGTGTTGCAATTCAAATCCGAACATTATAATGCGTAGGGGATTATTCACGGGCATATAAGCCATCAAAATAACCCCGAACGCCCACAATCACATATTTTCACTATGACGGGGCCTTAAACACGAATCTCGCCTTGGCGTCGTTTTAAGGCCCGACGATTACATATTTACAATAAAGACTACATCGTTCCTACTACTTATATCAAAAGATGTCCATCATCGAATTTGGACCACGGGGTCGCGTTCCTAGCCTCACATCCAAAATGGCCAAACAACACAAAGCGGAGATTACAAGAGATAACTAACACCGATAATCTAACAATGCCAAGACATCCTAAAATAGCAACCTAAAGGAACCACGCCCAATATATCACCGTAAAACAAACAAAAAATCAATAAATGAATATCATCGGGTTATTAGGAAGAATTTTGTTCCGATGGAACCCTCTTAATAATCCCTAATTCATTGTTCCACCATAAATTACATGAAAACTACATTTAATTTAACCAAATGATATGATAGAAATGGTAACAATAAGGAGATTTTCACCTTGCAAATGATATCAAAATGGATGTAAACTTGTGTATTTGAATAGAATGAGAAGTGGGTATGATACAATCAAATCAAAAGAGTATAAATCTTCTTTTTTTTTCTCCCTTTCTCTCCTTTTTTGTTGCAAATTTATGTTATTCCTTCCTAATTTTTCGAGTTGCTGCTGCTGTTTTTTTCTTTCTCTCTCCGCCTGCTAACCTCTCTGGATGCTGAATGAAGGAATGAGCAGAAATAGGCTGGCCAGAGCCAGCCGCAGATGGATCTGCGGCTGGCTGGCCGCAGATTGATCTGCGGCTGGCTGGCCGCCACCCCTCCACTCAGCTGATTTTCGGTTTCCGTGTTTCGAGTTCCGTGTTTGCAAAAGGCGCACTCATTGGGCGCAGATCAATCCGCGGCTGGCTGGCTTGACTTTCTCGATTTTTGTGCTACGCCTCGATTCTCGTGTCGTGACGTCGGTTTTCGTCGACAGGTTCGTATTTTGCAGTCCAGGAATTACTGGGAGACGTGCCACATCATTCGGGAATGCTCAATTTGGACGGCCTTGTTGTCACGTCGGTTTCGGTTGTAAATCGTCGTGGTGGCGTCCAGTGTTCGTACTTGTACATCCTTTGCTCTCGCAGGCCGGTTCATTTGACGAATTTGCCCTCCTGTCAGGGTTAGTATACGAAGTGCAAAATTTGGGTGTCTACAGCTGCCCCTCTTTATCATGTTTATGAAATGTTTAAATGAAATGAACAGGATAAAGAATAGACACCCGATGCATGAATGACAGTGCACAAGAATGACAATGCATACATGATGCAATACATGCAACTTATGATGCAACGCAAGATGTAAGGCATGCAAAACATTCGTAAAGGTGTTAATGCATCAATCCCTGACCGCATTGTTAGTCGTCGGGTTTCGTCTTCCGATCGATCGTCTCTTTTGCGCCGGGTCTCGTATCCGGTCGTTAGTCTCGTGATCACCGGGTTTCGTATCCGGTTGATCGTCTCGTCTACGCCGGGTCTCGTATCCGGTCGCTCGTTTCGTAATCACCGGGTCTCGTATCCGGTTGGTTGTCCTGTCGGGGCCGGGTCTCGTATCCGGTCACCCATCTCGTGATCACCGGGTCTCGTAACCGGATGATCGCCTCGTCGGGGCCGGGTCTCGTATCCGGTCACCCATCTCGTAATCACCGGGTATCGTATCCGGTTGATTGTCCTGTCGGGGGCCGGGTCTCGTATCCGGTCACCCATCTCGTAATCACCGGGTCTCGTATCCGGTTGATTGTCCTGTCGGGGGCCGGGTCTCGTATCCGGTCACCCATCTCCGTCGGGTCTCGTATCCGGTCGATCGTCTTGTCGGGGCCGGGTTTCGTGTCGGGGCCGGGTTTCGTATCCGGTCACCCATCTCGTAATCGCCGGGTCTCGTATCTGGTCGATCGTCTCGTCGGGGCCGGGTCTCGTATCCGGTCACCCATCTCGTAATCACCGGGTCTCGTATCCGGTCTCTCGTTTCGTAATCACCGGGTCTTGTATCCGGTTGGTTGTCCTGTCGGGGCCGGGTCTCGTATCCGGTCACCCATCTCGTGATCACCGGGTCTCGTAACCGGATGATCGCCTCGTCGGGGCCGGGTCTCGTATCCGGTCACCCATCTCGTAATCACCGGGTCTCGTATCCGGTTGATTGTCCTGTCGGGGGCCGGGTCTCGTATCCGGTCACCCATCTCGTAATCGCCGGGTCTCGTATCCGGTCGATCGTCTTGTCGGGGCCGGGTCTCGTATCCGGTCACCCATCTCGTAATCGCCGAGTCTCGTATCCGGTCGATCGTCTTGTCGTGGCCGGGTTTCGTGTCGGGGCCGGGTTTCGTATCCGGTCACCCATCTCGTAATCGCCGGGTCTCTTATCTGGTCGATCGTCTCGTCGGGGTCGGGTTTCGTATCCGGTCACCCATCTCGTAATCACCGGGTCTCGTATCCGGTGGATTGTCTTGTCGGGGCCGGGTCTCGTATCCGGTCACCCATCTCGTAATCGCCGGGTCTCGTATCCGGTCGATCGTTTTGTCGGGGCCGGGTCTCGTATCCGGTCACCCATCTCGTAATCGCCGGGTCTCGTATCCGGTTGATTGTCTTGTCGGGGCCGGGTCTCGTATCCGGTCACTCATCTCGTAATCGCCGGGTCTCGTATCCGGTCGATTGTCTTGTCGGGGCCGAGTCTCGTATCCGGTCACCCCGTCGAATTGAGAAGTCGTGTTCGACGCTCGATTTATCAAAATCTTGTATTTTATCACCAAATTATGAGTCAAACGGGCTTTAGAATCGATTAAGCTTGCAATGGACAAGGGGGGAAGTACTGGGCCCAGCTGTAGATGGATCTGCGGCCAGCCGCAGATTGATCTGCGGCCAAGATTGGGGGTTTTAGGCGCCGCGCCCCCTCCCAGATCTGTCACTTTCATTAGTACCCCACACGACTTTCGCACCTTTGCACGTTCTTTTTGCCGAATTTTTTAATCTTCTTGCAAAAACTGCTCCGGTTAGATCGATCTACGCGCTACACGTAACACTTTGACTGATTGTTTTCCAATTTCGTCAATATTTTGCTATACATTTGTTACTTTGCATGTTTAGAGATACAAATGTATGCTTTGCAATGCTATGCCATATATTATTGCATGTATATGCTATGTATCAACTGCGCAAGTCATATTTTATTCTTATGATGCGGTCCCACATATCTGTTGTTTCTTTTTTGAAAGAAAAGCATGCATTATGGTTCTTTTCATGTTGCAATTATCCATGTAAATGCAATTTTGACCTGTTGTGGCTTGGATTAATTGAAAAACATGTTTGGCTGTGCATGGGATGTCCATTTTATAGACGAAACTCTGCTGATTTTTTTTTTCCATATATAGTAAGCATGCATCATGCTGCATTAATTCTACGATGAGGATAGGAAATTGACATAATTCAAAATAGAATTTACCTTCCTCTTCGCCTGTACTATTCCAGCTATGGATCCTGATGTTCCCAGCAGCTCCACTGCATCTCGTACTTCGGGGGTTCGCCGCCGTAGGGTTGCACCCGCCCCTGCTTTGCCTCGGACCCGCCAGGCTCGCCGCTAGGCGGAGGCTATCATCCGGCCCGATCACCCCGATGTTGAGGAGGCTATCCTTCCGGACGTTGCGGTAGAGGGGCCATCCTCCAGCACACCAGCTCCATCTCTTCATCGCGCCCTATCTGGCGCCTCTATTCAGATACCTGATCTATTGGGTCGGGATCTCAGTCGTCACCCCTCAGCATCTCTTGTTGCTAATGAGGTATATTCAATTCTCCTCTGAATTTATTCTCAATTTCTATTCGTATCCGGACTGACCCATTAGTGATTGCCGCAGGTGCCCGAGTTCACTTAGCCGAGGGGTAACTGGTTCAATATCTACTCCCTCTACACAGCCTTGCACAGTGATTACCGCACGGTGGTGGATTCCTGGGGCTTGCGTTATTTCTTCACCATCATTCCCCGTCAGTGCCCCTGGGGTACATGAGGGCCTTATCCGAGCGATGGTTCCACCAGACCCAGTCCCTTCATCTCTTGGACTGTGAGGTCGTGCTGACTCCCAGGGATTGGAGGTACATCACGGGCATCGAGTTCACCGGATCCCGCGTCCCTCTGGATCTTGACATCACTCCATCAGAGGTCCGAGCTTTACTGGGTTTCGATGCCGATGACCGGGTCTTTAAGGCCCGCAACATTCGGTCTGAAGCTTTGGCTGTTGACGCCGTTGGAGGCATATATGCGACGCCATTTCCAGCGGATCGAGCCACTCGTAATATACTGCTCTGACGTCTGTTCCTGACCATCATGAGGGGTTATTTCCTAGGGTACAACTCCTCTACCATTCATTTCAGCGTCGTCGGAGCTGTCAGGGACGTAGACCGGATCGGCGACTATGATTGGGGGTCCTTCACATTTGCTTATTTCCTCCACGGTCTTCGTCTACGTTCGGAGGGACAGAGAGATGCTTGGCTCGGCTTTTACAACTTCTTGCTAGTGAGCCCTCTCTTCCTCTTTTCTTACTGTACTTCCCTTCATTTCATTCTCTTTCTGCATTTGACGGTTACTCATGCATTGCCTTGTTCCTGTTCACAGTTCTGGGCCTACGAGCGTCTTCCATGCCTGAGGCCTGTCACGACCCTCGGTCTGGATACCTACCCCAGGGGTCGTCGGTGGCATCACAACACTCTGGAGGAGGTCCCGGTGTCTGGCAGCTTTGCCCATTGCCGCATTCAGCTGGAGCTGATCACCGCTGTAGAGGTCGTCTGGACTCCATATCTTTCTGAGCATCTGGCTGTGGGGTTCACCGATGGATATCCTTCCGGCCCGGAGTTCGCACTTTCCACCCGCCGCCTTACTTTGCAGAGTGTCGGGGGCTGGGTGATGTATCTTGGAGAGCGCACATTCAGATGCGTTACTGGGGAGATCCGCATCCCGCACTCCCTTCCCTTCACCACCTCCTGGCCGTTGGATTCTCAGCCTTCGGATATCATGCTTGCGGGGGAGGATGACCGTACACTCTCTTCGGAGCCCATCACGAGCGAGGCCTTTCGTACCTGGTGGGTGCCCCACACCATCGGTCCCCAGACTCGGGCCACTTTCTTTCTCGAAGACATGGTTCCCGGCTCGGTGATGATGACCGATTGGGCCGCCTGTGTTCGGACTCCCACTCATACTGAGCAGATTGCCACTCTGACCCGCCAGGTCGAGCAGCTATCGTTGTATCTTCGGGTGCTAGGTCGGACCCCCGAGGATGCCTATGCCTATGATCCTGATAGTACGGGTTTTGACACAGGCCCGAGCTCATCTGATGCCCCAGCGCCGCCATATATCCCTGACATGAACTTCGGGCCTCCGTCTTCGACGACTCCAGGGGATCAGTTCGAGGATCCCGCCTTCTTAGATGACATCACCTTTGACTAGATCAGGCTAGGATAGGGCCTTTTGTACCTGAACCTGTTAGATTTATTTTTTTTTATTTCATGCACTATGTATTGAACTCATTTGTTTATTTATGCACAGTTTTATTATTATGACAGTTCAATTGCTTTATTATTAACTGTATGATGCATGCTTTTTATTTATGGATAGAGAATGACCCCTGTACAGTCTTTTTGATACTGTTTTTCACAGATGTCGTCACCAGATGTTGTGGTACATTTGGATCCCATTCCTCCCACAGGGTTGGTCGACAGTCTTCTCCGCTGGTTAGACAGTTTATCGCCGGCCGACAGGATTAGCGCAGATGGTCTTTTGGGACATTATCGGTCCTTATTGTCCCTTCAGGTGCCAGCGGGCTTTGTGGAGGGTATTCTGAGCTATTGGGCCCCTGCCCGTCAGGTGTTCAGGTTAGGGACAGTGGAGATGACCCCTACTCTCGACGAGTATGCCCGCTTTACTGGTTTTCCTTTGGACGGTCCATGCGCCAGGGTCACAGTTGGTCCCATGCGCCGTCAGTTCTTGACTTTCACTGGGTTGCGGAGGACAACTCTGTTATCGGTGATCTCATCAGACCATCTGGTTCCCCTTTATTTCTTGATTGACCGATTCGGCTCACCTGACAGTTTTCGCCATTTCTCTGGTGACTTTTCCGTATCTGAGGAGCGCTGGGGTGCTTTGAGAGTAGACGTTTTGATGGCCTGTGTCATTTCAGCTTTATATTTGCCAGCCGGACCCGATCTGTTGGATATGCGAGTTGTCGCGGCCGTGAGAGCCCTTCAGGAGGATCACACCATTCTTCTCATGATATTAGCAGATACCTACATGTCAGCCTCATATTGTCAGTCTTTCTGAGGCAGAGTGTTCAGAGGGAGCTCGACTTTGTTGTATGTATGGTTTATGAGCCATCTTAGCCCCATCGGTCACTTCCGTCGCCATGGGTTTTGCTTCGGCCATGACATAGCCACGCAGTTTTCGTTTCGTCCCGTGAGCTGTACTGATGCGGCTTCCTGGGTAGAATTCTTGTCGGTTATCGAGGATCCTTTTCATCTACTGACTTATTCGGGCTACTGCTCCTTCACGAGATTCTTGACTCACGTGCCCACCCTGGATTTCATCCCTATTTCTGGCTTGAGGGGCGTGACGACTTATCATCCCTTGGCGGTTATGGGGCAGTTTGATCAGACACAGGATTTTCACTCCTTCACGGGCGCGGCCGATTATCGATTCCTCATATCACCTCATACAGAGAGAGATCTACTGCGGGTATATGATCTTTGGTCTCGCAGGATCTTTGCTGAGTATAGTGACAGTTGCCCCATCCAGACCTTTGCTTATGTGCAATGGTTGCGCGGAGATTCGGATATGGTTGGTTTGAGTCAGACCGGGGCTTTTGACGATTCTGGAGTGATTTTCCCAGATGATACCACAGATCATTCCATCTCAGCTGATTCTGCCCCTAGTCGGGTTACTGAGGATACCCGACTCCGCCTGGCCTTGATTGCTACTGAATCCGAGAGGGATGCTGCCCTTGCTGAGAGAGATGCCGCTATTCTAGCCAGAGATGCTGTCCTCGCTGACAGAGACGCCATTGTATTTCAGACTAGGGCAGTTATAGATGTTCATTCTGAGACTGTCAGCCGAGCCACTGCTTTATTGGATTGCATCGACATGTTGGGGCAGCAGATTGCAGGGGATGCTGATGCTTCAGATCTATCCACCACTTTATCCATCCTGCTTCAGCTAGTTTCAGATTTGTAGATTATTTTATTTCCTGCATAGACTATGTCAGCTTCATCGGTTATCGAAAAAAGAAATCTTGTAACAAAATGGCTTATATATATAGACATGCATTTAAATTTAGTCATTTTCCCTTTTATCGTATCGTTGCCTTTTATTAGACCCTCATTTTATCCAGCTGACCATGATTTTGACATTTCGCTTTCTTTCTCTTCTCAAGTTTTGATGGAGATTTGACAGATACCGCCGCACCCCTGTTGATTTCATCGGACTGAGTCTTAGATTTTTGGGCTAACTGTTTGGTTGGGTTAGGGTTATGCCATTGAGATGCATCTGATTAGGTGGTTGGTTCCGGGGAGGTTTCTAGGGTGTAGGAAGGTTATTCTGGCTGTTAGGAATTGGTTTTGGTTAAAGAAAGTATTATTTTTTAAGGAATCGGACCGTGTCATGATGGCTGCCTACGTACCCCCACAAGTTGGGAGATCAGGTCCTACGTAGTTCGTTCCTTAAAGAAAAAAAAGGAGAAACTGATGATTCAAGCGTAGAACCGCTTCACCGAGTCGGAATTGAGGGGCTGTGGAAACACCTCACCATCCATTTCTTGCAATATGAGGGCTACTCCGGATAGCACTTTCTTAATCACAAAAGGTCCTTCCCAGTTCGGGGCAAACTTCCCTTTGGCTTCGTCTTGACAAGACATGACTCTTTTTAGAACTAGGTCATTTTCCTTGAACTTCCGAGGTCTTATTCTTTTGTCGTATGATCGAGAGATCCTTTGTCGATATAATTGACCGTGCCAAACAACAGCCACCCTCCTTTCATCAATTAGGGCCAATTGGTCGTATCGACTTTGCATCCAATCCTCCTCGCTTATTTGAGCATCGATCAATATTCTGAGGGACGCCAACTCAACCTCAACTGGCAGAACAGCCTCCATTCCATATACCAAAGCATAAGGGGTTGCCCCTATAGATGTACGTGTTGACATTCTGTATGCCAACAGGGTGAGGGGTAGCAGATTCGGCCATCCCCGATGATTAGCAGACATTTTCGCCATAATCTTCTTGATATTCTTATTTGCAGCCTCCACTGCCCCATTCATCTTAGGACGGTAAATGACAGAATTGAGGTGTTTGATCTTAAACTGGTCGCATAATCCCTTCATGAGGGCGTTGTTCAAATTTTTGGCATTGTCGGATACCAAAACCTCAGGTTGCCCGTATCGACAAACGACATTATTCCTGATGAAACCGACGATGATCTCCTGAGTTACTTTGGGGAAAGAAGCTGCTTCTACCCATTTAGTGAAGTAATCAATCATGACGAAAATGAATCGGTGTCCGTTGCTTGCTTTGGGCTCTATCGGTCCGATTACATCCATTCCCCACATTGAGAATGGCCAAGGGGAGGTCATACAGTGCAGTTCATTGGGAGGCGTATGGATCACATTACCGTGCGCCTGGCATTGGTAACACCGTTTGACATGATCATCGCAGTCGGCTTTCATTGTTAACCAGTAATGCCCCGTTCTCAAGATCTTTTTGGCCAACATCGGTCCACTCATGTGTGGCCCACACACTCCACCATGTATTTCGTCCATAATCTTTTGGGCCTGCGTCTCATCTACGCATTGCAACAGTCCCAAACCAGCATCCCTCTTGTAGAGTGAATCCCCACTCAGGTAAAACTTTATTGCCATCCTTTGAATTCTCATCCTCTCAGCTCGGTTTTCCTGATCGGGAATGGATCTATCCCTCAGATATTCCCTTATGTCGTGATACCAAGGCTGCTTTGGCAGAACCGCCTCGTCCGATAATACTGCAACATGCTCCTCATATGCTGGGGCATTCCGTACCGCTATTTCAATCTGTGGAATATCTTTGCTTTTGATTATGTGGATTAAGGAAGCCAGAGTTGCCAATGCATCAGCAAAATCATTTCGTCCCCGGGGGATATGTCGGAAAGCGATATCTTCAAATTCTCGCATCAATTGGACAACACATCGGTGGTATGGAAGTAACCGAAGCTCTTTAATGTTGTACACCCCGATCGTTTGTCTGATTACCAGTTCCGAATCCCCGAACACCGCTAGTCTCTTCACTCCCATATCGCGGGCAAAACGGAGTCCCAATATACATCCCTCGTACTCAGCTGTGTTGTTCGAATTACTGAACTGCAATTTAGTGGCTACGGGATATTGTTCTCCTGTGATAGAGACCAGGACTGCTCCGGCTCCTGCCCCTTCCGCATTCATGGCACCATTAAAATACAGTTTCCAGAACTTCCCCTCGTCATCGCATTTCGTGTGTAAGATCCAGAATACATCCTCGCCCGGCAATGGAGTTTCTAAGGGTTCCATCCCTCCTGCTGGCATTTCCGCCAACTGATCTGCAATTCCCTGCCCTTTCATGGCCTTCTGGGTTACGTACACAACGTCGAACTGCTGTAGGATTAACTGCCATCTTGATAGTCGACAGTTCAGCATGGGCCTTTCAAAGATATATTTCAGGGGATCCATTCTCGATATTAGGTACGTAGTATGCCCATGAAGGTAGTTCTGTAATCTCCCTGTAGCCCAGGCCAAGGCACAACAGGTCTTCTCGATGGCAGTGTAATTCTGTTCACATCGGCTAAATCTCTTGCTGAGGTAATAGATGGCCTACTCTTTACCTGCTTCATTCTTCTGTCCTAGCATATATCCCATCGCAATGGCATTGACCGATATATACATAAACAGAGGGATCCCATCCTTCGGAGGTACCAGCACCGGTGCTTCTGTCAGCTGCTTTTTAATGGTCTGAAAGGCTTTCTGGCATTGTTCATTCCACTCTTGGGAAGCATCCTTCCTTAATAGTTTGAAAATCGGCTCGCATGTAGTCGTCAAGTGGGATATGAAGCGGCTGATGAAGTTTATTCTTCCAAGGAATCCTCTTATCTCCTTCTCAGTGTGAGGTGCCGGCATATCCACAATGGCCTTAATCTTCGCCGGATCCAACTAAATGCCCCGATCACTAACCAGGAATCCCAAGAGCTTGCCCGACTGCACTCCGAAAGCACACTTTGCCGGATTGAGCTTCAAATTATATTTTCTGAGCCGATCGAATAGCTTTTTGAGATGGGTTATATGCTCAGATTCTACCCTTGATTTCACGATAATGTCATCCACGTAGACCTCTATCTCCTTGTGCATCATGTCGTGGAACAGGGCCATCATGATTCTCTGATAAGTGGCCCCCGCATTTTTGAAACCGAAAGCCAATCGTCTATAGCAGAAGGTCCCCCAAGGGGTGATGAAAGCGGTCTTTTCCTGATCTTCTTCCGCCACCATTATCTGATGATACCCCGCAAAGCAATCCACAAAAGAGTACATTTCGTACTAGGCTGTGTTATCCACCAGGATGTGTATGAAAGGCACCGGGAAGTTATCCTTGAGACTGGCCTTGTTTAGATCTCTATAGTCGACACATACCCTCACCTTTCCTCCAGGCTTAGCCGCTGGGACTACATTGGACCGCCATTCTGGGTAAGTGGACACCATAATGATTCCAGCCCTGAACTGCTTGATGATCTCTTCCTTCACCTTCAAGCTCCACTCCGGTTTCAACTTTCTTAGCTTCTGCTTGAGAGGCCTGATACCCTCCTTGATGGGTAACCGGTGTACCACAATGTCTGTGGACAAACCGATCATGTCCTCATGAGACCAGGCAAAAACATCCTCATATTGGCTTAGCAACTTGGTCATTTTCGCTTTCTGGATAGGGGTAAGGTCTGTTCCTATCTTGAGCTCCTTGGGTTTGTCAGGGGTTCCGATATTTATATTGATGGTTTGGTCTAAGTTGGGTTTGGGTTTATCCTCGACCCATCCTTTGATTTCGTCAGGCGCGTCGTCGTAATCTGTCTCGTCTTGCTCAATGCCCATTAAATCGAAATCCAGCTCAATATCAAAATCATAGTCATCATTCAAATTTGAAAGACCGTTTGTTAGGCAAGGAATACTCAAATTGGTACACTTGACATGAAACAAAATATTTGTCATATATATTAATCGTTTTCCCACAATGATCGCTATTAAAATTACCTGACAAAAATACATAACCATGCAAGATTTAAAATAAAAGACAAAAGCTGGTATCCATTCACTCCCCCATCTGGGGTCTACCATCCCGACTCCATGTTTTACCCTTGTTTGGATATCACTGGTTCCATTGTCCAGTTGTCGGTGGTCAGATCAGACGAAATGCGCTGGATGAAAGGTGGCTTCACATCGGACACTTCCCCGATGACCACGGCCACATTGCCTGAGTCCCCCCTCATACCTTCCTCCGGAATAATTAGCCCTGCCCAATCGATGATAGGCACACTTTGTTGGGCTCCCGGTGGCGTGGCAACATCCTTCCCCTCCTCATTGCTTGTTAACTGTCCGGGGATATAGCACCTGGCTTCGAACTTTTGCGCGACCTCCTGTAGGAAACTTTCCCTTTTGGTCGACTCATCACTGGTGGGGGGCAATTCTTCACCCCTTGTCCCAATCACAGGCTTGTTAGCCCCTCGTTTATTGTTGATCGGATTTCCGGCCAGTCGAATCGGGGTCGCGCCTTGACGATGTCTCCGTGCTACGCCCCCATGATATCCCAACCCTGCTTTGCCTATCTGATGGGGTAGTTGAATGGGCTCGGTGATTCCTTGACTGCTCCTCCCTAACCCTTGTCCAGGTTGGAATTTCATTTTCATCATTTCCTTTGCAACGAAAGTAAGTTCTGGAGAGATCTTAGGTTTCACGGCTGGAGCCCCCAGGCATCTGTAATGGGGAGTGCTGATTTCCAGCGCCTGAAAACTGGCAGGTGCCGCCGACTCGTCCACATTAATCACAGGCAGGCCATTCCTGGAAGGAGAAGGGTCATCACATTCTGCCGAGATCGTCACCAGATTCCCGTCGATGATAAGCTTGATTTGCTGGTGTAGCGTGGAAGGAACTGCCCCGGCCATGTGTATCCACGGCCTCCCCAATAACAGGTTATAACTTGCCGCAATATCTAGGACTTGGAAAGAGATATCAAAAGTACAAGGTCCTATTTCCACCGGCAATTCTATCTCCCCAATTGTATCCCTCCGGGATCCGTCGAAGGCTCGTACCACTACATGACTGGCCCGTAGGCGCTTAGGATTGATGTTCATCTTCTTCAATGTACTGAGGGGACAGATATTCAACGGCGATCCCCCATCAATCAGCACCCCATTCATAATATAACCCGAGGAGATTACCGCAATATGCAGCGGTTTTCGATGCCCCCTTCCCTCTTTAGGGATATCATCATCTGTGAACGATATTACATCACTTTCCAACAGATGGTCCACCAGGTGGCAGAAACCTTCCTTGCTAATTTCTTTGGGAACGTATGCCTCCTCCAGGACTTTTGCCAGAATTTTGCAGTGGTCACTGGACGATAACACCAAATCCATGATTGATGTCAGGGTCGACTCCTCGCTTAATATCTGGATCCCTCTTACTTCCGGATGATCCATCTTCCTTAAGAATTCCAGGGCTTTCTCCTCGGATATTTTTTCATTCTTCTTCGTTTTGTTCTCAAGGACTCGCCCTGGTAGATATAAAGGATTCCCCTTTGACGTCACAGAAGCACAATTGGCCGCTTCCTCTAACACTCCCCCATAATTGCATGGCACCGTTTTAAGACTGTTGACAGGGATTTGCGGTCTCGCTGTGAGGGTGAGGAGTTTCGGAGCCGCTAACTTGACAGGACCCTTTATGATATTTCTGCTTACACCTGCCAACCTAATTGGCGCTCCCCGTGTACTCCCATGATCACCTATCATGCTGATCATCTCATCAATTTTCTTCACATAATTCAGCCTTGACGGCCCCTCGGCTTCACTGGCCTCCGCCACATTGACCCCCTCTCCATCATGCCTTGGCAGGGGATTGATTTTAACATTTGGGGAGTCTGGCTGCTCCACCACAATTTCCCCACTATCAATCAAGTTCTGAATTCTGTGCTTCAGCGTCCAACATTCCTGCGTATCATGACCAGGGGAACCTGAGTGATAGGCGCATCGCTTGCTTGGGTCAAATCTTCTTCCCTTCGGGTCACTTGGGGGTGTCAAATCGATTATTTTCCTTTGGGCTATCAATACTGCCAAAACCTGCTCAAGAGGATCCCCGAGTGGGGTGAATACTCGATTTTTCGAGGTCTCGAATCTCCTTCGCCCATCCGCCCTCTGATCAGTGAAATTAGGTTGTCGGGATGGTCCCACTCTCTGCACCTGTACTGGAGGATTGTTTTCCGTCTTTCTAGGCGATCCTTGCAGGACGAGGGAGACATCCTCCTCCTTTTTCTTTTGGACCCTACGGGAAGTGCTGCCATAGTTTCCACTTTGGATTTGTTCTGCAACTGTTTCCAAAGCCGTGAAATCCTGAATCTTACCAGACTTCAACCCCATATCCACCATTTCTCCATGTTTTATCATCTCGGCAAAAGGTCTGTCGATCCCCGATATAACCCGCTCATAATAAGGTGCCTCTTGAATATCCACGAAGGTCATCACCATCTCCGACTCGCTCATTGGGGGATTCACCTGTGCAGCCATACCCCTCCATTGCTGTGCATAATCCCTGAAAGATTCTTTTGGTTGCTTCTTGATTTTCGTCATTTGATATCTATCAGGGGCCATTTGTGCTTGGAAGTTGTACTGTGTTAAGAAGGTATGGGCCAACTCCTCCCAATTGTGGATTCGGGCATTATCAAGATGGGCATACCAAATTCTTGCTTCTCCCGTTAGGCTCTTTTGGAACAACTGCATCCTCAGCCCTTCGTCCTCTGCATAAGATCCAAGCTCCCCGATGTATATTTTCAGATGTGTATAAGGATCCCCTTTCCCATTGTATTTCTCAAATTCGGGGATTTTAAATTTCTCCGGATATCTGGTCCCGGGGAAGACACATAGATCTGAGTAATTAACCCTGCCTAGGGAACCTATGCCTTTTAGAGATTGGATAGTTTCCTCCATTTGTTTCATTTTCTTTCGAAGGTCATCAGTGTCTCCTTCCTCTGGGATAGTAATCACTGTCCTGTCAGGTATAGGAATGGCCTTTGGGACGACTGGCTCGCCCTTAGGTTGGGGTGGATCCTCTTTAGGTGGATCCTGTCTAGGTAGCAATTGTTCCTTCAGCATCATGGCCATTTCCAACATCTGTTTCTTAAAATCATCAAATTCCTCACGAGATATGGAACCAGGATTAGTAGGTGGAAGATCAGCCATTTCGGATGTAGAGTCCTGGGCTCTTTTAGACTGCAAACGCGTTTGAGGAGCAATCCTGCAGAAAAAAACGGTTTGGAGTTTAATCTTTGGGAAATGACAGGTGTGGATGCATGCTAAAGCTGTAACTTTTGTGTTTTTGGGGTTTTTAATCTTTTCCTGCAAAACAAAATGTTAGTAGTCCCTCATTGTAATAATGAATGCTAGACACAAATTAATATGCTTCCCCAGCTGTTCCCTGCAAAACATTAGTAATTTCTTTTGACAAAAGGGGAGGCATATATGAATATTGAATGGGACTATGACATTTATACGCGCGAACGTAAAAGGCATGAAGAGACTTTTCCTGCGTTAGGTTAATCTGAGGCTGACCTATCCTAAGGTTACTCTCGCGGGCTTTTCGGCATGAAGGTCCCCAAATCTTCGCAATCTACTCGTTTGAATACTTTCGATTGGAGCGGATTTGGGTGGTGCGTTTCCTGAGCCATCTCCGGGGAGCAGCCCCTTCGAGTCCAGTAATAAGCAACCGACAGGTTCGCCTCAGGAGGAGGTACACTCTCAACATACATTCACATTCATCGTCCTCACCGTATGCATATGATTACTTTGAAGTAAAGTAATTCCATTCAATCATTCATTCATTTGGACAAAACACATATTCACACAACAATAAGTAAAACAGGTCAAAATGTCGCACGCACATACACATTTCATAAATTTTAAAGGATAGGATAGTATCAAGATATGAATGCGGCTTAAGCCCTCTAAAGTCCCCAGCAGAGTCGCCAGTTGTCGACGCCGGGTGGAATCGCTTCCGTTACGATGTTTACCCTTTCTAATTTTAACCTTTTTATTATATGATTTTTGGAAAAGGTCGGCACTTAATGTCGACGGGGTTTTGAAAGATCGTTTTTTAATGATGAGCCAATTAACCAGAGTCGCCAGTTGGTATATTTGAAATGGATGTACCAACTCATCCGAGTTTCGTTCTTTCGTAAATCGCTGGCTCATATGTGACTCCGAATTAATTGGTCCGCGAACCGAGATTCATAGAGTTTTGGGGCTTGCTTAAGCGAGGGGAAGGTGTTAGGCACCCCCCGACTTTCGTGAAACACGGTTACCGCAATCTTGATGCTTTTCCTATCCTTTTAATTCATGAAATGTGTATGTGTGCATGTGTGTGTGTGCCTATGTGAATGAGGTGGTGAGTTTGCATGAAGAAACCAATTGGGTTTTCGGAAAAGTCGTGTTTTTCTTTTGGGAATGCTTTAGAATGTCCTTCGGTTTATACGAGAGAGCTTTATGAGAAAATGGTTGATTTTAATTGTCAAAATTGCGAAGTTGCATTAGGTGTCGTTTTGGCAAAACAAGAGTTTTCTAAACCTTTGTCAAAATAGGAATCGAGATATATACGTTGCTTTCATTACTCAAATGATGGGCAACCTCTAGGATCTCTTTAACCCTATGCACAAGGATTTAATAAAACATTATTTATTTTTATAAAACCATTTTTGTGTTGTTTGAAAACGATTTCTTTCTTTTGCCTTCTCGTTAAGATAGAAATCAACATTCCTTAGCACCCCCAATTTCTTATCCTCGTGATGCTACTAACCTAGTTTGATTGATTTTATGAAAATCTTTATAGCTTAACTTTGAAATCCTTTTTGGTGTTGCAATTCAAATTCGAACATTATAATGCGTAGGGGATTATTCACGGGCATGTAAGCCATCAAAATAACCCCGAACGCCCACAATCACATATTTTCACTATGACGGGGCCTTAAACACGAATCTCGCCTTGGCGTCGTTTTAAGGCCCGACGATTACATATTTACAATAAAGACTACATCGTTCCTACTACTTATATCAAAAGATGTCCATCATCGAATTTGGACGACGGGGTCGCGTTCCTAGGCTTACATCCAAAATGGCCAAACAACACAAAGCGGAGATTACAAGAGATAACTAATACGGATAATCTAACAATGCCAAGACATCCTAAAATAACAACCTAAAGGAACCACGCCCAATATATCACCGTAAAACAAACAAAAAATCAATAAATGAATATCATCGGGTTATTAGGAAGAATTTTGTTCCGATGGAACCCTCCTAATAATCCCTAATTCATTGTTCCACCATAAATTACATGAAAACTACATTTAATTTAACCAAATGATATGATAGAAATGGTAACAATAAGGAGATTTTCACCTTGCAAATGATATCAAAATGGATGTAAACTTGTGTATTTGAATAGAATAAGAAGTGGGTATGATACAATCAAATCAAAAGAGTATAAATCTTCTCTTTTTTCTCCCTTTCTCTCCTTTTTTGTTGCAAATTTATGCTACTCCTTCCTAATTTTTCGAGCTGCTGCTGCTGTTTTTTTCTTTCTCTCTCCGCCGGCTAACCTCTCTGGATGCTGAATGAAGGAATGAGCAGAAATAGGCTGGCCAGAGCCAGCCGCAGATGGATCTGCGGCTGGCCGCAGATTGATCTGCGGCTTGCCGCCACCCCTCCACTCAGCTGATTTTTGGTTTCCGTGTTTCGAGTTCCGTGTTTGCAAAAGGCGCACTCATTGGCCGCAGATCAATCCGCGGCTGGCTGGCTTGACTTTCTCGATTTTTGTGCTACACCTCGATTCTCGTGTCGTGACGTCGGTTGTCGCCGACAGGTTCGTATTTTGCAGTCCGGGAATTACTGGGAGACGTGCCACATCATTCGGGAATGCTCAATTCGGACGACCTTGTTGTCACGTCGGTTTCGGTTGTAAATCGTCGTGGTGGCATCCAGTGTTCGTACTTGTGCATCCTTTGCTCTCGCAGGCCGGTTCATTTGACGAATTTGTCCTCCTGTCAGGGTTAGTATACGAAGTGCAAAATTTGGGTGTCTACAGGATACATTCATCTATATTGAATGGGACCACCAAACTTGGCTTCGTATGGCAAGTGAATAAGCAAATGCTCCATTGAACCAAAAAATGATGGATGAATGATCACTTCTAACTTGCATAGTATTTCCACTATCTGCCTCTCTATTTTATCTGTCTCTGAGTTGAAGCTCTGTCAAGTATAGATCTCTGAAGAAGTTAAAAAGCTCTGTCAGTGCTTCAACCACACGTTTTGGCAACAAGTCGATAAATGCCATGTGGATCAACTTCTGCATGAATACATGATAATCATGACTTTTTAGACCCCGAAACTTTAGGTCTTCGACTTTACAACACCTTGCTATATTTGAAGAATATCCTTCTGGAAGCTTCAAACCACTAATCCAATTACATATCAATATCAATTGTTCTCTGGTCAAAGTATAATTAGGTTTAGGCATTACCATCTTACCACCCTCTTCATACAGCCACAAATGTTCCTTAATGTTCATTTCTACTAAATCAAGCCGCAACTTGTTGTTGTCCTTTGTTCTACCACTGACATTTAGCACTGTATAAAAAATATTATCAAAAACATTCTTTTCGGTATGCATTGGATCAAGACAATGACGAATGCATAGTGTAACCCAATAAGGCAACTCAAAAAACAAACACCGATGTGTCCAGTTGTGAACCTTACCATACCTATGAGCTCGTTCTAATATGTGATTCTTCCCTGGAGGTGGAAAATTCAAGCTACTAATCCAACTCAACACTGTTGTCCCAAAAAGATGGTCAAGTACTTGACGCTTCTCTGATTTTTGATTAAATTATCTAGTCAGCCTTCGATAACGATGTTCAATTGGCAAAAACAGCCATATAGCTTTAACTGACCCCATGCACACAGGACATGACAAGCTCTCATGGGTTGACCATCTACTTATCATTCCCAACGCCGAGAAGTTATTTATGGTTCACAGTAAAGTTGCCATCATGTCAAAGTTCTCTTTCAGAGATACGTCACAAGTTTGAACCCCTTTATCCCACAAATCTTCAACTCATCAACTAATGGCTTGAGGTAGACATTGATGTCTTTACTTGGACACTTATCACCTGGAATCAGTAAAGGCATGAACATGTAGGGATATTTCATGCACATCAAAGGTGGGAGGTTATACAAAACAATAATCATTGGCCATGTTGAGTAGGGCTTGGTGTAAGGCCCATTAAATGTATTAAAGCCATTTGTAGCAAGTCCAAGCCTAACATTGCGAACCTATTTAGCAAATGAGATGTGCTTTCTGTCAAAAATTTTCCATTCAAGCCCATTTGTCAGATGCGTCAGTTGACCTTCGACTATGTCCCATGTTGAGTGTCACCTCATATATTCGACGATATGTATGTTGACACAAACAACTGATGAAGCCTCGGTGCAATAGGAAACTAACGTAAGATCTTTCTCGACACGTCTTTTCCCTTTTTCTTGCGTTGTTCATAGTATCTACTTGTACCGCAGATATCACATGACCTCTTATCTTTATTCTTATCATCGTAATACAATATACAGTCATTCTCACAAGCATCAATCTTCTCATATCCTAGATTGAGCCTTTTAACCAGTTTCTTCACATCTTAGTACGATTCCGGTAACTTATTGTCTGTCGGTAAGAACTCCTTCATAATGTTGAGCAGTTCATTAAAACCCCTCTCGCTGCAGTCATGCTTGTTCTTGAAGTGTAAAAGTTTAATCACTGCGAATAAAATGGTGTGCTTTTCGTGTCTGTTATACAGTGGCGTCCCTGATTCGTGCAATAACTGATTGAAACCCTTAGCCCCGTCATTCGGTTCTTGCTCGATGCTACCGTCATCCATGTTTGTATTCTACTGGAAGAATGAACCAGCAGCTTCGATTATCATGTTAATACAGTCAAAGGTTTCGTCACCTATGGATTCCGGTTCAAATTCATGTTCATTTAACTAGGTTTCCCTATAATAGATCCATGTGCTATAACCCTGCTTGAACCCATACACAAATAGGTCGCATATGACATCACTCATTTCCTTCCATACTTCATTCACACACCTCGTACAAGGACATCTGATCTCATCGCCGATGACTTGCTCAAATGTAAAATTGAGAAAATGTTCAACCCCACTACGGTACTCATAGCTAAACTCACTCTTATCAGTGGCTACCCTACGTTCCATCTAACTTCGATCAACAGACATCTTGAATAATAGGCTTCTATACACACACACACACACACACATATATATATATATATATATGGAAAATCAAAACACAATCAAGTCGGAGGGTTAATGTATATGCATGCTTATGAGTTTCCTAACTTCATCTCCCACTCTAACGGGTCATGTTTCTATCCCATTCCCAGATGTGTCGCCCCACTGATGCCAACAACTTGAACACATCTTTAAATTTTCAAGAAATTTCGACAGCACCTTCCCATTGTCTTCAAGTACACGAAATAGACTAACACATCGTAGTCTAAATATGCACCCGAAGAACATCAAGAGATATATAGTGATCGAAAATTCTCAAAATATAAAGACGTGCTCAAGTTGTTAACACCGACCTAAGTGAGATCGAAACATACAGGAACAGTCCCAAAACGGGAACTATTTGGATTCACTCATACTAAGTGAATCTTAAACGGGTTTCTAAGCTTCTTAAACTATATGAAAATATGCACATGTCAAGTCATAAGGATTAACTGCTATTTGTCAATGGAAAATGTCAAGTCATTACATTCATTTCAAAACTATTGAAGTGATAAACTCAAACATTTAACTTTACACAATAAAAACATATTGAAAATAAACTCAAACATTTAAAATAATTTAATTATCATTAAACAAATTTATGTCAAAATTCAATAATAATCGTATAGGAAGATAGTACATAGTTTCAAAACTAATTTCCAGAACTACAATCTTACTAAAAATTCGACAATAAATTTTTATCAATAAACTTTTCTTTAGTAGCACAAACTAAGCATAACAACAAATCAAATTACTACCATAAGACCAATGGCAGATGCAATTAACATCAATCTAACCTAACATTGCAGCTTCTTTTATGTTTTAACTCCTCTTTGTATAAGCCATTTTCGCCCTTTATTATCTTTTGGTGATCTCTCTAGAGCTTTAGTTTTAGAAAATGTAAGCCTGCAACAAACAAGAATTCTAAGCAATATGATGTTATTGACGCTAATACATTATAAAAATTTTGACAGTGATTTAAAGAAATATATCATAAAGACTTCTATTATTCCCAAATATGCATATATATATATATATACAATACTGGAGAAAATCAATACAATACCGAAGAAAAGTATCATCAACACCCAACTGAAAGTCGTAACCAATTTCAAGTTGTGACAAACAAATAAACACCATTATCAGTTCTTCATTCATACCATATTTTAGTGGGAGAATACCCTTTCATCTTGAACTACAGACTAATGTTAAATTAAACCCATTTTTTGCAAAATTAGCCCAATCCCAAGTATGTATTTAAGCTTTGAGTTATGTAATTAAGATGAACACAACACATACACAATCAAGTCGGAGTGTTAGATTAAACCCAATTTTTGCAAAATTAGCTCAATCCCAAGTATGCATTTGAACTTTGAGTTATGTAATTAACATGAACACAACACATACACAATCAAGTCGGAGTGTTAAATTAAACCCAATTTTTGTAATTTGAGCAGCACATATGAAATCAGTTAGCTCAGCAATTGAGGCTTCTGGACCTGCAATGTTTTGAAGGGAAATTAAAACCTAGGAAAAGAAGTACACGAACAAGTTTGCTGCTTTGTGATATAAAAGATGGTAACAATAAACTTTTCTATATATTGAATATACATATATAAAAAATGCACCTCAATGGGGCCACAACCCATGAGAGGAAGAAGTATAAATATCACCAAAATATATACTTGTCCAAACAAAGATATCAGAAAATCATAGAAAGTCACTCCACAGATATTAATCATCATCATAGTTTAGCAGCACTAAAAAACTTGTAATTTAGTCAACCCGGATGATCTTGTCAACTGAGGTTTAAATAGCTCTATAGTATAAAAAAGGTGTGGGAACTATCTCTCAAGTATTAATGAGCCCATCTCTAGTTCATTAATAAACAAGCTGATATTAGACACTAGGAATTCCTTTCAAACATTAAAAAGCACACACAACAAAATCACCATCACCCTCAATTTCACTGCTACATAGAAAATTACTCAAAAAACATAGATTTGAATTCCACTAATATATAGAAAATGACCCAAAAACCATAGATTTGAACTAACCAGCTAATGACATCTGATTTCCTCACACTAGTAACCAAAAAAATGGACTGAACCATAGATTTAATAGAAATTGAATCAACCAAAGCTAGCATAATAGTGGGTTTTAATCATTAAGAGAAAAAGTGGGAGAACTGAAGAAGATGGAGGTTCAAAAGATGCAGTGTATATATGGAAAACTTACCTAGCGAGAGAAACAGAGGGGACGACCGAGAGAGACAGAAAGGGACGGCGATGGGGACTCCCTAGCTAGGCGACGGCGAGATGAAGTAGAAAGGTGACGACGAGAGCACAACGACGGTGCGAGAAAAAGGGAAAAGGACACTATCGTGAGGGGAAGAAAAAGCAGATCTAGAAATATTAAATTGGGTGAGATTAAATAAAAGGTCATTCTCGACAATGACTCAATCCCGTCGCCAATGATCTTAGACCATCACCTTGTATCCTTGTCGCGTGTGCGAAATAAGAAACTTGGTGCGGATAAGGAAATGGCAGTCACTGCCGACGACAGTCATTAGAGACAGTGTTGCCATCGCCAGTGAGGTTATTAGCGACGACGTATAGCCCGTCGACAATATATCCATCAGTAATGACCTATTTTTTTGTGTTTACGGAGGATGTTGTGCTTCTTTCATTCGAGAAAGAATAATGCTTACATGTTGTTGATCAAAAAATTGATTGGGTTATTTATACAGGTGCTTCATATCATGCTACTCCCAAAAGAGAATTCTTCACGACGTACAAAGCTGGAGACTTTGGGTTTGTGAGGATGGGTAACACTGATTAGTCCAAGATTGTTGGAATTGGTGATGTTTGCATACAGATAGATGTAGGCTGCACTATTACTTTGAGGGATGTTAGACATGTCCTAGATTTGATCCTCAACTTGATTTCTAGTATGGCCTTGGATAGAGAATGCTATGAGAATCACTTCGGCAGCGAAAAGTGGAAACTTACCAAGGGTTCGATGGTAGTTGCTAGAAGTACTGCTTGTTGTTCATTATACAAAACTTATGTGAAGGTGTGTTCTAACGAGTTGAATGCAATTAAAGATGAAACTTCACCGAATCTGTGGCATAAAAGGCTTGGGCACATGAGTGAGAAAGGGTTGCAAATGTTAGCAAAGAGGTCCCTCATTCCTTTTGCTAAATGTACTGTACTAAACCCTTGTGATTATTGTTTGTTAGGTAAGCAGAATAGAGTTTCTTTTAGTAGCTCCTCTAAAAGAAAATCTAAGTTAATTAAGAAAGTATATTCTGATTTACGTGGTCCCATTGAGGTTGAGTTATTAGGTGTCAATAGATATTTTTTTGCTTTTGTTTATGATGTTTCACGTGAGGTGTGGGTGTTTTTGTTGGAAACAAAAGACCAAGTATTCTAGTATTTTCAGAGTTTTCATGTTATGGTTGAAAGAGAGACTGAAAATTTATTAAAATATCTTCGCAACGACAATGGAGGGGAATACACATCAAAGGAGTTTGCGGCATATTGTGATAAACACGATATTCAACATGAGCCGACAGTTTCTGGCACCCCACAACTTAATGGTGTGGCTAAAAGAATGAACCACACTATTATTGAGCGAGTCTGATGTTTGTTGAGAATGGCTAAGTTGCTTAAGTCATTCTAGCGTGCAGCTATTACTACCGCTTGTTACCTGATTAACAGATCTCTATCAACACCGTTAGAGTTTTAGATTCCAAAGAAGATTTAAAGTGGTACGGATGTGTCCTATTCTTATTTGAGGGTATTTGGGTGCAGGGCTTTTGCACATATCTCCAAGGAACAAAGATCGAAGCTTGATGACAAATCTACTCCATGCATGTTTATTGGGTATGGAGATGTAGAGTTTGGGTACAGGTTATGAGATCCAGTTCAGAGAAAATTGTTCAGAAGCAGAGATGTTGTGTTTAATGAGTACCAGAATTATGAAGATTTTGATAATGTTACACAACCTAGAGATAATAGAGTTTCAGACCTCAGCGAAGTTCCTTCTCCATTACAGAATGCCACAGTTGGTGAAGGAAGTCAAAATGAAGATGTGAGTGATACAAATTTGCATGATGGTGATAGGTCAGATGCAGAGAGTGTTAAGTGGGGGGACAACCCCCTTCATCTTGATATTGAAGAACCTCAACTAAGAAGATCCACGAGAGAACGCGTGCCATCAATCAGGTATCCTTCATATGAATATCTTTTAGTTACCAAGGAAGATGAGCCAAAAAATTTTCAAGAAGTCAAGACTCATAAGGAGAAGAGCAATTGGTTGAGAGCTATACGGAATGAGATTGATTCTTTGCACAAGAATCACACTTATGAGTTAATTATACTTCCGACTGGAAGGAAAGCATTGAAGAATAAATGGGTGTTCAAGCAGAAAAAGGATGGTGAAAAACTAGTGAAGTACAAGGCTCGGTTGGTCATCAAGGTTTTGCTCAAAAGCAAGGTATTGACTTCGATGAGATTTTTTTCGGCTGTAAAGATGACTTCTATCCTAGCGGTGTTGGGGTTAGTAGCTAGTATGGATCTTGAACTTGAGCAGCTAGATGTGAAAACTGCATTCCTTTATGGTAATTTGAAAGAGGAAATCTATATGAAGCATCGAGAAAGATTTGAAGTTAAAGGGAAAGAGCATCTGGTTTGCAGGTTGAAGAAAAGTTTATACGGCCTAAAACAAGCCCCAAGGAAATGGTAAATGAAATTTGATTCATTCATAATGGATCAAGGTTATAGTAAAAAAGTTGCAGATCATTGTGTGTATGTTAAAAATTTCTCGGATGGTAACTTCATTATTTTGTTGTTATATGTAGATGATATGTTGATAGTTGGGCAAGATGCTAACATGATTCGCAGGCTCAAAGGTGAGTTGTTCAAGTCCTTTGATTTGAAGGACTTAGGCCCAGCTAAGCAGATTTTGGGTATGAAGATTGTTCGTGACAGGAAAATCAAGAGGTTGTGGTTGTCACAAGAGAAGTGTGTTGAACGGGTACTTGCAAGGTTCAATATGGGTGATGCTAAGCCAGTTCGCACACCATTGGCCAGTCATATTAAGTTGACAAAGCGCATGTGTCCTTCTAATAATTAAGGGATAGATGATATGGAAGCAATTCCCTACTCCGCTGCTGTAGAGTCTTATATATGCAATGGTTTTTACACGTCCAGATATTGTGCTCATGTAGTTGGCATTATGATCAGGTATTTGTTAAATCTTGGTAGAGAACATTGGGAACCAGTTAAATGAATTCTTAAATACTTGAAAGCTACTTCCAGTCTGTGTTTGGGTTTTGGTGATTCGAGTCCAATCTTGGAGGGTTTTACAGATGTAGACATAGAAGGTTCTGAAAAGAAGAAGTCTACTTTGGGTTATTTCTTTACTTTTGCAGGGGGAGCTATATCATGGTTGTCTAAGTTGCAGAAATATGTTGTTTTGTCTACAATTGAGTCAGAATACATCGCTACTACGGAAGCAAACAAGGAGATGTTATGGTTTAAACGATTTCTCCAAGAGTTAGGTTTGATACATGATGAGTATGTAGTTTATTGTGATAGTCAAAGAGCAATTGACTTGACCAAGAACGCCACGTATCATAATCGTACCAAGCACATTGATGTTCGTTATAACTGCCTTTGAGAAGTGATGGAAAAGGAATTGATGAAAGTGAAGAAAGTTCATACCGATGAGAACCCCAGTCCTGAGACATGTTGACAAAGGTTGTAACTCGCGATAAGCTGGAGTTTTGCAAGGAGTTGGTTGGGATAGATTTCAAGTGACGGGGTCACGGTGGAAGCCCCCTCTCATAGATTTGGAGGGGGAGATTGTTGGGTTTGTGGGGTCCAAACACATGAGATTATCTTATTTAAATTAAGACTATTTTAATTTGGTATGTATGTTTTCCAAAATTGAGAAGAATTTGGTTTTTAATTAGGAACAAGAAGATATTTGTGTGGGGCTAAGGTTAAAAGGAATATGGATTCCTTTATTTTAAGAAGCCAAGTTGGAAATTGATTCTGGGTGGCTTTATTTTAAAAATCAAGTAGAGGTCATGATATATTATATATATCGAAAAGGATTTGGATGGCCCATTCTGAAGCTGACTGGCTGTAGGAATCAAGGAGTATATATATATGGTATATGTGGCGTGAATTAAAATCAATGAATTCTATAATCAGAGTACAACAACATTAGTTAATAAGTTTGTGCACCAAAGGAGGCATCTCGGTAGCAAAGCAAGGCAGGAGTTTTGTTTGGCCGAAAGAATAAATTGAGAGATATAATTTTTTCGTGAATTTCATCGTTGTTCCAATTGATTAATTGTTTGAAGACTTTAATTAATTCGGAGGTTCTGAGTGGTACGGTAATTTGAGTTTTCACTCAAATTAAGGTATTCTTGTACTCTCTCAATTTCATAATATTTCAAGTTTTTAGTTATAAAACTTGGAAGGGTTATTTGTACTAACAATTGATTATAGTAGAATTTTTCGGAGCTCAACCTGTGGTTTTTACCTCTTAATTTTAGAGGGTTTTCCACGTAAGATTTAGTGTCGTGTGTTTGGTTTATTTTTTGTACTATTATTTTTTGCGGTTATAATTTATTTGGTGGAATTGTATTATTTGTTTGGCATGGTTTGTTATTTAATTTATCAAAGACAATTCTAGTTTAAGGAGTTTTCTCAACAAAGTGATATCAAGAGCAAGGTTCTTTGCACAATTATTTTTTTTATAAATTAAATAGAGGAATCAAGCGGCGTCATGATTAAATTGAGCTCATCTAATTTTTTGATCTACAAGCCTAAAATGGAGGACATTCTTTACTGTAAGGATTTGTATGACCCATTGGAGCTTAAGGGGGAAAAGCTCGCGGACAAGTCTAAGGTTGATTAAAAAAAGTTGAACAGGAATACGATCGGTCACATCTGACAGTGGAACGATCAAAGTGTGTTCCACCATGTTTCGCAGGAAACGAATGCTTATACACTTTGGACTACATTAGAGTCCATGTACGAGAAGAAGAATGCACGGAATGAGACCTTTGTGATTAGAAAGATCGTGAACCTGAAGGACAAAGATGGTAGCAGTGTATCCGAGCATATGAGTGAGTTTCAGGGTTTAGTGAACCAGTTTTCTACCATGAAATTGAATCTTAAGGACGAGATTCAAGCGTTGTTGCTTCTTAATTCATTGTCTAATAGTTGGGAAACTTTGGTTGTGTCACTAAGCAATTCAGCTCCAAAAGGAAAAATAACTATGCAAATGGTCAAGGACAACATACACAACGAGGAAATAAGGCAAAAGGAGCAGGGTTTGAATTTTGAGATACAAGCAAAAATTCCAGAAATCATAAGAGCAAGTCAAAACCTAGAAAAAGCGTTACATACATCTGTTACCATTGTAACAAGGAGGGTCACTTCAAAAGAAATTGCAAGATGTAGTTAGACAAACAAAAAATTGGTGAGCAAGGGAAGATTGAGGAAAAGAATATTGTAGCTACAGTTACCGAGGATGTTGTGCTTCTTTCATTCGGAAAAGAAGAATGTTTACATGTCGTTAATCAGAAAATTGATTAGGTTACTGATACAGGTGCTTCGTATCATGCTACTCCCAAGAGAGAATTCTTCAAGACGTACAAAGCTGGAGACTTTGGGTTTATGAGGATGGGTAACACTGATCAATCAAAGATTGTTAGAATTGGTGATGTTTACATATAGACAGATGTAGGCTGCAATATTACTTTGAGAGATGTTAGACATGTCCCAGATTTGCGCCTCAACTTGATTTCTGGTATGACCTTGGACAAGAAAGGGTATGAGAATCACTTCGGCAGCGGAAAGTGGAAACTTACCAAGGGTTCGATGGTAGTTGCTAGAAGTACTGCTTATTGTTCATTATATAAAACTTATATGAAGGTGTGTTCTAACGAGTTGAATGCAATTAAAGATGAAACTTCACCGAATCTGTGGCATAAAAGGCTTGGGCACATGAGTGAGAAAGGGTTGCAAATGTTAGCAAAAAGGTCCCTCATTCCTTTTGTTAAAAGTACTGTACTAAACCCTTGTGATTATTGTTTGTTAGGTAAGCAGAATAGAGTTTCTTTTAGTAGCTCCTCTAAAAGAAAATCTAAGTTACTTAAGAAAGTATATTCTGATGTATGTGGTCCCATTCAGGTTAAGTCCTTAAGTGTCAATAGATATTTTTTTACTTTTGTTTATGATGCTTCACGTGAGGTGTGGCTGTTTTTGTTGAAAACAAAAGACCAGATAGTCTAGTATTTTCATATTTTTCATGTTATGGTTGAAAGAGAGACTGAAAATTTATTGAAATTGCAACGACAATAGAGGGGAATACACATCACAGCAGTTTGCGGCATATTGTGATAAACATGGTATTCAACATGAGCAGACAATTTCTGGCACCCCACAGCATAATGGTGTGGCTGAAAGAATGAACCGCACTATTATTGAGCGAGTTCGATATTTGTTAAGAATGGATAAGTTGCCTAAGTCATTCTAGCTTGAAGCTGTTACTACCGCTTGTTACCTGATTAACAGATCACTATTAACACCGTTGGAGTTTCAGATTCCAAAGAAGATTTGAAGTGGTAAGGATGTGTCCTATTCTTATTTGAGGATATTTGGGTGAGGACTTTTGCACATATCTCCAAGGAACAAAGATCGAAGCTTGATGACAAATCTACTTCATGTGTGTTTATTGGCTATGGAGATTTAGAGTTTGGGTACAGGTTATGGGATCCAATTAAAAGAAAATTGTTCAGAAGCAGAGATGTAGTGTTTCATGAGCACTAGAATTATGAAGATTTTGATAATGTTACACAACCCAGAGATAATAGAGTTTCAGACCTCAGCGAAGTTCCTTCTCCATTACAGAATGCCACAGTTGGTGAAGGAAGTCAAAATGAAGATGTGACTAATACAGATTTGCATGATGGTGATGGGTCAGATGCAGAGAGTGTTAAGTAGGGGGACAACCCCCCTCATCTTGATATTGAAGAACCTTAACTAAGAAGATCCACGAGAGAACGCGTGCCATCAGTCAGGTATCCTTCATATGAATATCTTTTAGTTACTGAGGAAGGAGAGCCAGAGAATTTTCAAGAAGTCAAGACTCGTAAGGAGAAGAGCAATTGGTTGAGAGCTATGCGGGATGAGATGGATTCTTTGCACAAGAATCACACTTATGAGTTAATTACACTTCCGATTGGAAGGAAAGCATTGAAGAATAAATGGGTGTTTAAGCTGAAAAAGGATGGTGAAAAACTAGTGAAGTACACGGCTCGGTTGGTCGTCAAGGTTTTGCTCAAAAGCAAGGTATTGACTTCGATGATAATTTTTTTTGGTTGTAAAGATGACTTCTATCCTATCGGTGTTGGGGTTAGTAGCTAGTATGGATCTTGAACTTGAGTAGCTAGATGTGAAAACTACATTCCTTCATGGTGATTTGAAGGAGAAAATCTACATGAAGCAGCGAGAAGGATTTGAAGCTAAAAGGAAAGAACACTTAGTTTGTAGGTTGAAGAAAAGTTTGTACGGTCTAAAACAATCCCAAGGCAATGGTATATGAAATTTGATTCATTAATGATGGACTAAGGTTATAGTAAAAAAGTTACAGATCATTGTGTGTATGTTAAAAAGTTCTCGGATGGTAACTTCGTTATTTTATAGCTATAGGTAGATGATATATTGATAGTTAAGCAAGATGCTAACATGATTCGCAGGCTCAAGGGTGAGTTGTTCAAGTCCTTTGATATGAAGGACTTAGGCCCGGCTAAAGAGGTTTTAGGCATGAAGATTGTTTGTGACAGAAAAGTCAAGAGGTTGTGGTTATCACAAGAGAAGTGCGTTGAACGGGTACTTGCAAGGTTCAACATGTGTAATGCTAAGCCAGTTTGCACACCATTGGCCAGTCATATTAAGTTGACGAAACACATATGTCCTTCTACTAAGGAAATGAGAGATGATATGGCAGCAATTCCCTACTCCTCTATTGTAGGGAGTCTTATGTATGTAATGGTTTATACACGACCAGATATTGCGCTCATGCAGTTGGCATTGTAAGCAAGTATTTGTCAAATCCTGGTAGAGAACATTGGAAAACAGTTAAATGGATTCTTAGATACTTAAAAGCTACTTCCAGTTTCGGTTTTGATGATTCAAGTCCAATCTTGAAGGGTTTTACAAGTGCAGACATGGAAGGTTATGAAGAGAAGAAGTCTACTTCGGGGTATTTATTTATTTTTATTTATTTTGCAGGGGTTGTATCATGAAAATCTAAGTTGCAAAAGTGTGTTGTTTTGTCTACAACTGAGTCAGAATACATCGTCGCTACGGAAGCAAGCAAGGAGATGTTATTGTTGAAACGGTTTCTCCAAGAGTTAGGTTTGACACATGATGAGTATGTGGTTTATTGTGATAGTTAAAGTGCAATTGACTTGACCAAGAACGCCAAGTATCATAATCGTACAAAGCACATTGATGTTCGTTATCACTGGCTTCGAGAAGTGATGGAAAATGAATTGATGAAAGTGAAGAAAGTTCATACCGATGAGAACCCCGACCCTCAGACATGTTGACAAAGGTTGTAACTCGCGATAAGCTGGAGTTTTACAAGGAGTTAGTCGGGATAGATTTCAAGTGACGGGGTCACGGTGGAAGCCCCCTCTCATGGATTTAAAGGAGAGATTGTTGGGTTTGTGAGGTCCAAACTCATGAGATTATTCTATTTAAATTAGGAGTATTTTAATTTGGTATGTATGTATTTCAAAATTGAGAAGAATTTGATTTTTGATTTGGAACAGGAATATATCTGTGTGGCGCTAAGGTTGAAAGGAATATGGATTCCTTTGTTTTAATAAGCCAAAATGGAAATTGATTCTATAATCAGAGTATAGCAACATTAGTTAATGAGTTTGTGTGCCAAAGGAGGCATCTCGGTAGCAAAGCAAGGCAGAAGTTTTGTTTGGCCGAAGAAATAACTTGAGAGATACAAGTTTTCCGTGAATTTCATCGTTGTTCCAATTAATTAATTGCTTGAAGATTTTAATTAATTAGGAAGTTCTGGATGGTAAGGTAATTTGAGTTTTCACTCAAATTAAGGTATTCTTGTACTCTCTCAATTTCATAATATTTTAATTTTTTAGTTATAAAACTTGAAAGGGTTATTCGTAGTCACAATTGATTATAGTGGAATTTTTCGAAGCTCGACTCGTGATTTTTACCTCTTAGTTTTAGAGAATTTTTCACGTAAGATTTAGTGTCTTGTGTTTGGTTTATTTTTCGTACTATTATTTTCTGCGGTTATAATTTATTTGGTGGAATTGCATTATTTGTTTAGCGTAATTTGTTATTTAATTTATCAAAGATAATTCAAGTTTGAAGAGTTTTCTCAATAGGAAGGAGAAATTAACTCTATTCTTATTAATAATAATAAGCAAAAAATTTGCATTAATTATAGTTTGCATGAATTATGATCATTGGGGAATTTTTAGAACTCAACTATTATTAAATTCTTGTGAATCAATGCAATCCGTAGTATTCTATGCTTGTTATTTTATCAAAGAGTTTTAATTTATTTTTCATGTATTTTTCCTTCATAAAATAAAATATTTTTATTAAAGTTTAAAGTAAAAGCGGATTCACGTAATTTAATTTAATATTTTTGTACTAATTTATTTTAATCCGATAATAAAAATTACATGCTTATACAATAATTATAGATACAACAAATTTTATTAAAATATAATACGATCTAACCAATAGTGTTTCATGTCTGGTTGCTTTCATGTATAGATTCTTTTGGTTCCGAAATTTAATGAAATGGCACTGATCACAAAACAAAAACTATAAGTTAATTATAGATACAACAAATTTTATTAAAATATAATACGATCTAACCAATAGGGTTTCTTGTCTTGTTGCTTTCATGTGTAGGTTCTTTTGTTTCCGAAATTTAATGAAATGGTACTGATCACAAAACAAAAACTACATAATTTGAGAGAGATGGCTGTTTTTTAGCAAATGAGAGTGATTGCTAATTAACCTGCCAAAAACTATATGGCTGAGAAATATATATATATATATATATAGGGCTTGAGTGAGATCTTAAATATATATAATTTTATATATATATATATATAGGGCTTGAGTGAGATCTTAAATATATACTACCTCCATTCCATAATAAGTGACTTTTTAGAAGAAAAAATTTGTTCCAATTTATCTGTCGTTTACAACTTTCTAGGAGAATAAATTATTTACTTTCCAATATCACCCCTAACTTCTCTCATTATCCCAAGAAATTTTCTCCCTTGTATTAATAGTTTTCAACTTCCCATAAAGGGGTAGTGATGGAATTTCATACAAATTTTAATTATTAAATGATAGTATTAAATGACTTTCTTAATTCATGTGCATGAAACTAAAACGACACTTAATATGGAACCGAGGGAGTATAATTTTGTCCTCACCTAAGTATGCAAGTGTCCAAGTCCTCACCTAAGTTAAGTATGCAAGTGTCCAAGTGGACCAAGTCCTCACCTAAGTATGCAAGTGTCCAAGTCCCCACCTAAGTCCTAAGTTTCCACATTCAATTAACACGGCAGCAATTAATTTTCCACATTCACCCTAAGTTTCCACATTCACAATACAATTCAATTCAGTTGTATTCACCCTATGTATTAATTATTTAATTTTTTAAATATCAAACTTGAAATAGATACGTATCTCTTGATTTGCGTTATTCAGTTGTATCAGCATACCAAAATTTTGATTAATCCGACATTTATTTTTTACTAATTGATTAACATGTCAATTTTTAGTCATAATATAATTTTCTAAAA
The DNA here is from genome assembly GCA_034770075.1 of Aralia elata. Taxonomy (NCBI): domain Eukaryota; kingdom Viridiplantae; phylum Streptophyta; class Magnoliopsida; order Apiales; family Araliaceae; genus Aralia; species Aralia elata. The sequence continues at coordinate 70,641,710 of CM068379.1, read as the reverse complement.
ATCTATAAAGTTTAATGGTAAAACTACTTTGAATTAATCTAATTTTTGGGATAGATATTCTCAATATTAATATCAACTATTAGATGTAATTGATTGGGAAGCAAGTCTGTCAATTATGGATGATTCTATGAATTTTCATGATAGATTAATTAAAGAAGGAAACAAAAACCATGTTTCTTAGACAATTTCTCTTTATTAAAACAAATGTAATCGATGACAACAACAATAACTTTAAAGAGTACCACTGAAAAATGAAAATATTAGTCTCTACAATAGTTATTAAAAAAATGCAATTATTGTCAAAGTTTTAAGGATAAACTTGGCTCACTATTTATATATTATACATTCAAAAGTCATTTCTCTACTCTCTTTTTTTTTTTAAATAAAGGGAATAGTACTCAACACACTATACTGGATTAGGATCTCCTGCATTAAACCTATCTAATTTCACCTAGTACATATTTACCGATATAAATATTATATTTAACGACACAATAAACTTTTTTATAAATAATTAACAACATAATAAAATTTATCACAAATAATTATCTCGTTACTACTATCACTAAAAATAATATTTATATTTAAAAAAATAAATAATAGGTGTAATACAGGAATATTCTAATCCGGACATAACAGTCGATGCAATTAAGTTTTGGTTGTTTGAAATGACTACTAATCTCATGAAAGATATAAGCACACTATTATTGACTGAGACATTCTTTTGGTATAGCTGAAAATTATCAACCAATTGCATAATAGCTCGAACAACGTAAAAGGACTTTCACAAAGAAGGCCAATCATATGTAATTAACAGACAAATTTTCCTTCAAAAGGAAGGGGTGGGTGGGGGGGGGGGGGGCAAGGACAAATATGACCGCAATCATTTGGACAAAACAGTCCAATCATTTAATCGGCATGCGACACAAATATGACTGCAATAATTTAGGCCCGACTCCATCAATGACCACAACTCTATTTAATCCTATTCTTAGATGCCCAAAATTAAATATATAGTACATATTAAAATTTTATTTTCACTGTTCTTCAATTTGCATATGCATGTTCCTCACAACCAGAGGCTTGTTTCTCTGTACAAAGAATAAAATAAAAAGAGTACTGTTTTTCAAGTCAGTGGCGCACAGACTATGCAGACGAGTTTAAAAGATGCACTTGTTTTTTTTCACTGTACAATTATCACCTAGGTATTCTGTTCTCTCTCTAATAAGAATTGTATTTTACTAAATCAAAGGAGCCCGGGAACTATAAGTTAAAATTAAGGGGACCTTTTGTCAGAAGTAATTTAGAAGGGGGCAGAGATTGTAACTGTTGCCGATTCCCTTCTTTCTCTTTTTCTTGTTGTTTTTTTTATTTTTTTATTTATTTTTTTGTCATGTGTCAACAGGATCTCCAAGCACGTTAAAAATTCGTCTAAGAGTTGTTCCACGGACTGAAACACATAGAGGAACTCTCGTATCAATCACTTTCATTTGTTGAAGTACCACGTGATAGTAAAGTTTCACATCGAAACACAATGATACACATATTTATTCAACAATAACGATACAATCTAAAATAAAACATAAGAAATATTATATACATCATTTAATATTATTCACATCACAATACAATAGTTGAATAATTCATCCACTAAAATATGACGATCATAATCAATTTAAAGTAATTTAGTAAATTGAAAGGTATAACAAAACAATTTCTAAAACCATTTCGAATCTACGTTATCCTCCTACATCGATAACAATCATCTCTCTTTTTAGCATCAACTCTGATTGTAAATTCTCACTGTAAATACACATGAATAAAAGTAGGAATTGATATTTCCACAACAGAAAATGATATTTCCACATAAAAAGTGTCATTATAGATCATATAACGACGGTTTTCCCAGTTGCTATACATCTATAGCGACACTTTTTATGTAGAAATATCAAAGTGTTGTAAAAATATCAATTTCCTAAAAGTAAGTCTATATAATCTAAACAATCTCAAATATATTAATTATCCATAATAAGTACAAGAGCAAAATTTTATGAAAAAATAGTACAAACTAGTTCCCACAAGCCAGTAAATCATAGTTTCATCAAGATAGGTAAACTCTTTTATCATTCAAACCAGTAAATCATAGTTTCATCAAGATAGGTAAACTCTTTTATCATTCAAACACAATGCCCACCAAATTTTTTTATTATTCAAACACAATCCCCACACAATCCCCACCTACTTATGTACAGATAGTTTATATATACACATAGATTAGTTTATATATACACATAGATTGGCTTATTAATTCCATGTCTCATTTCCATGGTTTTAAAACCTGAACCGGACCGACGGTCGGACCGGTAAAAATCGGAACCGGTCCGCCTTCCGGTCCAGTTTGGACCAATGACCCGGTTTTGGTCAAAACCCGAGTTGGCCCGTTAACCACCGGTCCAACCGGTAAACCCGGTTAATTGACCCGACTTTTAATTTTAATTTTTTTTTACCAAAAAAAATTTAATATTAAAATTAACCACTTTTATTAATATTGTAACTCATTTTTATTATGTTTTAGTTCATAAAAAATGAGATTTTTTAAAATTTTATTAATTACTAATAATATATATATTTATATATTAATGACGTCATTGGGTCAATAACGGTCCGACCACTGGTTGGACCAGTGACCCACTCACCCGGTACCTTTTCCGAATCAATGAACGGTGTGGGTCTGAGAACCTTGCTCATTTCATCTTTACAATAAGTATAAGAGCAAAATAAGCTAAACAATAAGTTTCTCACTACAAATTCAAGCATGAAAAAAAGTAAGTTTCTCTATATATATATGTATAAGCTAAACAATCCCAAACAAATTGATTATCCACAATAAGTATAAGAACAAAATTTGAATTCTATATCGCATGGACTTTAAAATTAGACCATAATTTTTTTATTTTCAGATGTTTAAAATTATAGTAAAAATAAAAAACTTTATCTGGCTAAGAATAACGAAAATTTCCAGTTATGGTGACTCTCATGTGCAGAGGATAGCTTTATTTGGCTAAAGCATAACAAACATAGAAATCATAACCTTTTCCATATCCCATACACACATACAACTTCATTTGCATAATCATTGATAATATGCCTAGTAATAGAAAAATCCCTAACTATTTAAACAATACTTTCCCTGTAGGACCCAAAACTACAAAAGTTTCCCCCACTTGATCAAAATAAGCACATAATAAATTACAAAATAATAACATTAGCAAAACCTAGTAGATGCCTTTTGCTGCATGGCCAAATAACATATTACACATACTATTTAATCTAACATTTCAATTGAATTAAATAATTACAAATAAAGCTCATACTATCCTATTTCAATGAGCTCTTGATTCTAAATGCAAGTTCAATCAGCAAAAAGTAATAGGCATGTCTTTCTTTTTTATTTTTCATTTCTTATGTTGTTATTTTACTTCATAAACATGTTCAAGTACCTGGGAAGAGGAAGCAAAAAGTATACAGAACTAAGCGATAAAAAGAAGAGGGAACATGTCTATATATTCATAGTACCTGGGAAGCAAGCATTGGAGCACTTTCTCAACATTTTTGTCGTTTCATTGATTGACCTAACAAGCATAAATGCATCTCCACAGTGCCACTAGAAGCAGGGATTACAACATCCAAACAACCAGCTACAACAACTGCATAGAAGATAGTTTTTTCCCCATACACAGGTTAAGCCAATTATATTTCGGTAAAATAAATTAATATAGTCCATCAGACAGAGAGTATTACCTGTTTATCAATGTGCTCCATCAATGAAAAAAATTGACTCTCTTAAACTGCATAGAAACTTACATTTCAGAAATATATAAAGAAATTAAAAAAAAAATGGATGAGTGAAACTTTAAAAGAAGTGAAAATGTTTGAAACCCACCATAACATGGCCACAACAAACGTTAGTAAAATTGGATTATTATAACTAGATTGAAAACCTTATAACAATGAAAACCTCATTGTGTCCTTATAACAATGAAAACCTTAGTGTGTCCTTATAGCAATGAAAACCTTATTGTGTCTTAATAATATGTACTTAATGACTTGTAAATCGATATTGTGTCCTTATTGTTTATTTGACAAATCTAAAATGTAACTAACAATTACTTATTTGCTCTGACTTTATAATATTGCTCTGACATTATCAATCACAGTTATTATTGATAGAGGAAAACCATCCAGAAATTTTAAGAAAATATCCAACATAGAATTAAACCAATTACTGGATTTCAGTATTTCACATTATATAAATCAATCTAACACGTACACATATACATATATATATATGGCTAAGAAAACATAGAATTGATATGCAATTGGGGTGGAAATACCTCATGCCCGTGATTGTGATACTTGAAAGTTTGAGGACATAACCGAAACCCCTGATATATAATGTGCAAGTGCAAACATGTGATGATTAAAGCAGATTCACCCTCTACATGTCACTAAGTATAGAGTAATAACTCTAGGTGTTATTCATGTATAACTACTGCATAAATAGTGAAATATAACTAATATAGAAATTCCCATTATTATAATTTTTATTGCCTTACAGGATAGTTGATCAAAAGGATATTAAACTGTTGGCATGAACCATTCATTAAATTTTATTTAATTCCCCAATTTCATCTTATAAGTCCTTGGTTCAATAAAATGCTTACTGAATCTCAAAAAAAAACATATGACTTGCCTAAAATATGAACACAAATAAAAACCAGTAAACAAGTAAACAAATTATCATACTAAATTTCGCAACAAAATGATTCCACCTCTCACACTTATCAAGTACTCCCTTTATTCCAAAATTAGAGATACATTTTTCTTTTTGGTGCGTTCCAAAATTAAAGATATATTTCTATTTTAAGACTATAAAGTGACATGATTTTCTTAATCTGCCCTTACTTTTTAACTTTCAATTTCAATATCAACCCACCACACTTAAATTCCTAATTAATATTAAGGCTATATTTGAGAACATAAAATTATCCTTAAAAGTCGTCGTTTTACAAATGTATCTCTAATTTTGGAACGGAGGGAGTATAAATAAAGGAAGGTCAAAACTGTTTGCTTGGGCAAATGAATAAACATAAACTTAGAATTTTCATCAGAATAGTACCAATTTTTTTTGGCACAAGTGAAGCATCAATTGTGTGAAAACCATGGCACATCCTTTAACTTGACAAAAACCAAAAAAGCTACATCAATGGACAAACTTGGGGTATAACTACCAGAATGTCTTCAAGAACAGCCTAAATGACACTCTCATATAACTTAGAATTTTGTCTTCCTCATAGAAGATCCATCTTAATTATTCATAATCACAATCAAGAAAATACACAGATAATTATGATCTTTCAAAATAAAAGAATATACAAGTACCTAAAAAGGGAGCTGAAGGCCTCCCAGGCCGCGACTTGAACTCCGGATGAAACTGAACCCCCACAGAGAAGGAAGGATGATATCGCAGCCTTTCTACAAGCATCATTGTTTGACAGCTGCTGTATTAGAGATTTAGAGTACACATTTACACTTGTCTTTGCAGAAAACATAGATATAAAATTTCCTCCTAGAAACATTTAAGAAAAAGACATACAGATTTAGGAGGGTCAATCGGAACAACCTGATAGCTCAATATAGCAAAGCAATAACAAAATAAATAAGCCAGAAATTTGGGGGAAAATTCTATTATATAAAACATCCTGGGAAAAAAACACATCAAAATTTTAGTAATTGCCAAACTTACAAACTCTTCCTTTAAAACGGAAAAAAAAGGGAAAGAAATCAACTAAAGATAACTTTAGTAAGCTTTGTTTGTTTACAAGGAAACAAAGGAGGAAGACCAAAGCAATTTACCCACTATAGTCATTGGATCTATGTCCCCTGTGCCCTGTCACTGTTAATTTCTTGCCCTTCATGTCCATTGCAATTGAATCCACCCCTGCAGGGGTGGACCTAAGGCAAGGGCAGGGGGGCACCTGCCCCCACTGAAATTTTAGAAATCATGCGGGACATCTTAAAAAAAGTAAAAAATTGAGTAGGTGTTGATCAATAAAATAATTATATTTAACATAAAAAAACTAAAAGCAATCCCATTGTCCCATCTTTCCATAATCCCATTACTTATTACTTAAAAAATACCCATTATCTCATATTCTATAATTGATTACTCCAAAAGTAGTGCAATCTCATTATCCCATTCCCATATTCCCGTCTAATTACTCCACTAACCCAAGTCTCCAAGTCGGAAGTCTCCAAATTCGCAGAAGAGGTAGTCAGGCAGTGAGGCACATAGACTCCTCCACCGTAAGTCGAGGAAATTCTTCCGCCGTCTGCGGCGGAGTTCATTGCACTAATTCGTCGGAGCCCCGGAGGTGAGAGAGAAGAACTGTTTGGAAGGAGAATAGTCGGGAATAGCTGAGGAGAGAGAATTTGTGCCGAGCTCGGGAATCGATAGCAATAGAGATTCGGAATAAACTGTAGAGGCAGAACAAAGCAAAAGCAAGAAACAGGAAGAAGCCAATGGCAAGGGAAGTTTAGATTTGTTGATCGAAGCTACGAAATTAATTTCCGACAACTTCAAAAACGGCGAATCTGAGCCGGATAAGTCGAGCTGAGGAGTTGCCGGACACTGAACCGGCTAATATTGGCAACGACAAAGTGGCTGAAGCGGAGTGATTTTTGGACGGCAGAGGAATTGTACGGGAATTTCGAGGACTTATCTCCGGCGGAGGACTTTTTTTTAGAATTTGCCCCCCCGTGAATTACGGGTCTGGATCCGCCCCTGCACCCCTGCAATATCACACAAAACAAACTATTATTAAATTTAATTTCTTAGTATCCCAAGATCTGGGATTTCTTGCTTTCGTAAGAAAACCTAGTGCAAATTAATACCTGAGAGTTCCAGACACTACTTTCATGGCCTTCTGCTTCACTTTGTCATCATACAATTCGACTTTCAACACAACTTTCTGCAATTTACAAAAACAATGTAAATCTTAAATACACGGGCTATCATTTCTATAAGCTTCAATCAATCAAGCATTATCATGATAATATATAAATGAGCTTCACACGAAAATACCCAATAGCTAAAATCGACACTAAACTCACTATTTTAGAGCGTCTAAACTCTCACAACCAAGCTATGTGTACTTTTGAAAAATGAAGAGTTATGTAACACGGGCTAAAACTATAGAAACCAAACAAGATAATGATGCAATAAAATGAAACTTATTTTTTAAGACTAAAGGGGGTGAGCTAAGGGCCTCTTCGGGAATGACTTATTTAAAATGACTTATAAGTTAAAATATAAGTTGGTTTAAGTTGTGACTTATAAGTAAAAACGTTCGGCTGATAATGACTTATAAGTCACAAATTAAGTTAAAACAAGTTATGAAGGTGTTCGGCTGATAATGACTTATAAGTTAAAATAAAATGTAAAGATTACTAAAAAGGACATTATAAAAAGATACATTGATTCAATATCATATCGAAGGTTATTATTGGTAAACAACTTATTTAAACAACTTATTTATAAATAGCTTATTATTTAAATAGCTTATTGGTAAACAACTTATTATTTAAACAGCTTATTGGTAACCAACTTATTTAAACAACCTATTGGTAAATAACTTATTATTTAAACAACTTATTTAAACAACTTATTGGTAAACAACTTATTTAAGCAGCTTATTGGTAAACAACTTATTGTTTAAACACCTTATTGGTAAATAACTTATATAAACAGCTTATTGGTAAACAACTTATTTAAGCAGCTTATTGGTAAACAACGTATTATTTAAATAACTTATTAGTAAACAACTTATTATTTAAAGAGCTTATTGGTAAACAACTTATTATTGATAAACAACTTATTATTTAAACAGCTTATTGGTAACCAACTTATTTAAACAACTTATTATTTAAACAGCTTATTGGTAAACAACTTATTATTTAAACAGCTTATTGATAAACAACTTATTATTTAAACAGCTTATTGATAAATATTTTATTATTTTAAACAACTTATTGGTAAACAGCTTATTATTTAAACAGCTTATTGGTAAACAACTTATTATTTAAACAACTTATTATTGATAAACAACTTATTAATAGTAAACATCTTATTATTTAAACAACTTATTATTGGTAAACAACTTATTATTTAAACAGCTTATTGGTAAACAACTTATTATTGATAAACAACTTATTATTTAAAAAGGAAATTATAAAAAGATACATTGATTCAATATCATATCATAACAATCATCCACAATTGCACTAAATAAAAACCTAAACAAATTCTCTAAACAACGCCTGCAAGACTTCTTCTTGGGGCAGCTGCGCTAGACTTTCTGATTTCCTTTCTGGAGCGTCCATTTGCCTCATCGTGTCAATGCCATGCAAGGATGCTTCGCTGATGCCAACGCCTGACATACGCCAACAGTCAACGTGCACTACTATACACAGATAAGTAGTCAACAACTTGCAAAACTAGATTAAATCAATCAGAAATGTAATACAAATGAGGGGCTAACCTTCATCAAATTCTCAATGATAAGCCTGTTATTCACAGCAACAAGCACTACTATTCAGAGATTGAAGAGACATGCATGGCTCTGCAAGAACATGCTAATTAGCATGACATACTTTCTTTCCGTATCTTAGGATACAATTCACAAGATGATACACAATTCATGCCGACACATGATATGATTCACAATCTAACAACTATGAGTAAGAATAATTAAACTAGAAAACACCAAAGAAGGTGTATCAATGTACAATTGTGTATGCTAAAGTCAACATAAAAACCTCAGCATGGAGATAAACAAAAAATAAGCACATCCCGACCCCAAGAAAGATTAGCATAAAAAGACTACCAAACCTCTAACTTTTTCTTCTCAAATTATACACATCAGCAAACAGATCTCAATCCCCAGGTTGGACTCCATTCACCAGAAAACTGATGTATGGAGGGATGTGTTCTTTAACCTAACAACTGGTTGCTCCACAGTCTCAATAAACTCCCATTTTTCTCTCACTCCACAAGCACCCCATCGTACAGGAAAATATATAATCAAGTACTCCCACATCATTTAGGAAAAATATAGTCATCCCCAAGTGCAGCCATGTTCTGCCAATTGAAAGTATTTTAAAACACTTGCACACTCTTTGAACATACAAGCTGCAGTGTTCTCTGATATATCAATCATGCATATTCACTAATCTCTGGACATTATTTTCTTGATACCTCATTTTCATCTCTACGTTCACTGAACTGCTCTTTATAAAACATCTTTACCTCTGCAATAGAACTTCTAGGTTTTCTTAATACCTTCATACTTGAACCTAAAATTTATTCTTGTTACATTAGACACTTTATGCTAAACATGCCAATGAACGAGATAAACCATGTACTACCTCTTAAGATAGAAATGAACATAGTTCCAACCATGATTTTAAGTTTGTCAAAAGTTATAATATATCATAAGGGGAAAAAATATTTTTTACCATCACCATCTGAACTAGATGGGATTTATGCTAATACATGTACATAACAAGCAAATGAAAAGTTACTGCGTGGAAGAATTTACAATCTGGTTTATCTCATACTCTGCCCTCTCACTAAAAATGAAACAATGGTTATCACTTATCAGAAGTTTCAGAATCAGACCAAGAAAGCTAAGATAGTAGTAGTACATGAAATCATGCCTACATAAATCAATTCTTATATACAAGAACAACAAACTCTCTATTATTATGATATTTAACCTTAAAAAATTACGAAGGCATAAATAACAAATTTATTAGATTTCCACATCAAACAAATTCAGTAGGTTCACCAAAAAAATATAATTTACTAAAAGAGCATATTACTATTAATTATGTTTGCCTACAAGAAGATATAACACGAATTCATAATTTTGCTAGTAACAACTTACTATTTTACTTTAAATAATAGTCTTCAACTAAAGCTTCGAGCCTTCGACAGTCCTTATCTATCGGCAGTCATTACCCTCTTCACCTAAATACAATTACATAGTCATGCGATGGCCAATACATACATTCACTGAGAAACCAACTTCACCCACAAAAGTCCCATTTCAGTTGTGTAAAAAATGAGGTTCGCTACACCAGATGAACAAAAAATTTAAAAGTCCTCGCCTGTTTTCCAAACCATGATAAATAGACACTAACTGCAGCAGAATACATAATTCAGAATTCATCATCAAGCTATGTTCAAAAGCTTACATAGATCCAAAGCCGTTTTTACTTCATGATATGCAATCTACAATTCTCAGAACAACAAAGTTCTCTTTTTTAATTTATATTTTTACAAAACGAAAACAACAAAAAGTCACAGATAGATTCAAGTATTCAACATACTCATCTTTTATATTACAGTCAAAATTAAAGAGGTAAAGAAGAAGAAAAACCACATGTCAAAGATTCAAACAGAACATAATACACACATATATACATATCAAATATTTAGTCTAGGGTTTGGTACCTAACAACAATCGAAGGAGTAGAAGAAGCAGCAGCAGTAACAGTCGCGGAGAGAAGGAGTGAGAAGCCAAGAAATTGATGGATCGAGCACAGAGAGGAGAGCAGAGCAGAGCTTCAATTTCAATTTTAGCCGTTGCTTACTTTGTTTACGTTGGAAGAGCAAGATCAGTTTAGGATGGGAGGGGTAGAGATAAGTAATTTAACATAAGAGAAGAGGGGCAAAATAGTCTTTATATTTGGTCAAAATGACTTATTAAGAATGACTTATAAGTCATTTTTAGATAAGTAACAAATTGTTGCTTATTTTTTTTGACTTAAAAATCAACTTATAAGTAGGAAAATAAGTCATTGCCAAACAGGAGAACAGTGGAAAACAACTTATAAGTTGGTTTGACTAACTTATAAGTTGCTCACGAACAGGGCCTAAAATCAACTAATGATTCTGAACTTAAGATACTCAGAAAACTAATTACCCTCATGTTTCTCTTGGTGATTCAGAGAGGAAAAAAAAGCATAAAAATAAATAAATAGATTATGAAGAAAAGAAAAGGAATAGATTATGAAGAAAAGACTAGGTAATTGACGATTTTGATGAAATATAAATATACATACAGGCAACAGAAGATCTGACCTGTTAATATAAACAAATCTAGGTCATGTGACGATTGTTTGCTTTAGATGTGCTTCGATTGGATTAACCTTCGATTGAGAGCAACCTTTGATTCGATTGACCTTCGATTGAGAGTGACCGTCTACTTAGGGTGTGATTCGACTAAGAAGATTTAGGTTTTGGCGATTTAGGGTAGCTGATGAGAGAGATTAGAGTATTTAGGTTTTGAGGTGGGGAGTCGGGGAGATGTCGAGGGGCAAACGAAGAGGAAGAAATTTGATTTAGGATTTAGGTTTTGTGAGCGCATAACTTGGGGGGGAAAGGAGTAATACCTGCTCAGACTTAAGTGACCCTCGCTTTAGGGTATTTGTGCAGCTCTAAACCTACGGTCAATGCGGGACCGTGGCTATAGAACCCTATTGCTACGGTTTCTTGTTGACCGTCGATAAATCTCATCGCCTTAGCCTAAATATCTTGTAGTGTTGGCTCTTGACAAGATATATTAAAGAGTGTGGGCTCCTCACTAGGGAGGGAGACGTGATGGGCTAGGCTCAATGAGTTAATGGATGCTTGGTGGATTATGTATACTCTTTGACCAAGTGGTGGACTCTTTTTGGGAAGTCCACCACTTGATGATGGTGGGGTCCAGCTTGGCACGTGGGGTACGAATGTGACCGTTTGGCTTCAGTGATAGTGGTTTATTGCTTATTAATTTTGTATTCTCTTATTTTAAGTCTCTTAAAGTAAGAAAATGAGGGGCAATATTGGGGTATGATTTTGTGAGCCCGATTGATTCGGTGGGACCTATCCCACATGACGGAATTTTTTCACGTGGCGGAATACTCCAGTTAGAGGACCAGATTTTTAAGGAATCTACAGTTTTAATTCTAATTGACATCCTACTTTTATGGGAACCATCCGGTTTGACTTCGACTTCCCATTTTTAAGGAGATTGACTTCTAATTACATATGGTAATTGGTGTAATAACGAGTCATATTTCTACTTGGGGAAGGGCGTGATGAGGCGGTGTAAGAAGGCTATAAATATACTGTTATATCCTAAGTTACAAGTAATGACACTTTAATTACTTTGCGCACTAAAGCATTAACGTGCTTCCATTGTTAACATATTTTATAGCTTGTACGTATTCTTACACCGGAGTTATCTCCTGACTGCCCCAGCCGTCAAGTTCTTCGGTGTGTTTTTCTATTTTATATTCAAGATTTGACTCGCTGTTTGGTGATTGAACGAATGGACGGATCTTGACGTTAACCGTTATAGTTTTGATATTATTAATAGTAAAGATTCTTCAATTGATATCCTAATTTTGTTAGAGATTGATTATAATAAAATTTTATTATATTCATCTACAACGGTGAGGCCTCCTTTACACCCAAAAAAAAAAAATTCCGTGTCGGAGCAAGCTGCCAAATGACCAGTAAAAGAATACGGAATATTAATTTACTTACCCAACCAAAAAAACATGGAATATTGTTATGCACCAAACTAATCCAGTAATCCAACACCGCCTTCCTTAATTTGGGAAGATTACATTTTCCACAGCTCGTCATGCTTTACCATTAGTCAACCTTCAAATGTACAGTGGGAAAGCTTGGAACACTTGATAAGTAACAATGGTAGTGTCAAGTAGTTAACTTCTTTTGGCCTATAGTGTAAGACAAGCTTTATGAAGTACAAAAGGAAATTTGGTTATTTATAGTAGTTGGAATGTCGGATACAAGCTACATTAGTAATCTTACTTTATCTAGCTATCTATTATATAATATTTCATCCGTCTAGTTTTTGTTTCTCAAATATCCAACGGACCAATTAATTCTTTATAATGTACTTTATTTTTTTTTAACAAATAAGCCAGTAGCCGTTGACGCTTTCCTAGAATTTTACGCAGACCTCTCTGAGATAAATAGTTTTTTTTGTGCAATTCCAAATGTGAAGTAAGTCTTCGTATCCTATTGGTGAAACTGACTACTTGAAATTCAGCAGACCTCTTGTTGTCTTTGTTTTCCTCTTTCAAAATAAGAGTAAGGTATATTTTGTACACAAATTAAAAAAAATAAAAGAAGAAGAAAGAGAATAATTTTTTTAAAATTTTTTTATCATTAATGATCTCACAAGATTACATAAAGTAATTAGTCTTATTATTTTTTTATACTAATAGACTCCACTAAATGACATATTTATCATTTACTTTATGTACTTTAACTCATCTTTTTGAGAATAAAAAAAATTATATTTTCAGTCATCCTTTTGAGGAACGAAAGAGTAGGAGAGAGGGAGTTTCATCCAATGGGTTTGGTTATATTATAATTCATTTTTTTAATTTAAATTTTTATACTTTCTAATTTATGCTTTAAATTTAATATGAAAGTTATTACTCCATTCGTACTTAAAAGGATATACAAAGTGTATTTTACATACAAATTAAGAAATACAAATTAAGAAAAGTAAAATAAAAAAATCAAAGTAATTAAAAATTTAAATTTATCCTTAATAATTTCATAAAATTACATTAATAAAAAGTATTTATATTTGATGTATTAATCGACCCAAGTATATGCCACGTCTATCTTCTACATTATATATGCTTGTTGTCATCTTTTTTAATACAAAAAAAATTTATACTTTAAACGACGGAGTATATTTTTACGGAGCAGAAGAAATAAAGCTTCCGTAGAGGCAACAAATTGTTAATTTCGTCACTTGTAGTGTGGGTGGGTCATTTGATGCTTTGATCATTGTTCGGCGTGGGCTCTTATCATAAATAGACCTGTCCGGCTGTCCCACCAAATAAGGCCTCCATAATGGTTCTTGCTTCTTCTAGTCTCATCCATAATAATGAATGACATATTTTCTAGGACGTAGCTCCATGACATGTACTCGGTCCAATTAGTGGTTAACATTCACTAAAACGGTTAAGATTAAAATCTTATATTCCTCAAATACCAAAAGTAAAATTTTATTCCACATTTGTGTATATATTTTTCTCTTAAAATTCTTATTATTAATTATATAATTTATTTATACTTATGCTCATATTCCTTTAAAAAGAAGTATTCAACAAAAAGTTGGCGAGTACATAATTACTACCTCCGTGCCCAAACAGTTAACTAGAATAATAAAAAAAATTATTCTCAAAATGATAAGATAAAATACATAAAGTAAATGATAATTAAGTCATTTAATGAGATTTATTAGTAGAAAAAAAATAAAAATATTTATTATTTTATATAATTTTGTAGAATCATTAAATATAAATTTTAAAAAAAAATTATTTTTACTTTTATTAATACGTGTGTAAATTGTACTTTTTCATCTTTTGAGACAGAGAGAGTTTCTTTTTATCACAAAGGTCAAAAGATTTTACTTTGCTATCTACATATAAGAAACTTCAGGGCAACAAATCCAAATAGTCCTAGAAAATTACCCACGAGCCGATAGGCAAAACGTGTACTCCTAATTCACATGTTGACGCCTTTTGGCAATATTCACGTATTAAAAGGGCATTTATGTCCATAACTTGCACATATATAACTCTCATAAGCTTAAACTTTCTCCCATATTCTTACAACACCACGAAGTTTGATAAGCTTCGGCCGCCATTAATGGACCCGGAAGATGTCATAGCCCTCTTTGATTCCTGCTGGTTCAATCCCGGAATTTTAAAAAAACCTTCAATCCCATCAATTTTTAAAGAAAACCCAGATCACCAGTTTCAAGAAAATTCATCAGAACACCTTCAATTCTCAAAGCTGCCTTCAATTCTCATGAGGTCCAAAAGTGATCAGCTTAGCTCCATGACCAGCTTCAATTCTGATTTTCTCTCTCCAAATTCAGTCATTTTCACACCTCACCTTCAAACAATCCTCTCAGGAAAAGAAGCTACAGAACAAGAATCGATTAAACCCCAACAGATTGAAAAAAAATTACAGCAGCCAGAAAAAAACAGGGGAGATGAAAACAGTGGAAGAAGAAGAAAGGAAAAAAGTATGAGTAAGAGCTTATCAGACCTTGAATTTGAAGAGCTAAAAGGGTTTATGGATCTGGGTTTTGTGTTTTCTGAAGAAGATAAAGATTCAAGTTTGTTGGAGATTATTCCTGGATTACATAGATTGGGCAAGAAAAATGATGAAGAGGAAGAAAAAAATGTTGATGAATCTTCAGTTTCAAGGCCTTATCTTTCTGAAGCATGGGAAGTTTTGGAGAGAGAAAAGAGAGAGAATAATCCATTGATGAATTGGAGAGTTCCTGCTCCGGATAATGAAATTGACATGAAAGATAGTCTCAAATGGTGGGCTAATACTGTTGCGTCTGCTGTTAGATGATGATGATGATGCTGGGCTGCTGCTGCTGCTTCTTAAGACTTGAATCATTTTGTTTTTGTTAACACTTTCTCACTACTCCTTGAGAAAATTAAAATTCCAAATTTATGCGACATCTCTTGCATTGGAGTACTACTTAATTGTAGCACTAGTGAATTGTAAATGCAAAATAAAAGAGTAGATGTAAATAATAAACAGGGCTAATGACAAAACTGTCCCCCCAAGTTTGGACGAAAATTTTTTTGATACTCAAAGTTTGGAAATATGTAATCAATACCTCTAAGTATTTTAAAACAACAAAAGTGTCTCTTTTGGCCGGAAAATCTAATTTGTTGCCGGAAATTGCCACGTGTCAGGAGAGAGGAGAGAAAAAATAATAAAAAAATAAAATTTTCTTTTATCAAATTTCTCTCTCTTCCTCCTCTTTCTCTCTCCTCTTTCCTTCTCCTTTTCTCTCTCCTCTCCCCTCCCTATTTTTTCCGCCTTCTCTCTTTCTCTCTCCTCTTCTCCTTTTCTTTCCCTCTCCTCTCTCCTCTTTCTCTCACCTCTTCGTTGGTCTCTCTCTTACTCTCCTCCTCCATTTTACTTAATTAATTGATATTTTAATATTTTATTTTAAATTGTAATAATTTTTTGGATTATATATTTGTATAAAATCATAATACATGTATGCATACATTTAAAATATATAATACATAAAAAATATCAATAGTAAGAAAACAAAATAAAAAACAAGATCATAACTTACTTATAAAAAAAAATAATTACAAAATCAAAAAATTAAATAGATTCTTTTTCTTTTTTTCTTTATCAAATAGAACAAATTTGATAAAATTTTCCCAAAACGGAGTTGATAAAGAAAAAAATAAAAAAACAAAAAAAATTAAAATTTTTAATTTAATTAAACGGAATCTAATATTTTAAATTAAAATAAGAATTTTTTTTTAATTTTTTTCTTTTTTCTTTTTCTTTATCAACTCTATTTTGAGAAAGTTTTATCAAATTTGTTCTATTTGATAAATAAAAAGAAAAAGAATCTATTTAATTTTTTGATTTTGTAATTATTTTGTAATTATTTTTTTTATAAGTATGTTATGATCTTGTTGTTAATTTTGTTTTCTTACTATTGATGTTTTTTAATGTATTATACATTTTAAATGTATGCATACATGTATTATGATTTTATACAAAAATATATAATCCAAAAAGTATTATAATTTAAAATAAAATATTAAAATACCAATAAATTAACTAAATGAAGGAAGAGAGTAAGAGAGAGACCAACGAAGAGGAGAGAGAAAGAAAAGGAGGAGAGAAGGAGAGAGAAATAGAGAAGGCGGAAGAAATAGGGAGGGGAGAGGAGAGAGAAAAGGAGAAAGAGAGGGGAGAGAGAAAGAGGAGGAAGAGAGAAATTTGATAAAAGAAGAATTTTTTTTTTATTATTTTCTCTCTCCTCTCTCCTGACACGTGGCAATTTTCGGCAAAAAATTGGGTTTTCCAGCCAAAAGGAACACTTTTGTTGTTTTAAAATACTTAGAGGTATTAATTGCATATTCCCAAACTTTGAGTATCAAATTGATTTTCATCCAAACTTGGGGGACAGTTTTGTCATTAACCCTAATAAATAATAAATAATATTCAGATTCTTTACTCCCGTCCAAAAACATAAAATATATATATATTTTTTAAAAACCCTTAAAAAGGGGCATATTTATTAGTGCAAATATAAATTTGCACATATCTAACAATGTGTAATGCAGGTCATTCAATGTTAAGAAGGAGCATATTTACTAGTACAAAAATAAGCTTGCACACATGTAACAATTTTTAATGCAGGTCACTCAATGTTCTTTAATTAACAAAATGAAACAAAATGTTATGTCCATGGAATATATTTTGAATGCAACAATAGAGATTAACATTAACATTGATATATGACCCAGTTATATTTGTATAAAAAAATAAAAAAGTTGCACTCAGTTATATTTGAAAAATAAATTAAAGTTGACAACATAATGGTAAAGATTTTTGTTTTTATATTGTGTGCAACAGTGTAAGATTACAGATTCAGAATTTAGAAGGTGTTTCAAAAGATTAAAAAGGTAAAATTTTCCAAATTTTTTTGTTCTTAGGTCTTCTCCTCTTCCTAAGCTCTTAGAATTGAAATGTATCCAGGTTCTAAAAAAGGAGAAGGAAATTTTTTCTTTGAATATAGCATGTTAACTGAAATGAAAATGCAGGTTCATGCAGCCTTATGTATTTGAGTGTGAGGAGAGCATGGATGGACACCACTATATGTCATGAGATGGGTGATGGGAAGTCACAATCAAAAGTACTTGAGTTACAGTTCTTCGAGATGTTTGATTACATCTTAATGTATCTTAATAATTTACTTTTTAATGCATCTTAATAGTTGAAATTAGAATAAAAAATTTCTCTTTGAATACTTCTAAATCACTTAGATACAAAATTAAATCTAAACTATTCAGAAGACCACATCAAGATGCATTAATTTATAAACAAGAGACAATCATATAGTACACAAATAATTTATCTGGTTTACAGTATACACATTTTGTATACTGCTACGTCCAGTCTCAAGTTCCTCTCAAGGGTTTGAGATCCTATCACTATAATAAACTATTGCTTACTTAGATGGAGAAACCTTTATAAAGTTCGACAGTTTAACTATATAACTATCCTACAACTAATTGTTTTGAATATGGCTCTCCGCCGCTTTTTCAAATTTGTTGCACATGTAATTATTAGATCAATTTTATTTTTAAATTTGGTCTTGAAACTAAAGGTCTTTTCTTAGCCTCATAATTACTTTAGACTAAACACTAATTGACATTTGTAAGACTCTGGTCTTAGTTTGGAATCACTCTATCTCTCATCGATACTAAAAATAAACTATCTCAAGTATACCCTTTTTAAGAAAAATTGTTTGTTTAAATATATTCCTTCTAAATTAAGTAGATATAATTTTAAGCACAAATTAATCTTGATTAAGATATATAACGGTTACAATCAAATCAAGAATGCTATATCACAAGTATAAAGATATATGACAATGGTGAGTACAATATTTGAAATATGATCAATTTCAAGTATATGATGAGATTTAACTTATAGTGCTTAAATACTTGAAGTATGAATGTGAACAATCAAGGTATATATGATATAATAATTATAAGTGCAATACCTGATGTTAAGAAAATAGCCAATAATATGATGAGTATTCCTTTTGACCTAACTAAGATATTCAAAAATAATATATATATTTTCTAGCTCAAGGTATATATTGTTCATATGCTTTAGACACCTGCTATCTTGTAAGCCAAGGTGGAAAATAATTTAATCTTTAACTCGTCAAGCCCTGTAACTCAGAAGATAAATTACATACACTTTCAAGGGTTGTTTGAACTTTTTTGATTAATGATAGGTGCATAATATTTGATTATTTTCATTCATTTATGCTTAGTTTAGTTGCATGTTATCTGTCATATGAGCTGAATTAAAGTGGTTATAGATCTTTGGAAGAATTTGATGTGATTATGCAGAAATGTATTTTAATGCTGAATTTTATGTTGTTTTGCAGAATACTCTATGATCGCTAAGTGAGGGCTCTACGTGTAGGGTTTCCGACGGATAAAAGCAGCGGAATTTAAAATTTTTAAAACTATTTCGAAACCCTAAAACAGGATCCATGCGAAAAACAAATTAATTCAGAGGTTTAGATTTGCTTTACCAATTATCCGAGCTTGAATGCACCGATGAAATTCTGGAACGGCTTCGAATCTCCAACGCAATCCAACGGAACTGCGTCTCTACGGTATCCACACGAACGTCCCACAAATCGTCACACGATCTGCAGCAAAGAGAACTCCGATACTAGCTGCCAAGATCTGGATTTTCTCAAGTGTTGCTCTCAACTCTCTTTTCTAAAACGGCTAGGGTTTTTCTTTTAGTTTCACGTAAACAAGACTACTGATATATCTGATATATATAGCGTCCAGAAAGTTAAGCAAAACCCTAATCCTATTAGAAAAGTAAAATTCGAATTTATATATATATATATATATATTATATTTTAATTAAGTCTTACTTAATATATATATATATACACAAATTATCCTGTTAATTTAAATTCATAATTTAAATACTATCAATCATATTGACATATTTAAATCCTTACAATTTAAATTAATTCTCTTTTAATTACGTTCTAAGTGTGTGACCCTATAGGTTATTATTATATTGGCAATAATTTTAAAATCATATTATAAAATTATAAACAGTGAGTGGCATGTAGTAATGCATCACTGCTACCCAAATAATAATAAGATCGATGATTCGATGCAACCTTTTCGTGACCAATGTTTCAATGTAATTTAATCCTTTTAACCTTGACATCGTAGATTAAACTCGAGCCATGGAATGTGTCATACTCTTTATAATTTAATCTGAGTTTTCTTGATCAATGAGTAGACTATATGAAACAAATCACTATTTGAGCATGGCCATACATTTCATAGTCCTACTCAATCAAGAGGCCTATGGATATCACCCCTAATATATAGGAGGGTTAAATTCTATCTAGATCACTCATATTCCTCACACGATTCATGATGTGCCCAATAATCACCTTTATTGTCCACCCTATTAAAGGTGACCTTTGATGATATCAAAGTACATAAATTCTCGTATAGTAATATAGTGATTTCAGGTCGGAGGACCATTACATCATTGTCACTATGAGAATTGCTTATGACACTTTGCATAATGCTCCACGTAGAATTCTCATGATGGGTCTGTCTAGTACATTGTTCTCTAACATGTACCTATGCATTGACTTAATATCTCATATATTAATGACCAATGAGATTTGGTCATCAGTCAATCCACATACTAGTCTCAATGTATCATTGTTGTCCCATTCTCAATGATACTCGACTAGGGACATTTAAAAGTAATGATACTAATTGTAATTATATAATCTCATGTTCAAGTCACATACTTGAAGCTATATAATTTGTATCATTATTCTAAGGACTTTTTATTATGCTAACATTTATATAACACAGTAAATGAAACCATAATAAAATAATTCATTTGTTCAATCAAATATCAAAAGAAATGTTAAGCAATTACATTAAATAATTGGCCTCTAGGGCATAAACTCTAATAATGTTCGTAGTGTTAGGATGTAATCTGGCAACTCTACGATCGTAGGAAGGCTAGGCGGAGTTGTTCGACGATTCCTAGTTCTACTCTACGATTGTCGAGATTCACTCTACTGCTGGGCTCACAACGCTCTACGTTTTCAGTCCAGCGAGCGAAGTCACTCTACGTCTGACGAGAGAACTCTACGATTGGCAAGTTTATTCGGCTGCTAGTTACTCTACGATTTCGAGGTTTACTCTACGATCACGATAAGTGCTGGTGCGGAGTATACTCTACGTTTTGCTGAAAGAGTTTTACTCTACGATTTTGGTCGACATGCAGATTTTCAATTCTGAGTAGGATTTGAAACATTGAAGCTTAAAGATATGATGTGACGCCCCCAAATCCAGGTTTACCTTTACCTCGGGTTTAGTGCTCACGATACTATTATATCCATTCATTCCATCAAAATTCTAACTTAAACCTGTCTTAAATTACATAATAATATGACGTAAATCCCAGGTTCTGAATACCTTTACATAACTGAAATACCAAATAATATTACAAAATATAGTACTAAAGGTACTTATTACAATAATTCTTAAACTTAGTTAAGCACAGACGCTTAATAAATGAATTACTCTGCAACCTTGCCTTTTCCTTTATCTTTCCCTGATGTACCAGCTTTCTCAGTTTAATTTAACTGAAAATATTATATTCAACGCAAGGGTGAGCAAAAGCTTGCTCAACAAAGAAATAAACAGTTGAATATAATGGAAAAAGGAATACTTATGACAAAGAAAATGTAATCCATGAGATACTGAGCAAAACAGTTCTTTAAAAGCTTTGAGTTTAAAAAAATCAGGCTTTAGTATGCTGTACGGTCAAATGACCAGTGAACTCTGTACTAGAATTAACAGTACTAACACTGTAATCCATGGATACAAACAGTTATTAAAACTGAAATATATCCTAGACTTGTACTTTAGGGGATCAGCCTAAGTACCCTATATTGTGCACAATATAACAGTCTATATGACACTTTACGTGTCCACCGGAATCATAACGTCCGATATCATATGCCCCTATAAAAGGGTTGTTCGTTCACAGCATTACATAAGAGCCCGCACCACAACAAAATGGTTTGGAGAACATAAATGAGAGTTTCATGAATGAAGAATATCAATATATCCCTTAACATTTGCCTAGCAGAAGTAATGGCATTGATATGCTTTCAATAAGAATAATTGAATCTGAAGTATTGCAGTTCAATAATTTCAATAAGATTGAAAAGGTAAATTTTCGAGTTAAGTATTGGTAACATAAACTTATTTGAGTAAGAAAGGTTGATGTACTTGTCGCTCGCGTCGATTAAACCTTTTAATAAGTATCTTGTCACTGAATAGCCTACATATATATACAATATTGGCTTACTTAGTGATCTTATAACACAAAGTCTATATTTATGGGTACACATAGCTTCACTTAGGGTATCTCAATACATTTTCACAGCTTAGTATATACATAACTAGCTCACATAGACACATAGTACATATAGCCTTTACATATCCCAAGAATTCCAAGTTTCAGTCTCAACATGTCAGGATATAAATCTTAGATCCTAAAACATCTTTATTAACTCATTTAGTCATGCTAAGACATTTATAAACTTTAAGCTTTACTTTTGCAACAAAACTCAAAAACACAAAAATATGATTTTTGAGGTACTTTTGGAGATTTTTAGTAATTTCTATAGTAGCCTTTTGAATCTCCGATTTGTGCAATATTATAGACCTTATAGCATAGTATTTTATTCTTGGTTTAGGTCTTTAAAACTATTAGTTTAACCAATCCAAAAACAGGCCCCAAATGGGCTGTTTTACACATTTCTTTACTTAGCCAAAACTGCAGTTTTGTTGATTTTCAAGGCTACTTCGATGATTTTTATGAATTTGTGTATTAGGCTTTTAGACATGAACTTTAAGCATACTTCTAGACTGTATACCAAGGTATTTGTGTATTGGTTTAGGTTCTCAAGCAAGCTTTCTAAGCTTCTTGAAATTTGTGCTCAAACTTGGTGGTTCACCACAGTTTTAGCTTTTACTTACTTTAGTCAATTCTTGCCAATTTCATGTCTAGCCTCTTGGGTTCATTCCAACACTTGAATTATTACTAGTTAAGACTAGTTTTAGCATTCCCTCAACTTTGCTAAGCATAGATTTGGTTTTGACCATCTAAACCTAGCTTTTTCAAGCTTTTACATACTAATTTCTCAAGTTCTTGTATACATTAGCATTCCAACACTTGGAATAGCCTAGAATACCTCTAACTTACTTGTCTAAGGTGTTAAAACTGAATTTTAGGTAAAATGGCAAAATCTCAAATTTTCATACTTAGAAAATTCCGCAGAAAACAGCAGCTTGCATGATTTTCTTAGCTTGTTTGGTGATTTGTTTGAATTTCTAGGTTAAGTTCTTGGTTCAACCATTTGGCCCTGCTTTTAGACCATACATCAAGGTATTTTAATCAAGGTTTAGGTTTTTTATTCATGCTAGTTAAACTCTCCAAAACAGTGCCTCAAAATAGCCTGTTTTCTAACTTTTTGCAAAAACTATTTTCAACACTTTATCATTTTTCTTCAGTTTTGGCTACTTGGACAGTCTAGGCATGTGTATTTTAGTTAGTTAAGGATACTTTTAGCATTACCACACTTTATTTAATTATCTAGCCAATTTTGACCTATCAAAGCTCACTTTAGGCTTGAAAAATAGGTTCTAACTTGGTTTTCTTACTAGCTTTGGTCATGGCAGTGATTGGTAACCATTATAAGCATGTATTAGCATCTTTATATGAGTTTATTACAGTCTTATAGGATCATGTATTAAAATTACACAAAACAACCCACATTTGGGCTTAAAAATGTGATTTTTCACAAGTCTAATGCTCAAAATAGTATAGGCTTGGTTTCTTTAGCTTGTGTAGCTCACCTATGCCATATTATAACTATTTAAACTTGTCTATATGGTCCAGGTATGATGGTTCTTCATTTTGGTGTTATTTGCCACTTAAAGCTTACTTTTTATAGCTTTTAAACATGATTTTTTTGGGCAATACCTAACCTAGACCCTAACTAACTTAAGGAATAACTTTTAATTGTTATTTATGGATAATGTATGGGCTCACTATTGCTTAACAACATCAGCTGCAAAAATTTGCCAAAACAGTTCACATTTAGGTATAGTTTTAACTATAACTTCATAAACGGTCCACATGTAGGCAAAAGGAACCTTTAGGTATTCAAGCAAATCTTAAAACATGATATAACATAACATTGTATCTACTAACATACTTGCACCAGTCAGTTATCTTTCTAATATCAAAATAGTTCATTCATGGCATTTTTGGCATAGTCTAGCACTAATTCACATAGCAGTCCCCAAGCCTTCAAATACAAGCATTATCACATCATATATTTACTATATACACTATATTCGTAGTTTAAAACACATGGGTGCAAGGCGTTTATGCTTTTGACTAAAACAGCCCATTTCTAGGCTTTAAATTTTAAAGGGAAAACATAGACTAGCAATTTAGTTAACACATCATAACATAATCTTGCAACACATGAGCATGGACTGACTTTTCATATAGCATTCAACATAACTACCCACACTCGGAATGCCCAACAGTTCACACATTTGTCTACTAGAAAATCCATTTTATCTATCATGTAAGCTTCTCAAAACAGTAGCTTGGTATGGCCTATTTCAAATAGGTCCATACTTGCCCTGTTTGAGTCTCAAGCTGTTTGGTAGTTTAAACACCATGATTTAGCATATAAACCACATTAAAGTCAAGAAAATCAGTGATTAACTAGCTTGCTAACACAATCATCTTCTAAATGGTTTAGCTCTTATATAACTTCCAAATTACTCTCATCACATCATATCATATATATAACATGTAAATATTCATGTCCTTATTTGATTATTAGCATGCTAACATAGCCTTTGGTCTTGACTGCACAGTTGGTACCTCATTATCTCAAGTCAGCCTTACTTAACATTTACTCAAACAGTTGGTGTGCAGTCCATTTAACAACAAAATAAACATGATTATATGCATACTTACTATTCATACTTCTATCATATATCATCAATAACAACAATTATAAAGCCACCACAACAACAACCACAACCAATTCAATCATACGACAGTCTTGTACTAGCTATCCAGCCACTAACAGTTACTTAAAAAAAATGAAATGGAAAAAGAATGGAGAGTCTAGGTTTGCTTACCTTGCTAGCTTATAGATTAATGGTAGCTTTGATGCTTAATCCTTCTTCCCCTTTCAGCCGAAGCTCTGCTACACTCTCTATTTAATTGACAATTATTGATTTTAGGGCTTAGTAACTTTGGTATAACTACTGCGTTTGGGTGCACGGTTTGGCCATATATGGCTGAACTTCTCTTTCTCTCTCTCCATCAGCCTATTTGGCCTCTATCACCCCTGAACTTGGTTCCTACATTGGCCTCTACTATTCTCTATTATCAGCTCCGAGCAGTCTACTTGGCCCCTAAGAGTAGTCATCTTATCACAACCACTCTACCTACTAGCTAATTTTCTTAGCTCCTTGACCAATTGTTAATTGAACTAACTGATTTCTAACTATTACTAACTTGCTGACTATTAAAGTTACCCAACTGTTCATTCTGATTTGAACTAAAATAGCTCCCTTTTCCTCTCATATGGGCTGCCAAATTGGGCTTCATATTAGGCTGGTCATGGCTTTGTTTTGGGTTCAATGCAATAACCCATAATACTTGAAGAAAATGAAATAGGCTTGCAAGCACACTTAGAAAAATTAATATGGTCCAATACATTTAACATAGACCCTCATATAAGTATACACCGACTTATAAAAAAAACAAATACTAAAGAGGGCTAGTGACTTAATAAGACCCAATAAATAATTGTGGACTTTCAATACATAAAAATATTCATGAATTATATTTACCACCTTTGATTAGGCTAACAAAAGTAATTAACACACTCATCATTAAAGATAATGGTTCCATGTAATTTAAATAATTCATGATAGTACCCCATTTCTTTATTCGTTATTAAATAACACTTTTAATTATATTTTAATATAATTAATTCCTTGAACACATAGATAGCTTCATGTCAAGAATCTTTCTCAATTAAGCCATGTTGGCTTTCCTTTTCATTCTTGATATTTAAATATCATTATAATAATGTATATCATCATCCCTTCCTTTACCGTACATACTTATGAAATACTTAATAAATTATTAAGTATTAAATAATTCTAATACCACAACAATTAAGTAAAAAAAAATTATACACAAAATTTGTCATTATAATAATTAAATATTATCTGAAATTTTCTGTGTCATCACATATGATTCCTAACAGGATTTGGAGATGAAGTTACAATCATACATGGAAAGTAGAATATGGTAAGGAAGATCTAAGTCCAAGCGAATATGGAAATTGATGTCGAACTGGAAAAGGGAACTGAGGAAGACTTGAATTTGGAAATTAAAATCTAATTTGATAAGGAAGCTACTTAAAGCCGGATTTTAGAGATTAAGAAGATTTAGAATCCTAACATACTTGTAAAGTGAAGACTTCCGAAGCAAAATTGGATTAGAATTCTTCTAGGCTTTAGAGATTTATCTATAAATACTTTCACTAGTATTTGTTAGAGGGGAGATATAGAGAGAGTTTTATCATATTCAGAGAGTTCATAGAAACATGTCGGCTAGTTTTCTTTTATTGAGTTTGAAGGGAACGTGGATCCTTAGTAACAGTTTATGGTTTGATTAAATATACAGTATTTATTTCTTCTTATATGAAGCTTATTCTGATAATCTGTTTTAATTGTTATATATTATTTGATTAACTGATTTGGTTTCTGCTGGATTAAATTGGTTAATTGATAATATATACTAGATTCAGGAATAGTATTACGTAATCGATATTATTACTAATCACAAGTAGCAGTTAGTAATACTGATTGTGGTCAAGCTTTTGGTTTATTGCTATGGTTATCAGAAGACAGGTTAAACAAATCGAGCTTATGTGTTTGTTGCTTGGAATAGTCTAATTCCTTAGTTCTTAATGCTGCTGTCATATTAAATCTAAAGAGCTTGTTTTAGGTTATATGATAGTTAGAATCTTGTGAAGAGCTTATTTCATTAAGTGACAATCTAAGAGGAATTTCGGATAACAGAGCTTGTTGTTATCTAGGACTATTAGTTTCATTGAAGGGTGAATATTGTTATGCTTAATTGATCTATTGTTGTGAAAAGGTGAAACTGAACTGGAAAACTGAAGTTTTAATTCACTGGTTAATTTCATTATTTTAAAATCTGTTTTTGTTAATTAGTTAAACAAATTCAAAACTGCCAACCTTTTATTTCTTGTTAAAACTGTTAGAAGCATTAGGATAAATTAAAAATCAGTATTGTTCTCTGTGGGATCGACCCTTACTACTGCTATACTGTGCTTAGTTCTGAGTTCATAGAGTTGAGTAAGGTTTTTATTTTTAGTTTGCTTGACGACAACTTCTCAATTAAATCAAAGGCTTGGGATTACAAGTGGGTTTTAAGATATAAATCTATGATCACCACATAAATTATTCCGAGGAAGTGTATATGCACTCTTTGAATATCTTTTTTAAGTCAAGAGTCAATCTCAATAACTCACAATTTAATTGCCACCATGGCCGCAAACTCACAACAATATGAAACTAGAATGAATCATGCACCACAAAGGGTAAATGAGGTGAGTACTTGTAGTCATAAACAACAGATTTCTAAACTAACTACTTTGGTAAAACAATTAGTTGCAGGAAATAAGCCAGTTGCAAAGGCTTGTGGAATTTGCTTGCAGTCAAACCATAACACAGATGCATGCCCCACACTGCAAGAAGATGAAACCATGCAGCAAGCTAATGCAATGGGGAATTACCAAACACAACCTCAGAAAAGATATGATCCTTATTCCAACACTTATAATCCAGGATGGAAGGATCACCCCAATCTGAGTTATGGAGGAAATAAACCACCTGTCTTTCCACATAGGCAGCAGGGCTTTCAACCAGTTCAATACCAACCTAAAATAGCAACACCAACACCTTCTGAAACTTCCATGGAAGAGATGTTCAAAGCACTGATGGGACAGACACAACAGTTCATGAATAACACACAACAATTCATGAACCAGACACAACAGTTTCAGCAGGAGACAAGGACTTCAGTCTAGGATTTGAGAAATCAATTGGGTCAGCTTGCAACCACAGTAGGAAAATTAGAATCCCAAGGCTCAGGAAAGTTACCCTCCCAAACAATTGTGAATCCAAGGGAGAATGCAAGTGCCATTACACTAAGGAGTGAGAAAGAGCTGGAAGTGCCCAAAGCTACTGCAGACTTTGATGAAGAGAAAGCTAAGGAGGAAGCTGAACCACCTAAGGTAAATCCTAACTCTGTGATTTCAGTTAAAACTAATCCCCTACCTTTTCCACCTAGAAATCACAAGACTTCAAGGAAAGATGAGCAAGAGAAGGAGATTTTGGAGACCTTCAGAAAGGTGAAAGTCCATATACCATTGTTAGATGCAATCAAACAGGTGTCAAGATATGCTAAATTTTTAAAAGAGTTGTGCACTAACAAAAGGAAGCTGAAAGAAGATGAAAGAGTCACTGTTGGAGAGAATGTCTCAGCAGTGCTGCAAAGAAAGATGCCCCCTAACACTACAAGGAAAAGGGCTAATCTCGACGGAATTAACCCCGACGGAATTAAATCCGTCGAAGATAAAGTATTTTCGACGAAATCTTTCGTCGAGAATAGTTCCCTCGGAGTTAAACTAATACCGACGGAAATCCGTCGGAAATAGAGACCCCTGTTTGGCGCCAAGTTTTCCGCCAGCGCGAACCTTAATGCCGACGGAATTGTATTTATTTCCGAGGGAATTTCCGTCGGAACTACATTAATTCCGAGGGACTTATTTTCGACGGAAATTCCGTCAGAATTAAGTTATAAAACCTAATATCGCTTCAGGCGCCGCAACAGTCCACATTTCATCTCTCTCTCAATTTTTTTTCTCCTTCTCTCTCTAGCGGCGATTCCTCACCTCTCCGATCTCCTGTTGCGCCCCACCACCACCGTGCGTCGCCACCTCGCCACCACCGGCGCCCCCCTCTCCGTTCACCTCCAGCCGAAGCTCCTCCTGCCGGCGGCGACTCCTCTGACGGCGGCTCCTCCTTTTGTCTCTTCGGCGTTGTAGTGGTATACTTTATATGATTAATTTTTTGCTTCAATAATTTCATGATTGTAGGTACTGCATGATTATTGTGGGTACTAGCTGCATGATTATAGAAATATTTTACATAGGTATTTTGGGTACTGCAAGATTATAAAATTATGAAATAGATGGGAACTGATTGTGGGTACTGCATGATTATATTGGAATTATATTGATTTTGGGTACTGATTCTTTGTTTTGGCAACTGATTTTGGCTACTAATTATTTAAGTTTGGGTATTGATTATATTGGAATCATATAATGTGAATTGGGACTGTTAGATTTTTTTGGGATTGATTGTGTATATTGGACTGAATTGGAACTGATTATTTGCATTATGATTCATTGATAATATTATCTCAATTGGGACTTTGGTTGGTGTATTTGCTATTTCCGACTGAATTCCCGACGAAATTTCAGTCAGAATGTTCAATTGCAATAAAATAAAATAATATAATAATATAATAATATAAACTAATTTTACATAATATAATATAAGATAAGATAATATAATATAAAATAATAAAATTAAATAACATTATCATTAAGATAAAATAAAATAAAATAATTTAATTAAAATAAAATAATTTAATGAAAATAAATTAAATAATGTGATATAATGTAATATGAAATAAATTAAAGAAAATACAAGAAAATTAAAATAAAATAAAATAAAATAAAATAAAATAAAATAAAATAAAATAAATAACTTAATTTATATATATCTAATAAATAAAATAAAATAAGATAAAATAAATTTAATAATAAAATATAATATAAATAAAATAAAATAAAATAAAATAAAATACAAGAAATAATAATAATAAATTAGAATAAAATAAATTAAATTTAATAAAAAGAGCTAAGTTCGACGAAATTATTCTCGACGGACTCCAGTCCGTTGATAAAATGAAATAATAATAAAATAAATTTAATAAAATAAAATAAATTTAATTTAATTTAATAAAATAATTTAATGAAAATAAATTAAATATTGTGATATAATGTAATATGAAATAAATTAAAGAAAATAAAAATAAAAAAAAATAAAATAAAATAAATAACTTAATTTATATATATATCTAATAAATAAAATAAAATAAGATAAAATAAATTTAATAATAAAATATAATATAAATAAAATAAAATAAAATAAAATAAAATACAAGAAATAATAATAATAAATTAGAATAAAATTAAATTAATTGGATAAAATAAAATAATATTAAATTAAATAAAATAAAGTAAAATACATTAAAAAAAATTATTGCTTACTAAAGTAACATAAAATAATTGAAATAGGCTAAGTAGCATTTGCGTAGTTTTTCAAAATTAAAATAAACTAAAAAAGTGTTTATTTGACGATTATGAATGAATGACGAATAATTAATAGTCCTCATGTTCAAATAATAGTTATCATAAACTGAGTAGCACTTACTTAGTTTATCATTGGAAAAATAAACTAAGTAGAATTTGCTTAGTTTTCCACAATTACAATAAACTGCATATAATTAATACGCATGTAGTATAGTTTGGAGCTTAGAAACCCGTTTGACATTCACTCATTAGGAGTGAATGTCGAATAGTCCCCAGTTTGGGACTGTGACTGGATGTTATGTCTCTCACTTAGGCCGGTGGCAATGAGTTCAGTACGTTTTTAATTGTTTTGATGATTTTTCGACGATTATCTCTACATGTTCTTCGAGTGCATACTTAGACTAATTTATCTTAGTCTATTTTGTGTACTTGGAGACCATGGGGAGGTGCTGCCGAAATTTTATTGAAACAGGTAGAAACGTCCTGAACGTGTTGACACTAGTGAGGAGACGCATCCAGGAACGGGATAGAAGCTTAACCCCTGTAGAGTGGAGATACTAGGAACATATAATTCATGCATGGACCACAGAATGAATATCCCTGACCTAAATGTGTCTTTTGTGCAGTTAAAGATGTCAGCCGACCGGAGTTGGATGTACCGTAGGATACCCATTGACGGGAGGGAATTAGTGGAAGTTTACCGTGAAGGGGTGTGCTACTTTCTGGACAAAGCCATAGAACATGCTGATGATCCGAACGGGAAGATGAGATGCCCATGTGTCAAGTGTAAAAACTTGATCTGGAAGAAAGCCGACGAGATTAAATTCGGCTTATTTTCTCGTGGTTTTGTGGATGGGTATTCTGTATGGATCCATCACGGGGAATCAGTTGAGTTGAGGGAACTGACCGGCTCAGTAGACCAACCAGTTCACGGTGATTCAAACGCCGATGACTATGATGTTGTGGAGATGTTGGTGGATGCTTATGGGCCTAACAATATCAATTGGACGGAAACCGATCATTCTTCAGGTAGTGCTCAACAAGAGCCAAATGATACAGCTGCTGCCTTTTTACAAAAATGCTATCTGAATCGGGGGTTCCATTGTACCCCGGAAATGATCAGCACACCAGGCTATCTGCAGTTACAAAGCTCTTACACTTCAAGAATGAGCATGACTGCAGTGAGAGAGGTTTCAATGCTTTGCTCTCTCTTATCAGCGAGTTCTTACCCAAGGATCATACTTTGCCCTTGAGCTATTACGAAGTGAAGAAGATGGTAAAGGGGTTGAATATGGGTTATCAGAAGATCGATGCTTGTGAGCAGGACTGCATGTTATACTATGGGACGGACAGAGATAAGGTGCAGTGTGCTATATGTAACTTTCCTTGGTACAAGGTGACAAAACGTGGGGGGAAGGAGAAACATGTGCCCAAGAAGATCCTACGGTATTTTCCTCTTGCGCCGAGGCTGCAACGGCTATTTATGTCGTCTCACACGGCTCATCATATGCGGTGGCATAGAACAAGAGACGGCGTGCCTGGTCAACTGACACATCCTGCAGATGGGGATGAATGGAAGAAATTTGATGAAAATTTTTCACAGTTTGCGGAGGAAGTTAGGAATGTGAGGCTCGGCATGGCTACGGATGGATTTTGCCCCTTTAATAATTTTAGCCAGCCTTACTCAGTTTGGCCAGTCATAATGGTAACTTATAATCTTCCACCGTCAATGTGCATGAGGGATCCGTATTTGTTCTTGACTTTACTCATACCGGGTGATAAGAGTCCTATAAAAGACATAAACGTGTACCTCAGGCCGTTAGTCGATGAACTAAAGATGCTATGGGAGACGGGGGTCCAGACGTATAATAAATCGATCGGCGAGAATTTTTTGATGAAGGCAGCCTTGTTGTGGACTATCACTGACTTTCTGGCTCTTGGGATGATTAGTGGTTGGTCGACTCACGGGAAGCTGTCATGTCCAGTGTGTATGGGGGATGTGCAAGGTCATCGGTTGCAGCATGGGCAAAAATGTAGTTTCTTTGGAACAACTCGTAGATTCTTGCCTGTTGATCATAATTACAGAAAGATGTCTGTACAGTTCAACAGAAAGACAGAGAAGAGGGGGGTTGTTGGTAGACTATCGGGCAACGAGGTCTTGACCTGGCTGAACAAGTTGACATTTCCACCGCCAGGCAAGGGACATAGTAAACTGAGAGCATTTGGGTACGGGAAGACTCATAATTGGACACACGTCCCCATATGGTTTGAGTTGCCGTACTGGGTCACACTTTCCGTCCGTCATTGTATTGATGTCATGCATACAAAAAAGAATGTTTTTGAGAATTTGTTTTACACCGTATTAGATGCGAGTGGTAAAACAAAAGACAATGACAATGCCCAAAAAGACTTAGAGGCACTGAACATCAGGCCGGAGTTGTGGCTTCGCGGTAACAATTCAAAACCTAAAGCTCAATTCTGCCTTACTAAGCAACAAGTTGAAGACGTGTGCAAGTGGGTTAGTGGGTTGAAGCTTCCAGATGGATATGCTTCTAACATATCTCGTTGCAGTAATGTTGAGCAGCTGAAGATTAATGGGTTCAAAAGTCACGATTTTCATGTATTTATGCAGAAGTTGATGTCAATTGCATTTCGTGAGATGTTACCCAGAAAGGTGTTGGATGCATTGACCGAACTCTCAAATTTCTTTCGGGATCTATGCTCAACTGTAATAAGGTATAGTGATGTGGAGCAGATGGAGAACAATATTGTGCTTACCATTTGCAAGCTCGAAATGATATTCCCCCCAGGGTTCTTTGACTCGATGGAACATCTGTCTATTCATCTACCGTATGAACTTAAACTTGGCGGTCCGGTGCAATATCGGTGGATGTATCCTTTTGAGAGGTAATATAATCTACAAATTGCATATACTCATATTAATAATAATAATCATATTAAAATGCAATATCTGTAGGTATATGCGTCGATTAAAGCAGAAAGTGAAAAACAAAGCTCATGTTGAGGGTTCTATTGCCGAACGCTATACGGAGGAAGAGCTTGTCAACTTCTGCTCATTGTATTTTGACGATGTTGTCTCAACAAAGCACAACCGTTTAAGTAGGAATGAGGTCATCGGTCCCCAATCTCATGCAGACAATGAGTTAGCTGTATTCACATATCCGACTAAACCATTTGGCCATGAGACGATGACTTACTTAAGCGACAAAGAATTGAAGATAGTATCCACATATGTGCTTCTAAATATGCCAGAAGTAGCGTCATACATAAAGTATGGATTGTTATATGTCACATCTAATATAATTGATATGCGTAATCAACTTATATAGTAAACTATTTTTTTATTATTTCAGTTCATTCGAAGAGGAAGCGTATGCTTCTAACCCGGATTTAACTGCTGCCCAGTTGGAAGCACTCACGACTGCAACTTTCCAACAGTGGTTTCAGACAAGGGTTGAGGCAGAGAACATTTCTGAGCGTTTTAGAGATGTCATACGTGGTCCTGCCAAGGTTGTTTATTCTTTTCCTGGATGCATCGTGAATGGGTACAGATTTAAGGTCGACAACTTGAATGAACTCACATCAGTAAACTCTGGGGTTGTGGTGTTGGGAAGCTGTTACAATGATTCTGAGTCCAATTACTATGGACGTCTAGAGGATGTACTTGTGCTTAATTATCCCGGAGGTAAAAAGGTAGTTACATTTAAGTGTCGCTGGTTTGATACTGAAAAAGGTGTTAAAGTTGATCGTAATAGAATCGTCACAGTAGATATCAAGTCAAAGCTCAACTCTGATGACGTTTTCGTGTTAGCCAGTCAAGCGACTCAAGTGTACTACGCTCCTAATGTCGTAAATAGTAGAAGCCCCTGGTATACAGTTGTCACAACGAAAACACGTGCATTTGATAGTGCTAATATGTTGGGGATGGATGAGGCGTTGCAAGAAGATGTTAGCAATCCCAGGCAGGTGCAGCTAAATGATGAAGATGTGATGACAAATGATGTGGTTGACCTACCCGACGATGAGGAAGTCGATGATTTGGAGGTTGTGCATGAGTACGTTGTCGTTGAAGATGATAACGACAATGAATCTGATATCGATGATGATGAGGAGGAAGAGACTGAATCCGATAATGATATTGATGTTGAATCTGATGGGTTTGACGACGTACAACCTCTAAACGTATTTTAAATCAGTAAATAATTTAATATTAATATATTATATTTAAATAATATTAATATCTTATATTTTCGTTATTTCAGTAGCACATTTATGGCTAGAAATAGCGGTGGCGGTCGTCGCGGCGGGGGCCGATCAGGATCCGGAGACGCGAGCCAGGCTGAAGGCTCGTCTTCAGGAGCTAGTAAGTAGTTTGATTCATGTTAACGTGTTATATATCTCAATATGCATTAGTTTATGTATTTTGACTAAAGTTTTATAATATACATACAGATGCTCGTCGTCGACGAGACCGACAGACTAACCTCGGTCTTTTCGGTCGTCCACCGGCAGTTCCACACATAGTCCGAGTGGATGTCGACTCTTCCCAGTAAGTATTCTACTATGACTTAAAAATAAAGAGTTAAATTTATATAATTTGTTGCATTAAACATTTAACGTAACAATATTCAATTGTTTTTACTGTAGTATACTAGACCCGGTCGCTAAGGCGACCATACACGCTATCTGTCTGACGCACCTCCCGACTGGGTGTATGCGCTTTAGCCAGTACAGCCTTTACGATCCCGTGTTTATGGTCACTGTCTTGCGGGAGTTTCACGTAAGTTCATTTTCTTATAAATTTGAAAATTATACGTAAATAGACGTTGCCCAATAATTTAATGGTTCCTAACTTTTAAACTTTTGTTATAGAAATATTTTAGATATGATGAGGGCATCTCTCAGGCAGCCGACGATGATGTTGTTATTGCACACATCGCCAAGAACTATGCCGGCTGGCTGTATGAGATGCGACAGAGGGCAGCCCGGGCAGTTGACGACTAGCCCGGGACCACGATTAGAGATCACCAGCCCCACATAGTCTCTGATGCCGTGTGGGAGGCTATGTGTACGCACTGGGATGCTGACGACTTCAAGAAGAAGTCAGAGCAGGCGAAGAAGAACCGTCGTCAGCTCCAAGTCGTACACACTACTGGCTCGCAGTCTTTTGAGGAGGCGAGATCGGTAAGTGTCATATACTTAGTTGTTTAGTTACTCATTTCTCACAAGTAAACTTCATAACTACTTTATGAATGTATTTATTCGGCCATGCGACAGAGCTTAGGCCAACCTCCTTCTATGTTAGATTTTTGGGATAGAGCCCACACACCAAAGGACTCTACCATGTGTCCCGCAGTATTAGCTATACGGGTAAGTGTAATCGTAATTTTACGTAATGTTTAATAGTAGTTAGTTCATAAAATGTTACACTTAGCTTACGTATATGCCATAAATTACAGGACCGATTTCAGGCTAGTCGGGACCAGCGTGTAGCTGAGTTGCAGGCGACTAGGAGGGATTCTGAGATGTTAGATTCCACCGTTCCTCCGCCCGAGATTGAATTATCTCGGGATGAGGAGTTGGCACTATGGGTCGCGGCTCAGGATCCCTCTACTAGCAGTACCAGCAGATATCGAGTGCTGGGATTGCCGAGGGTACCAGCGTATACATTACCTGGAGGTAATATTATTTCGAATTAGTTAAGATTAAGTAACTGCATATATTATTAGTAATATATTATTAGTAATGATATATTTATTTGCGCAGGCTCTAGCCAGCGTCAGCGCCCGAGACCTTCTGTCGGACCATCTCATACAGGTGCTGGCTTGGACGACGAGATTTTCCAGAGGGCGATGGTTGCGGTGTCGGAGACGTTTCGTACGGATCCGGTCATCCGTCGTCAGGAGTTGCCCAGCCGAGCTCGCCTTCACCAGCTCGCCCAGGATATTGCAGCAAGGGCCACCGTCGATAGTACGGGTATCCCGCAGGAGCAGTTCGTCGCGATACGCGATGAGGTGCTTCGGTTGGTGGTGACATTACTATCAGAGGCTTTTGGCCCGATTGGGAGTCAGCCCCCGCCTACTCAGGTATATTATATTTACTTATACTTATTTAATCTGCATGTTATTCAAATAATACTTTCATACGGACTAATGCGTTATATTTTTAATTGTATCAACAGGGTGGCATTGGCGATGGTGATGGCGATGGTGTCGGCGACGGCGACAGAGGGGATGATGACGTTTCTTTGCGTACACTATAGTTCATGCCCATGTTATATATGTAGTTTAGTTTGCTTAGGTGTTTTGTATTTAAAACCTACTTAATTGTTTTGTAAATCATATCTTGTAAAGTTTAGTTTGATTCTTTGTAAATCGATGTAATATTCTTTAGTTTTGAATGTATCTCGGGAAAGAATGAGTTAATTTTTATAGTTTTTAACGTTATGAGTTGATTATGATGTATATTGTTCTTGTTAAGAGGCTATTGGTATTGTAATATATGTGTTGTTGGGATAAAGCAGGTTACAGGTACAAAAATAGGGTTTAAATACCTGAAAAATTAAAAAAACAAATAATTTATTTAAAAAAAAAATTTGTTATTTCCGACGGAATAAGGTATTTCCAACGAACGTTTCGTCGGAATTAAGCATCATTATTTATTTTTAAAAATACATATTTCCAACGGAAGAAATTTATTTTCGACGGACATTCCGTCGGAATTATCTTCCTAGTGGGCGACCCATGAAGCGACACGTGGCAAGGTATCAACGACGGACTTATTTTCGACGGATTGGATTCCGTCGAGAAAAGCTTATATCCGACGAAAAGTCCGTCAGAAATAGTCCGTCGGAAATAATGCTATTACGACGGAAATTTCGACGGACTTATTTCCGAGGGCGTTATTTCTGGCCGAATTTCCGACGGAATATTCCGTCGGAAGTATCTTATGTCCGACGGAATAAGACTATTTCCGACGGAATATTCTGTCGGAATTACACGTTTTTCTTGTAGTGTTATAAATGCAAGGATCCAGGCATGTTCACCATACCATATAGGATAGGTAACACTAGATTTGAGAAAGCTATGTTAGATTTAGGAGCTTCAATTAATGTCATGCCTTTATCTATATTTTCTTCTTTAAATCTAGGTTCTTTAAAACAAACTGGTGTTATTATTCAACTGACTGATAGGACTAACACCTACCCTCAAGGGGTAATTGAGGATGTTTTAGTACAGGTGAATGAGCTGATCTTTCCTGCAAACTTTTACATAGTGGATATAGAAGATGACACATCTCCAAATCCTGCACATATCTTGTTGGGGAGGCCATTTTTGAAAACAGCAAGAACCATGATTGATGTACATAATGGGACCTTAACCATAGAGTTTGATGGAGAGAAGATTCAATTTAATATATATGAGACAATGAGGTACCCTAGTGATAGTAATCCAGTTTTTGCTATTGATGTGATCGATTCTCTAGTGCAACACTCTTTTAAACATATACATAAGGAAGGTTTGGAAGTTGCCATTACTAACAACTTGAAAATAAACAAAGAAGAAGAAGTTGAGCAAAGCCAGGAATTGAAGGAGGCTGTGGCTGCATTGCATTCCTTGCCCAAATTTTTAGATAAGTATGCAGTCAATTCTATTCAATTACCTGCCACTCATAAAAAATTGTTACCATCTGTTATGCAGGCCTTAACCTTAGATTTGAAGCCATTACCTATGCACTTGAAGTATGCATACCTAGGGACTGATGATACATTGCCAGTGATAATTGCTAGTAACCTAACCAAAGTGCAAGGAGACAAATTGCTCAGAATTCTTAGGGATCACATCACTGTTTTTGGTTGGACAATAACAGATATTAAAGGTATAAGCCCAGCAATGTGTATGCATAGAATTTTTTTGGAAGAAGAGCCAAGCCAACCAAGGAAACACAAACAAGACCGAATCCACCAATGATGGAGGTAGTCAAGAAAAAAGTTCTGACGTTGTTAGATGCAGGTATAATCTATCCAATTTCAAACAGCCAATGGGTGAGCCCAGTCCAGGTAGTTCCAAAGAAATCTGGAATCATAGTCATCAAGAATGACAACAATGAGCTGATGCCAACAAGAATGCAAACAGGATGGAAAGTGTGCATTAATTACAGGAAGCTGAATGCAGTAACTAGAAAAGACCACTTTTCCCTTCCTTTTATTGACCAAATGTTAGAAATATTGGCAGGCCATGCTTATTATTGTTTTCTAGATGGATTTTCAGGTTACAACCAGATTGTGATTGCACTAGAAGACCAGGAGAAGACCACATTCACATGCCCATTTGGAACTTTTGCTTATAGGAGAATGTCTTTTAGCTTGTGTAATGCCCCAGGTACTTTTCAAAGATGTATGGTAAGTATTTTCTCTGATCTTTTAGAAAACTGCATTGAGGTTTTTATGGATGATTTCACAATACATGGTGATTCTTTGGATGCTTGTTTAGATAATTTGACTAAAGTACTTGGTAGATGTTTGGAAACAAATCTTGTTCTTAATTGGGAAAAATGTCATTTTATGGTAGAACAAGGGATAGTACTTGGCCATGTAGTTTCAGCTAGAGGATTAGAAGTTGATAAACCTAAAATAGAAATCATTGTTGTATTACCTTACCCTGCAAAACTGCAGGAGATTCGTTCTTTTCTTGGACATACAGTTAGTAATATTTATTCCTTCTTATATGAAGCTTATTCTGATAATCTGTTTTAATTGTTAAATATTATTTGATTAACTGATTTGGTTTCTGCAGGATTAAATTGGTTAATTGATAATATATGCTAGATTCAGGAATAGTATTACGTAATCGATATTATTTCTAATCACAAGTAGCAGTTAGTAATACTGATTGTGGTCAAGCTTTTGGTTTATTGCTATGGTTATCAGAAGACAGGTTAAACAAATCGAGCTTATGTGTTTGTTGATTGGAATAGTCTAATTCCTTAGTTCTTAATGCTGCTGTCATATTAAATCTAAAGAGCTTGTTTTAGGTTATATGATAGTTAGCATCTTGTGAAGAGCTTATTTCATTAAGTGACAATCTAAGAGGAATTTCGGATAACAGAGCTTGTTGTTATCTAGGACTATTAGTTTCATTGAAGGGTGAATATTGTTATGCTTAATTGATCTATTGTTGTGAAAAGGTGAAACTGAACTGGAAAACTGAAGTTTTAATTCACTGGTTAATTTCATTATTTTAAAATCTGTTTTTGTTAATTAGTTAAACAAATTCAAAACCCCCAACCTTTTATTTCTTGTTAAAACTGTTAGAAGCATTAGGATAAATTAAAAATCAGTATTATTCTCTGTGGGATCGACCCTTGCTACTGCTATACTGTGCTTAGTTCTGAGTTCGTAGAGTTGAGTAAAGTTTTTATTTTTGGTTTGCTTGACGACAACTTCTCAATTAAATCAAAGGATTGGGATTACAAGTGGGTCTTAAGATATAAATCTATGATCACCACATAAATTATTCCGAGGAAGTGTATATGCACTCTTTGAATATCTTTTTTAAGTCAAGAGTCAATCTCAATAGCTCACAAAATTTCAAATACTTATTATGTAAATGTGTGTTACTTAGTGTATACAACAATTATAGCAAGTATATCAATCAATTTAAAGCACAAGTATTTGAGAGTATTTAAGAGTTTGAGCTTTGTAAAATGTAGTCAAGATTTTCGATATTTGGCTTATTTTCGCAAATGAATTTTAGTGGGGTATTTATGAAATATTTTTGGCTTGGGTTGACCCGAGTTTAACTTGACTCGAGAAAGATAAAGAAGAAAAGCATTTTGGACCGCTTAATTGAGAGAATGACACTTGTCATGTTGTTTTGATAAAAAGAATGGCCCAATGTCATTCTTTTCAAAATTTGACCAATTTTGTTAGGGTTCTTTACAGTAATATACAACAATTATAAATAAATTATAAGATTAGTGCACTAACAAAATAATTATAAAAAGAATTCAAAATAGTAACCACTTCATATCATTTAAACGCTGAAATCATGGGGGAGTAACTGCCATTATCGGCAGTTGCCAATTCTTTTCAAACATATCATTTCGCCTCTTTCAAATCCAAACCAAACCATATAATTACTCACATTGGGCATAACCAGACATACTGATGATGGTTTCCTCACCCTGTTTCTACACGACCAAATTGGCGGACTCCAGTAAAAGAAAATTCAAACCCTCCTCCGCAAGATGCAGTCATAGAAGAAGGCATTCAGATTACACGTAGCAGGTTGAGGCGAACACGTACTGCATCAAATCGTTGAATGATGTTGCCTTTGTGCCGATGCCAAAGCCACATGGTGGGGTCAGGGGTGTATATAGTAGCTTTAGTTTCCAAAAATTACAAATTTACTCTTCAAGACTTGTTCTTGAATTTTTAGATAGTCATTTGTTATTAAACCTAATCTCTTTCCATTTAACACTTGCGATGATTCTACTTAATTAACGTTTAATAAAGTTGTACCAGTATTTAGGAAATAAGTTGATATTATAATATCATCATTGATTAGGATTAAGTATGATTTTTTGTTTGAATGTTTGGAATTTGATATACTCGAGGGAAAGGAGGAAATGGGAAGGAAAATAAATTGGGGAAAAAAATAAACGGCATTCTGTAGATAAATTGACTATGGAAATTGTTTCAGCATTTAATTTCCACAATCTTGTTGCTTCGTTGAATATTACACATAACCGATCGATTTTTGATGGTGAAAGAACGAAGAACCGAAGTTTCTGATCCTTAGTTTATCCCCTTTCAAATTTCTTTTTATTTGTGTAGAAATCTAAATTCCGTCACAGGTTTTATAATCTCAATTTTCTCGAAAATTGAGATTTGCGTAGAAATCTGAATTCCTAATACATAAGGAGTTGGTTTGTTTTTAAGAAATACATCATATGTTCTCTAGATTTTTTGTAATTAATTGGTAATCCAATAAAACTGAATTGGTTACCTTTGTATTAAGGTTTGGCTACCAATTGCACTATGAAAAAAAAATTCTATAATAAATTTTTTATAATTAATTGGTAACCCAATAAAACTGAATTGGTTACCTTTGTATGAAGGTTTGGCTACCAATTACACTATGAAAAAAAAATTTCTATAATAGATTTTTTATAATTAATTGGTAACCCAATAAAATTGAATTGGTTACCTTTGTACCAATTGCACTCCGAATTTTTTTTTTCTATAATAGATTTTTTATAATTAATTGGTAACCCAATAAAACTGAATTGGCTACCTTTGCTTTTTATAATTAATTGGTAACCCAATAAAACTAAAATAGCTATCTTTGTATGAAAGTTTGGCTACCAACTGCACAAATTGTACAACAGATAAATACGATTAATTTAACTGAAAATTGAGAATTCATTCATCCATAAAACCAAATTAGTATCTCATACCTCAACATATGGTTTCACAAATTCCAAATTACATCATTAATTAAAACAAAAATCAGAAAAATTAATTATTAAGCAATCCGCAACCACCGCCGCCCACTCTCAGCTGGAAAAATTAATTATTTAGCTCGTCTATCTTCTCGTCCAACCTCGATATTTGTGCACTATGAGACTTCGAGACACTACGTTGATGATTGCAAATGATTGCTACCTGCAATATGGCATGTCAAAGTTGAATCTTAAGAAAGAACCTTCTAGTACTTCATGAAACTTTTCAACAATCTGCATGTACCTCTTTATTTGCATGTTGATAAACAACAACCTTCTCAGCAACATCTCCACCCTTAGTCTCCCTACTCAACTGTGATCAGCCATAAAAGGAAATTAGAATACAAAAAATCCATAGGCGTTTAACCTAAGAAGAGATATCATAAAAGAACGAGGCATATATAAGTGGTTAAGAATCAAGAGAGAAACTGAAATCTTTCATTAAGATTTTGCCTAAAGATAATATTAGAGTCCCGATTTCATTTGGTTGAGGTTTAATATTAGATAAAATTCATTTTTTCGGTGGTGCCTTCTTCCGCGGCCGCGAAGAACTCTCTATCACCAATCCGCAACCACCGCCGCCTACTCTCAGCTGCGGCGTTGCCTTCACCGGCGCACCTCCGCCGAGAGAAGACGGAGGAAATGAACAAGTTTGCGGCACAACCACCAGCCTGCTGCCGAAAATTGCCGAAACTGACATTTCCCCTTTTTCTTCTTCTTGTGCTACTGAGAATGAAATTGAACTTAAGAAGCAGTACGAATTTTGATAAGAGCTCTGTAAAGATTCGATCAACCAAAAAACTAAAGAAGGCTTCAATCAAAAAGAGATAGACACGAACGACAGTTACTAATTCAAAATGTGCAATCAACTAGGAACATGAGCCACATCATTAACCCATTAAAACAACCAACTAAATTAAAGGGATAAGAATACACTAATTTTGTAAATAAAATATTGCATATGCACTAATTTTGTAAATATTTTATGTATGCACTTTTGTTGTAATTTTTTATAAAAAGCTACTAATAAATGTAAATGTTTCAAAATATTTTATAGATAGAAATTTTGAAACAGTTTTGAAAAACATTTTTCAAGCCAAATTTAAGATTTCTTACCTTAGAAAATGTTAATTTTTGAATTTAGCTTTCTTAACTTTTGACATCATTTTGTCAAAGTTAATTGAGTGTTATTTTCAATGTATAGAAAAAATTATTTGAAAAAAAATATAATTAATAGTAAATATAATATATATAATTAAACCTATTTATATACCGAATTCACTCACTAAGGTGTTCCTAAGGAGATGATTTTTAGCCTAGACAAATCTAAACTGTGATCCTAATAATTAAAGGTATAAATTTCTCAATAATATAATATAATTTTTTTCCTTCTGTTATCATCAAAATAATGAATTAAAGTTAAAAAATGTCCCAACAACTCCTTTGTGAATTCATGTGATCGCAAAATTCAAATTCAATTCTTGTAATTGATCCTAGTTGTTTACTAGTCTTCCACTCCCAGCAATTAAACCTCCTCTACAGTCCCCTAGTTCTAATATATTAGGGTTCTATGAGAATCAATCTATATATATTTTTTCAATGCTAGGTACACGGACACTTGCACTTAAGAGTCTTAGACATGTGGATTATTCTATTTTACTTTTCTTAATATATATATTTTAGATTCATGTCCTGCGTTTGTTTTATAGTCTTAGTGTGTATGGTCTATAACGACCCCAAAAATCGGGACCAACTTAATCCAAAATTAGGACTAATCTTAATCCCGACCTTGTGCGTTAATACTATCATGTTCTAGCTTTAAAACATTATTTACTACTAAAATAGCTAAAAATGTGGAATAAATTTTTTTTCTGCCTTTTATTCGTTCCCTGAATCGCAACCTTTACGATTCTACTTTATACTGAAATCATATTTATTATATGATTTATTTAATCTGAGTAAATGTATTAAGAGCTTCAAGTCTCAATACTTAATATTTGTTTTCTATTG
Source organism: Aralia elata (assembly GCA_034770075.1). Classification (NCBI taxonomy): domain Eukaryota; kingdom Viridiplantae; phylum Streptophyta; class Magnoliopsida; order Apiales; family Araliaceae; genus Aralia; species Aralia elata. Next base: position 70,597,833 of record CM068379.1, on the reverse strand, counting down.
ATGATTCACTTATGGAATCTTTACGTACAATACAATCACCATAATACATTCCCCTTTCAGAACAAATAACCTTTAGCTATTGAATAACTCAAAGATTTACATTTCTGTGGTTTACACCTGTAAAATACCATCATCATGGTTCGATACCATCTCAACTAAACAACTAGTCTTCTTTTCATGAGCTCTTAATCACGAGAAATCGCATCATAGCTTGAACCTGCAATTAAGCAAGATTGAGCACGACGGCCCAGCAAGTCTAACAGTCTATCATGCTTCACGTAGCACATATTTTTCACATTCAGTTCATGTATTTATATTTTTGGTGTTCAAGCATATTACAAATGCATCATCAAACTTTTACCGTGCTAGTAGTAGCATATGTATCATAACATACTACACATATTCTTTACCTATTATTGTAATGACCTGGATTTTCAGAAAATATTAAAAATAAGAATTTAATAAATAAAATTCTTATTTGGTGATATGCTATGTAATATGTGATTTTTTGTGAATAATAAATATGTTATTATTATATATTTATTATTTCATGAAAATAAATTGTAGAATCAATTTATTAAGAAGAAATGAGATGGGTACAATATATGATGAAGGAAACTATTAAAATAATTTATAATTTTAAATTATTTTAATATAATAAATTGACGGTATTAAATATATTTAATGACCTCCATTTTATTGAAAGAATTTTGTAATAATATTACATTATTGAGAATAATGTATGCATGCTTGTAATATAGTGAATATATGGAAAGAATTTTGTAATAATATTACACTATTGGGAATAATGTATGCATGCTTGTAATATAGTGAATATATAATTCTATTTACTATAAGTAAATAAATTGTGAGAAAACAATTTATAGACAGAAAAGAAAGTAATTATATTGGATAAAAATAAATTGTTAGAAACAATTTATTTATGGAGAAGGAAATAATATTTATGTACACTAAATTAGAGTATACATTAAATAAGGGGATTTAAAATAATTTATGATATTAAATTATTTTAATTATCTGATTAAATAAATTATTTTTATGTATAGTTTCCATTTTTTTTATGGAAAAGATTTTGGTGTAATGATTAATTTATTACGCGATAAGTACGGAGGATATTAAATTATATATTTCTAATATAAATAAATTGTTGAAGACAATTTATGGGAAGAAGAAGATGAGTAAAGTTAATTATACAAAATGAATTGTATACATTAAATAAGAGACTTAAAATAATTAATTGAATATTAATTATTTTAATTAGTTCGTTACACTAAATGTGTTATTTTATTAAATGGATTAATTTCATTTTATTTGGAAAGAATTTATACACGTGTATTTATAATACATTAAAATGTGATAGATGTATATACGTAATATATGTATTATGTCTATACGTATATATGTATGTAATGAATATAATATATAATGTATTTACAATGTAAAATCTACACTATGTATAGTTGTATTGTGAGCGTAGGCATTGTGTATATGTAATAAGAATAGGCTTAAATATGGATTAATACCCTGAATTTTTAATATTTTTCCACTTTGGGGATTGTCTTTTTAATTTTTTCAATTAGGAGATTAAACTTTTAATTTTTTTCCACTTTGGGGATTGTCTTCTCAATTTTTTTAATTAGGGGATTAAACTTTTATTTTTTTTTTCATTTTGGGATTGTTTTCTCAATTTTTTTCATTAGAGAATTAAACTCTTAAATTTTTTTGATTACGTATAAATTGATAGTGTAACATTAAAAAATTGATGACATGACATCGAAATGTGAATAAAAAATACTTGTGTAATATTGAGTCTCCTTTTAATATTTATTTGATTAATTTTTTGTACCAAAAATGATAAATATAAGATCATTATTAATTTTACTTTAAAAAAATTGTCATTAAATTTACTTTAAAACATTAAATTTACCAAAAAAAATTAAAATTAAAAATTAATAATTTACCAAAAGAGTAAAATTATCATTAAATTTACTTAAAAAATTTAATAATGGTTTTATATTAAAATTATAATAATAATAATTTACTTTAAAATTAATAATGATCTTATATTTACCATTTTTGGTATAAAAAATTAATTGAATAAATATTAAAATGAGACTCAATATTACACATAAGTATTTTTTTAGTCACGTGTCGCTGCCATGTCGAAAAAAATTAAAAGTTTAATCCTCTAATTGAAAAAATTGAGAAGACGATCCCCAAAATGGAAAAAAAATAAAAGTTTAATCCCCTAATTGAAAAAATTGAGAAGACAATCCCCAAAGTGGAAAAAAATTAAAAGTTTAATCCCCTAATTGAAAAAAATGAGAATATGATCCCCAAAGTGGAAAAATATTAAAAGTTCAGGGTATTATTCTATATTTAAGCCATAAGAATATTTATATGTATAATATAAATACTTGCGTGGAACCCACTTGGGACTAAGGAAAATAGGAAAGCTATGCTAATAATGAATGAGTGTAACATGACTGAATCCTAAAAATTAAGCACGAGGTGGCAACAATTAGAAAGCAAGGAACCCACTAAGCCAAAACTAAGCTTGAGCTGTCAATGAAGGAAAGTATTAAGAGCATGACTAAGCTAATTACATAGAAGTAATATGTATCAGGGAAGGGGCTGTACTCCATTTCCGTTTCATCCTATTCCTTGAATTCTCTTACACCTCGCTTGCTCGGCTGAAATTAAGAAATTGAACAAGGAAATTAAAAGTGTTAAATTAATTATGGATTAATTCCATAATTAGTGAAATGATTTTTATACATAATTATAAATGTATAAATTATCAAATGATGATTTATTTAAATTACATATAAAATGCAATATAAAATAATGTAATATAATGTATGTAAATATTTTACGTATGGTAGGATAAGGAATTAAACATAAGTGCTGAGCATGAAAGGTGATATAATGTAAAACATTATACATGATGTAAAGTCATCTATATATATATATAATATATATATATATATATATATATATATATATAAATATCGTGTGGTCATGTTGGTTTCTTTTTAATGTGATGAGTCACCTTGGCATAGCATGAGGTGTAAGCTTCGAAGGTTATTAAAAGTGCACTAGACATATAGCTGTTAAATAATATAGAAAGCTAAGCTTTACTGGAGGTGTTAGAAAAACAAATGAGGAAGAGGCTTGTTAAAACAAAGAACAAACCAACCCCTCTCCTGACTCATCATATTTCCATCCGTTCCATAAAGAAAGAAGCAAAGAAATTGCTCTCTTATCTTCTTCGTTTCAAAGAATACCAAATGAAGGCAAGTAAGACAAGAAAGGTTCTAGCTGGGAGAGTAATAAAGTGCAGAGCATAACAATTGAATAAAACATTCAATTCAGCCCATAAGCAAGGATCGAATCATATTTCAATCAAAAAGGACTTGCAGCAAAAGGGAAAATTGTTCGGATGTTAATAACTGATGAATAGTGATTGGATCAAGGACATTTGATGAACGTATATCGATTAACACGAAGTAAAGGCAAGTTTTTCAGTTCCTTTGTGTTATGTGATCTTGATATTATATGAGATTTTTACAAATATGCTAAATTATACTTTATGCTTCTTGAATTGTGAAAGTCAACTTATGACTGAAATTGATTGAGTTTTGGAACTCAGTCTTGATGTGTTGTGGGATATGCTAAATAGATGAATTATATTGTTTAGAATTATGATAATCATGAGATATGAACTGAGCATGAAATTATGTGCTACATGAAGCATGAAAACTGCTAGATTTGTTGAGCTGTCGAGCTCAGACTTGCAAAACCCAAATTTTGCAGGATAAAAATGCAAGGTGATATTATCTGCTATCTCGACGATAAAGATTAGAAGTCGTGTAAAGCAACTTCGTTTCTTTAATTAGAACTTGTATTGAATCGCGACAATGATTCTTGATATATGTAACTGACTGGTACGTAAAGTTGAATTATTCAATATATAAAGAATATTTGTTTTGAATATATTGGGATGAGTATTATATAAAGAAAATCAATATAGTGATAATACTAGATAAGAAAGAATTTGAATGTAGAATTAAGTTGTATATACTCATATCTACTTCGATATATAATCGTAAAGATTGCGATTCAGGGAATAGAAAGAAAGATATAAATTTTTTTTTTTAATTATCCGCATTTTTATTAGTTTTATCATTGAATAATGATGTAAAGCTAGTACAAGATAATATTTAACGCACAAAGTCGGGATTAAGATTAGTCTTAATTTTAGATTAAGTTGGTCCCGATTTTGGGGGCGTTACAATTATTCATCTCACATATATATTGAGTTCCCTAACTCAATTCAACAACTAGTCATAATTTGACTTTCATCATTCCCAAAGCAAATAATGCAGTTCATAGGTATCACATACTTATAAACAGAAGTTCACATAAATAAACTGAGAAACTTGCCTTGATTGGAGATTACCGTTATAATTTAATTTAGTTTCTCTCCACAAATCCTACACAATTGTGTTTACATATATACACATATTAGGTAACCATTTATGTCACAAAAACATGCATGCATATATATTAACCATGATTATTAGTTTATATAAACTATAATCTTTTATTCTCATCTTAGAATCATCTTTGGTTCTTTGAAAACTTTACTGTTTCAACCTTTTATGCTTAATAAGGCTCCCTCACAGCTTTAATATAAAAATACTTCATAACTTGAAGCATAAACTATGGATATCCCATGTTAAAAAAATATCTTTTGCCTTTATTCGCAAAATTCGGGATTATATAGTTTATATATAGCTTTTATAGTAAAAACACGACTTACTATGTTATTTCTTTAATTTTTATTAAAAAATGGTTTTTCGATAGTTCATGACTTAAATCATGCCATCTCCTCGTACGCGAATGCTTTACTTCATTAGTAATTTAGCTTCACATTTCATCTCGCGAATAGTTTACATTCTTACTTCGCATATGTTTTAAATTCATACATATGTCATTACGTAATTCCGTATTCAAAATCTTTGTTTCGAACTCCGGAAACCCTTTCGTTTTTTACATTTCTAGGTTCAATATAATTTCAAACGGGTTTGCACATTTCATTATGATACAAAACCGTTTTACATATCATTTCCCGAATTACGCTCGCATAGTTATGAAAACTAATGGTTACATTACATTTCTATCGCTTTTTTTATGTTTGGAATGAGTTTTCGTGATATATAAACATTATATAATATCTATACATCTCTCTCGGTATTTTGTTATGTGTTAAACTGCCATAAAATCACCCAAACGCGTTGCGGGAAGTTCGCATGCTGAACAGCCCATGGCTGCTGCTATCTACTGTTGCCCAGGGCAGCAGCCCCTCATCCCTTGACACTCATTTCGCGGATTTTTAATTTCCAACTCGTCTGTCCGATCCCGACCCATTTTGGATATATTATAGGTGGTATATCCACCTATTTTTAGAAAATATTAGCGTCGCATTTCGGATAACCCACGCGAATCGAGAGCGTGTCAAAAGTGGGCAGCTGGACTGCCGCACAACACAGCCACGTGGTTGCTGCTGCTGCTGGCAGCCAGCCCCCCTTCGCGGCGCGGCCACTTTACGCAATTTAATCTTTTAGCTCATATATCGGATCACTTTCATTTTTGAATATGTTATACATAGCATATAACACTATTTTTAAAAATATTAGCCACCTATTTCGGGTCCGATAGGTGGTCCAAATAACGCGTCAAAAATGAGCGCACACACTAACTTTTCACTTTTTCATTTCTTGTTAAAACGTGTTTCGGCTTGGTTTAACGCCACAAGGCGCTTAAGTTATCCTTATATAGGATATATGAAGCTATCTTAAGTTTCGGCTCCGTCAAATTATGTGTTTTTAACCAAATTAGCTTATTTTGGCATTTTATCGAACAATACGCGTGCGCCAAGCTTGTGGACTGTTTTCTATAGGTTGGAGTTATGTAATCATACCATTTTCGCCAACCTTATTTTCTCCGCACAACAACAACTATACACCGAGGTTCTACGTCAGTCCACAAGGATCCAATTCTTATAATAATAAAAAAAAACCATACATGAACATACTAATTTATAAGTTACTTTACTAACTTTTAAATTAACTTGGCAATTCATTTGCAATATATCCAATACTTCATTTCAAATCTTAATTTCTTCATAAAGTTATACATCTGACATGTAAATATGTCTAGAGGTCAAAATTGAAAATTTAGATAATAGCTTCGTACTCTTATAATCTTTATCTCTTAAGATTTCATTATGTTTATATGTTATGCATACAGTTGCTAGTCTTTAATCAACCTTTAAATTGATTTAATCATTCTATAATGAAATATAATACAAATGCACACGAGCTTGATGCCATACTGAGTTATCTAGTTACTTTTTCATTAAACTAAGTTGCTCATGTATCCATGGCATAGTCTGTTATATGATAAGATGTGGAGCTCTTACCCTTGCACCATAGTAAAATTAAACTATTTGCACATTGCAGCCAGCTCAAATCTCAATAATATGGTCTATAATTTGAAAGCAGGTGGAATCTTGACTGCCTTGCACAAAGTATGTTTAACTTATAGTCCACATCTTAATTTCACAATCAGAAACTTTGGCTAGTTCATTATGTGATCTATCAACTAAATATTTTATTAATCTCTTTGAGGTCTTTTATCAAACATCCTACATGCTTCACTTAAAATTTCAGATTTCATAGATATTGGAGCATGGTCTTGCGCAATTTTTTTTTTCCATCCTTATTAGTCCATATAGCATACACTCCCATCATCATATAATTCCACAACCAAACATAGCAACACACAATGAAATTTTACTCTAATTTCATGAATTACTTAAGAAAACATAACATACCTTTTGTTTGTTTTTCTTTCTTGTTTTGGAACTAATTGCAGGGCTAGGGCTATTCCTCTTTTCTCTTTTTGGAACGGATGGGTCAGGGAATGACTTTGTGCTTCATTTCTTCTTCTTTCTTTGGGTTGGATAGAAGACAGGGCATGGAGAAGAACAAAGGTTGTTTTCTTGTCTTTCCTTTTTGGAACGGAGTGGACTTAAGGAAAAGAAGGTTGAAATTAGTTTTTAAGCTTAATAAGCTTCTTGGCCTTTTCTATAATTCATCGGATAGGACTTAAATTAGCTTAGTGTATTACTAATAGCTTGAGAACTTGACACCTCCTTCTTGGTTAAATGACTCAGCATCATGATTTCTTTCTAATCCTCAACTTTTAAGTCTTAGCACATGCATTTTACATATATATATTTATCATACGTTATCTTATTTATTTTACATTATAACTTCATCACATTTATTTATATATTTTAATTACAGGAATTCTAATATTAACCATAATTGAACATTATACATTTATAATCATGTATAAAAATCATCCTACTAATTATAGAATTAATCCATAATTAATTTAACACTTTTTGTGTAACGAACGTTACATTAAATAATAACTTATCTAAATTATACAATTGATATTGTATAATTAAATAAATTAAATTGCTTCTTCCTTCCATAAATTGTTTCAAAACAATTTATTTAACCCATGCATTTAATCATAAATTAAATATTACTTTAATTTATTAAATCTTGACACCAATATTCATTTACATATATATTGGTCCATCATCTCATATTTTTCATTCACATCCAATTAGTATAATATTAAATATTATATCATTACATGTTGTTAACGCTTGATTTTGTCCGCGCGTTCAAGCCACTCGCCGAACGGGTACCTGCACAAAAGTCCTAACGGCTTAGGCCGTTTGTGGACTCCTCCGGTGTAAGAGTAAGTAACAGGTTCAAGATATGTTAACAATGGAGGTCAAATATTTAGTAGGGTAAAATATCTCATACCTTGCCTTCATTGTTATTTGGGTATTTATATGATTCACTTGGCTACTTACTACTCCTATTAGGAGTGTTCAGCCTAGAATCCTTATCGGACCCAGATTCAATTACCTTAATCCAATGGGAGTATTAACCCGGTAAGGAACCACAATGGTTTAGAACTCTTACCCAAGCCTTTTCGGACTAGAGAGTCCTCTTATAATTCGCTGAGCATGATGGGCCTTTGGGTCGAGCCCAAGATGAGGAGCCCGATCAAGCCCATGAGAATATATATCCGAACATTGCCCCCTGCTCCCCTAGTATATGATATGTACTGGGGGAGTGAATTAGAGATTTTAACAGTCGGAAACTTGTAAAAAAGAAAGAGGATCGATGCTCTCGGGAACCCGGGGGCGTTAAACCGAGGATACCACCTCTCCATGTATCTTCAGGTGTTGGCCCGAAGATGTATACCCCTAGGGACTCTCGAAGGCGTCAGACCGAAAGCACCCCTCCTCGGATACCAGAAAGCATTAGGACTGAAAGAGGATGCTCCTTGGGATCTCTAGAGGTGTCGTCCCGAGGGCCAATAATCCTGTCTCGACACTGGGCTTCTTTAATGGTGGATCTTACCCACAAATGTGTGTGTTGGGGCCCAATCTTTCTGTCTTGAGGCCCAACAACGCTGCCTTAACATGAATGGCCCAATGATCATTTCGAATTTCAAAGCGGCGTTAGGGGAGACAGCTGGTATGCAACATTGCTTATCAGTAATAACTTCTCCTGCCTCTATCCCAGCAAAGCCCCATCCGTTAGATAGGATCAATTTCAGCCGTCAGATATTTACTTTTATAGGGAGAGTTAACCCAAATGCCACTTCCTACCAGCAAGTTCGTCTTTTACAGAGAGCAAAATCCTCCATATCCAAGAAACCTTGCTTCGTCGTTGTACCGCTCTAGGAATCGATCATCCAATCTCTCCCCAGAATATCTCAAGTAAGTTATTAATCATCTTCCTTTCTTTTCGATGGTTGGGGGTAATAGGAACCAAGCTTCATCTTCCCGTGTTGAAGATGAAGTAACTGTTGCTGAAGACGGAATTCCTGAAGGACAACCATGGAAACCGGTGATTGTAGAGCGAATGAGAGATGTAGAGGAATACAATAGGACCAAGTACTTCTCCTTAGAGTATAGAGTAGCCAACATCCATTCTTCTATTAAAAACCCCTTCTTCGATCTGTTGATGACGCAGTTCTATATTTCCGAATCGTATGAAATTAGGAGACTAGAGGGCGAGGAAAGGTTATACTGGCAACCCGAAGGGGGGTGGATCCCAATCCATCGCCAATTACTGCTCTTCGGGGTGCGATTCCCACTCCGCCCTTTTGTTCTTGAGCTCCTTCATACAGTCGGGCTCAGCCTGAGTCAATTGTCCCCGAATTCTTTTATTCATTTAAATAGTTTTATAGCCTTCTGCTCATCCGAGGGTGTAGTCCCGAGCATAGACTTCTTCTACCAATTCTTTTCCCTTTCCGCCTGCAAGGAGAAGGGATTTTACCAAATAATCAAGAATCCGGGTAGAGATACCCTAATAGATACCCCATCCAGTAATAAGGGATGGCATGGGGATTGGTTTCTCATTAAGGGACCAGACACCGAGTTGGTAGGACCTTGGTCAAACCCGAACAAAGACCAACTGAATCCAAATCGGATTTCCCGAAGAAAGGTTGGAGGAGTTCGAGGCTTTGTATTCCAAGCGACCTTCGGTGAAGTGGAACCGGTTGCTCTTGAATGATCAAGACTGGTTACATGCACATAGCTGTAAGTCCATTTAATTTTCCCGAATGCATATTGTTACTGAATTGATTACGTATTGAATCTCTTTTATCTCTTGTGTAGTGGCTGACTCTGGAAGAAACCCTGACAATGAAGCTATTCTCGAAGTTGCGGGAGTGCCAAGAGTCAAGCTTTCAGGAGCTGACAAAGCAAGGATGGCTCGAAGCAAGAAAGCCTCGGGTACCAAGGTACCAACCTTGCCTGAGGGGACTGCTGAAGGGGCACCCAAATCTGTCCCGCCTGAGGGACCGACGAAGGCTGTGGAACCCTAGATCAAGAGGAAGAGACTAGTGCGTCAGTCCTCGGTGGAGGTAGGGGGCGAACCAATTGGAATGATTATGATAGAGCCCTCCTCCACGACTGGGGGATCTGCCAGTGGTGTCTCGAGGGAGTTGGTCGCGACTGCTTCCTTTGGTGCTGACTCTCCTCAGCCAAACGAGGAGGCATTGCTGAGGAGGAAGAAGCCGAGGGGAACTTCTCCTCCTCTTGATATGGAATAACCAAGGGCCGAAGGCGTAGGGACGTCTGTCGGAGCTTTGGATTCCTCCCCGATCCCGTTTGGCGCAACCGAGGCTAATCAGGGCGATTTGAAGACTCTGATGGAGAAGCTGTTTGCCTGTCATGCCGAGGTTAGTAAGCCTATTTACTGAATATCCTTTGTTTTAACACTTCTTATCTTTTAACTCCTAAACACTGTTCTGCAGGGAAACAATCTTCTCCTTCAGGTCTCTGGACGAGTAAAGACCTTGGAGAATGACCTGAAGAGGTCTTCTGAAGAATGTGCTGGGGCGAAGGAAAATCATCTGAAGGTTCGAACTCAGCTTCGCGCCCAGCACGACAACTTCCACCTCATGAAGAACGACTACGAAGCCATGCGTTCGGAGAAGGTGAAGACTGACAAAGAGCTGACAGCCTTAAGGGATCAGTTGCTTGCTGCTGATGCCCGAATAGCGAAAGCTGAGGCCCGTGCTAACGAGGCCGCCCAACATGCTGAGGCCGCCAAAAAACGGGTCGAGGATGCAGAGGGAAGAAATAAAGAGCTTGAATCACTTGCCCAGGGGCAGAAGGAGCAACTCGGCCAATCAAACGAGACAATTCGCTTTTAAACAGATCAGATGAGGAATCTGAAGGAGAATGTGCAGTCGATTATTGAAGGCTGGACTTCCAGGGAAGCTGATTGGCTGAAGGGTCCTATTGCCCCCGCATCACCCAGTGTTCTGGCTCCAAGTCTTCGGCAGAAGGTTATCGAGGAATACAAGACCTCAGATCAATTCCACGAAGATGTCCAGGATGCTGTGGTGAACGAGTTCAACGACGACTTCGAGTTTGCCCGAGAATTGGTGCGGGGGAAAGGCCATGATCCCGATTCCTTAGAGATTGTTATTCCCGATAACTAATTTGTAATTTAAATTTTTGTTATGTAATCAAAACGTTTTTATTAAGTGTTTGTACTGTGTAAGTTTCAGTGTTTGTAATATTCAATCAATCTTTTCTCATGAGTTAGCTCTCGTTATCTATGTGTGTGATTGTTTACTTATACGTCTTCTCCCCTTACTAACCTTTTTAAGCCGTCAGCCAATAAGGTTAGCAGATATATTTAAAGTGTATGTTGAAACAGTAAACACGAAGATAAAATATAAGAGGAGTTCTCATTTATTTCGAAAAGATGACATAATCGGCTAAGATTCTAGCCTCAAGAGAAACTAAGTACATAAGACTTTTTAAAATTACTGATAATATCTTTGGAGCCGAGCAGCATGCCATGTGTTTGGGATATCCTGCCCATCCAGTCTCTGAAGTCTATAGGTTCTCGATCCCAGTACTTCGATAATCTTGTAAGGTCCTTCCTATGTAGGCATTAATTTTCCAGTTTCTCGAGGTGTAGACGCTTCTGCTTGCCGAAGGACCAAATCCCTTATCTTGAACGTTCTATTCTTGACATTTTTGTTAAAGTGCCGAGTTGTACGTTGTTGATAGGTAGCTAGTCTTAGAACTGCAGTATCACGCTCTTCTTCCAACAAATCTAAATTATCCCGAAGCCCCTCGCTGTTGAGAATTTCGTCAAAGTTCTGGACTTGGGAATAGGGTATCCCAATCTCAACAGGTATCAAGGCTTCGGTCCCATAAGAGAGCTTGAAGGGTGTTTCGCCTGTTGTGGTTCGAGGGGTTGTTCGGTAAGCCCAGAGAGCATGCAGGAGCTCTTCGGGCCAGGCTCCTTTTGCTTCTTCAAGCCTTCGCTTGATACCATTTAGCAGCAGCCTGTTCGTTACTTCCACTTGACCATTCGCTTGAGGATGGGCTACCGAGGTCCGACGATGTTGGATATGAAGTTCTGTCAAGAAGCCTTCGAATTCTTTTCCCACAAACTGAAGACCATTATCCGAAACTAGAACCTTCGGAATGCCGAACCGATAAACCACCTGTTCTTTAAGAAACTGAAGGCATGTCTTCTCGGTGATCTTGGCCAATGGTTTGGCCTCAACCCATTTAGTGAAGTAGTCGATTGCCACGACCACAAACTTTACCTGACTTTTGCCCTGAGGAAGTGGTCCGAGGAGATCTATTCCCCAAACTGCAAAAGGTATTGGAGATAGTATGGGTGTAAGCTCTTCCGGAGGTTGGTGGTGTACCAAGGCAAACAGCTGACACTTATGACACTTTTTGACGAAGTCTTTGGCGTCCTGAAGCATGGTCGGCCAAAAATATCCTTGTCTTAAAATCTTGTGTGCCAATGTCTTTGCTCCTACATGGTCCCCACAGATTCCCTCATGAACTTCCCGAAGTGCATAGTCAAACTCTCTTAGACCAAGGCACCGGAGTAGGGGCGAGGAGTATGATTTTCTGTATAAGTTATCCTCAATGAGACAGTATTTTGCAGATTTAAACTTTATCCTCCGGGCCGATGCTCTATCTTCGGGTAACTCATCATTTTTCAGAAATTTGAGTATAGGGGTCATCCAGGAGTCTCCGGATTCGATGTCCATCACTGTTTGGACCATTGTGCTCGGTTGTTGCAAATTTTCCAAGTAGACTGATCCTTCCAAATCTCCCTGGTCAGTTGTTGCTAACTTTGAAAGTGCATCGGCTATAGTATTCTCGGATCTAACTATCCCGATAATTTGATACTTGGGAAAGTAAGTAAGGAGAGTCCGCACGAACTGAAGATAAGCCTGGAGATGCACTTCTCTGGCCTCATATTCCCCCAAGACCTGTTTCACCACTAGCTGAGAGTCACAGTAAACAACCAAATTCTTCACTTCCAGACTTCGGGCCAACTTTAGTCCTGCTATAAGCGCTTCATACCGTGCAGTATTGTTGGTAGTTGTAAACCCGAATCTGATAGACTGTTGCACTCTGAAACCCTCGGGCGAAGTAAGAATTACTCCTGCTCTACTTCGGGACCCAATACTAGACCCGTCAACATATAGGGACCAGGGTGAATCTATTTCAAAAGAAGGGTCAGATGTTCTAACCGGATCTGCTTCCTTTTCTTCGGGGAAGGAACACTCAACAATAAAGTCGGCAAGGGCTTGTGCCTTGATTGCCGTCCTGGGACGAAAATCAATGTTAAATTGACTTAATTCTACTGCCCATACTGCTAATCTCCCCGAAGATTCAGGTCGGTACAACACTTTCCGAAGAGGCTGATCTGTGAGTACTGTGATTGTCCTCCCCTGGAAATAATGCCGAAGTTTCCGGCTGGAAATGATAAGCGCGTAAGCCAACTTCTCTAGGTTTGGGTATCTAGTTTCTGCATCCCGAAGAGCATGGCTTACATAGTAGACCGACTTCTGACTCTGCGAATCTTCTCTTATCAAAGCTGACTCGACCGCTAATTGTGTGACCGATAGATATAACTGCAAATCTTCTTCGGGGAGAGCTTTACTGAGAATCGGAGGGGAGAAAATATATCTTTTAATTTGTTCAAAGGCTTCCTGACACTCTTCCGACCAAACAAATGTCTTCTGGTTCTGAGCCCCTTTTAATGTCCCGAAGAAGGGAAGACATTTTTCTGCTGATCGGGCTACGAACCTCCGAAGAGCGGCGAGTCTGCCAGTTAATCTTTGAACGTCTTTGAAACTTTTTGGGGACTGCATTTCGAGGATAGCCGATATTTTTTTGGGATTTGCCTCTATCCCTCTTCGGGTTACCATGTACCCCAGGAATTTGCCTGACCCAAGGCCAAAAGTGCACTTAGCGGGGTTAAGTCTCATGTTGTGGATTCTGACATTCTGAAAGCACTCTTCCAGATCTAATAGATGGTCTCCATCCCCCATGCTTCGGACGATCATATCATCCACATAGACTTCCATATTTCTTTCGATCTGATCTCTGAATACATTGTTCATCATCCGTTGATAAGTTGCCCCGACATTGATCAGTCCAAATTACATGACTTTGTAGGCATAAATTGCTCGGTGTGTGATAAAGGATGTCTTCGGGATATCTGGTTTGTACATGGCGATTTGATTATACCCGGAGAAAGCATCCAGGAAGCTCATTAAAGTGTGTCCCGAAGTAGAATCGATTAACTGATCAATATTCGGGAGAGGATAATAATCTTTCGGACATGCTTTGTTTAAATCTGTGTAGTCCACACACATCCTCCATTTCCCATTATGCTTTTTCACCAGTACCACATTGGCGAGCCATTCTGGATAAGTTATTTCATAAATAAAGTTAGCAGCCAATAATTTTTCAATCTCTTCATCAATTACCTTATGTCGCTCGGGAGCTATATTCCGCCTTTTCTGTTTGACGGGCTTGTGATTAGGATTGACGCTCAATTTATGTTCGGCCACACTCCTGTCTAACCCCGGCATATCGGCTGGCGTCCATGCAAAAATATCTGAGTACTTTCTTACCAATTCAATGAGTTTGGTTCAGACGTCCGCCTGCAAACCGGTACCAATCTGTATTGTTTTCGTGCTATCTTCTTGAAACAGTGGTATCTCCTCAGTCTCTTCAGCAGGCGTTGCTATCGGCTCCGAGCCTCCTTCCGTAAAGGGTTCTAGTTCAATCTTCATTGTGGTTTTCTGTTTACTGACCCTTACGGAAGATCTTGGTCTCCAGTAACTTCACCGATCCCATTCTCGGTAGGGAATTTTATTTTCAGGTGAGGGATTGAGGTGACTGCTTTCAGGGCTGACAGAGTTGTCCTTCCCAGGAAAGCGTTGTAGTTGCTTTCCACATGAACCACATAAAATCTTATCATAATAGAGTCCTGTTTGTGAGCCGTACCGAAGATCGCTGGTAACTCTATCGTCCCTGCTATACGGACTGGGTTGTTCCCGAAGCCATATAATGGGGACTCATTGCAGATCTCCAGCTTCCTTCCCCCCAGATCCAGCCGATTATACGCATGACTATAGAGTACATCAACCGAACTCCCATTATCCACCAACATCCGTTTCAGATCCATGGTTCCAACTTGGGATGTGATGACCAAGGCATCTTGATGCGGCATGACTATTCCCGGAGGGTAATCATCATCGAAGAAGGTTATGGGTTCGGTTGGGGTGGCCTTAGACTGTCCAGTCAGTTGGTGAACTTCTCTACCGAAGGCTTTTCTTTTTCTGTTAGACAAAGCCGATATCGGTCCACCAGAGATGACATCTACAACTCCCTTGGCAGGCCCTGAAGGTGGTGGTGGTGCTATCCGATCGAAAGGACTTGGTTTATACTGATCCGCAACATAACAATCTAAATTACCATTCCGTACTTGCTTTTCCAAAAAATCCTTCAACTGATAGCACTCCTCGGTGTCGTGCCCCTTGGCTTCATGGTAATTACAATACCTATCTCCGTTCTTCTGTCTGGCGAAGACTCGGATCTTCGGGGGCTTTTCATAGAAAGGTTGATTCTTGATTTCCTTGATGATGACAGCTCGGCTCAAGGTCAGAGGGGTGTAGTCTTTGTCATTATCCCGATTCCCTCTTTCCTTCGGGCCTCCATTCTTTCGTTGCCGATTATCATGGAAATCTTTCTTGCCATTCCCTTTGTTTTCGCTGTATTTTTTATCGGCGTCTTCACCTCGGGGATCTCCCCTATGAAAATCACCTGTATTTTTCGAGGTTCCCCGAAGGTTAGCAAGCACCTCTTCTAGTTCAACAAACTTATCTACCTTGTCATATGCTTCGGGAAGAGACTCGGGTGCCTTAGAAATAATCTCTTCGATCAACCTGCTGGACTTGTCCACGTTCAATCCCATGGTTAGGAAGTGGATAACCTGCTTCGGATCTATATCGTTGACTTCGGATACAGCTTCCCGGAATCTCTTGATATACTACCGAAGCGTCTCGTTCGGCCTCTGTTTAACCTGCATAAGGGACGTGATCATCTTGGCACGCCTTTTATTACTGCCGAATCAAGTATGGAATTGCTCTTGTAGATCATCCCATGAACTTACGGATGCGGCAGGAAGGGAGATGACCCATTCTCGAGCAGTTTTCTTCAGAGTGGACAGGAATAGATGGCACATGGCCGCCTCATTATGACCATGGAAGAGCATGGCCTGTTCGAAAGTGAAGGTGTGGTCATGGGGGTCTCCCGTTCCGTCGTACATCTCCAGGTTTGAGGGGACTTTATTCTTCCTATCAATCTTTGTGTTGGCAAGATCCTTGGTGAAAGGAGAAGCCCGAGGCTTCTTTGTTCCGGAAGGTTGGTTTGCAGCCCTTCGGGGAGATGATTCTCTAGTATGGCCCCTTCCAGGGCTTCACCGGGAACTTTCGCGATGGTCTCTTCTTGATGGTGACCGGGCACGCTTTCTTAAATCCCTGGTATAGATGGATTCGGATCGAACCGGACCATCATCTCGATGCCGCCTATGGGATCGGTCATCTCTTCGTCGGTGGGTTGTTGAACGGGAGGTCGAGCCTCTCTCGCTCAGTAAATTTTGCCCAGCCTCATTCAGTTCCATATACTGTTTGTCAAGCTCTTCTTCTTGGAGATCGAGAGCTTTTTTCCGGTCAAGAATCTGCTGGAGGCGCTGCTCCCTTTCTACCGCCGTCTCACGGCGTGATCGAGACTGGGTCGGTCCTTGTTGATCATGGTGACTTCGCTGTGAGCGTGAAGTTGCCATGTGAGTCTGTTCTATCTGTTCTGGTTTGTAAAACAGAAATTACTACTAAAAGGCCCTCCTTCTAGCGCCAATGTTAACGCCTGATTCTGTCCGCGTGTCCAACCAACTCGCCGGACGTGTACCTGCACAAAAGTCCCAACGGCTTGGGCCGCCTTGGACTCCTCCGGTGTAAGAGTGAGTAACGGGTTTAAGATACGTCAACAATGGAGGCTCAATATTTAGTAGGGTAAATAGTATCGTACCTTGCCTTCATTGTTATTTGGGTATTTATATGATTCACTTGGCTACTTACTACCCCTATTAGGAGTGTTCAGCCTAGAATCCTTATCGGACCCGGATTCAATTACCTTGATCCAATGGGAGTATTAACCCGGTAAGGAACCACAAGGGTTTAGAACTCTTACCCAAGCCTTTTCGGACTAGAGAGTCCTCTTATAATTCGCTGAGCATGATGGGTTTTTGGGCCGAGCCCAAGATGAGTAGCCTGATCAAGCCCATGAGAATATATATCCGAACACATGTTATATTATAATAACATAATTCTTATCTTATTCAAAGAAAATAACTTTCTTTATTCAATTAATCAAAACAAATATATTAATTCACCAATTTAATTAAGTGAATTAATTAACTTTCTCATGAAATTTAATTCATAGTGAATTCATTACGAGACTTCATAATCAAATTTAAATTATATTATTTAAAATTTAATCTCCATTTATAAATTATTTCTAATAATTTATTTACAGCATACTTATATTAAAATAATTTAATATTGTAAACTATTTTAATTTGCTCATTAATAGATACAAAAGTTTTGTATCTTTAAAGCTATCCATCTCTTTAAATATATTGATTCTATAATTTATTTTCATGAAATAATAAATATATAATAATAACATATTTATTATTCACAAAAATCACATATTACATAACATATCACCAAATAAGAATTTTATTTATTAAATTCTTATTTTTAATATTTTTCTAAAAATCAGGGTCATCACATGGTCCATTAGAAAAGAAAAGGACTTGAAATCCTATTTAATTTTATTATTCCATTTTGAGAAAGGAAAAGAGTAAAACCCGAAAGTGGACTTTTTGGTCTGCCGGTGGAGTTTTCGGAGGGGGTTATTTTCCAATGATTTTCTGGAAATAAATTACTATATTTTCCTGAAGAAAAAAATATAATAAAAGAAAATTCTTTTTAATGGTGGTTCGCTGTTTTTGGTATATCTTTTGTTAAGTGCACATTGCATAGGTTGATACATATTTTTGGATCATTCTATACAAGTTCTTGTTTTAGTTTATCCTTTTGTTCTAGACCGCCATGTTTTTTCCAAGTGAAAGATCTTGATCACCAATGAGCAAATGAAGAATACTATAACGAACTAAAGATGTTAACGGGACATATAATATCACAAATATCATATAATCATTAGTTCACCATAAATTTTTCACTTAAACTTCACTAAGCAAGTATTATTCTTAACACAGATAAAATTTTAAAGACAGAAAAGGAAGATACAGGACACACTGAAGGGGGAAATCAAACTCTTTTTTTATTTTATTTTATTTTATTTTTGTAAATTTCTAAGTATATCAAATTTTAAGATAATCAGAGGTGACTGGCTTGAAGAAATCAACAGCCTGTGATTCTATCAGGTCCAATTGTCTCTTGTACAGGTGCATATACACAATCCAGTCCCCATTTCCTACCGGACTTGGCATCGGCATCACATAGCCCACCTTTGCTCCCCAATGGAAATGATACGACCCGAATACCGGTTTATTCCACCCGAAATTTACCTTATCCATTGCAAATCGCTGCCCTGACGACACCACAATGGCTGGCGCCTCCTCTCTGTCACTGCTGCTGGCATATATCTTTGCTAGCATCGGCTCGGGGCGAGTAGCCTCCACCAAGTCTATTAGCCCTAGGAAATGCTCCTCGGTCCTGGCAATCTTTAAGAAGTTGTGGACACAATTTGCTACCCAGCTCAATGGCTTATTTTTAAGGTCTTTGCATTTTTCTTTGCCAAATGGGATGGATAATACATTCCCAAAGTATGTGGCCATCAGGTTTTTGTTATCATTTCCTTGGCTCAACTTCAACCTCCCATCAACAACAATGCCCATCCTGCATGCATATAGTGGTAGGAGTCAAAAATAATACTTATAAGTTATAACATGAAAGTGGGATTTATGTTTCCTTTGGATTTTGCTATCTTTACAAGTATTCCTAGTTACAAAAGTTTATATATGACATGAAAGTGGGACCAAAATGCAAGAGGGTAACCGTCTAAAACTAGCAAAACTAATTTGTGGAAATAGTATCCCACATCCTCAGAAAATATTCGACGATATAAATAAAACACAAGAGATAAATATGTGGGCCATATTTATATTTTCTCTCTCTTCCTCGTCAAGCGATGACATACACATGACTTTATCTGCATGACTTTATATCACATTTGGATTAGATATTTTCTCCCACATCTCCGGCCACACAAAATCAACTTCTTTTCTCCTTTTAGTTAAAAGAAAATAAAAGTCGTCTAAACCCCTTCATATACTCACTCCGTGCTCCAAAGAATTGATACTCAAAGTATATTTTTCAAACAAATAAAGAAGGGTAGAGTAGAGAATTAGGAGAATAAATTTTTTTCCAAGTTATCCATAATGGCCCTATAAATTTACATAAAATGATAAGTTTTTTTTATATACTATTTGGTTCCACTAAATATCATATTTATCATTTACTTTATGTACTTATTGTCATTATTTTGAGGATAAAAGAAATTGTACTTTAAACCATCGTTTTAAGAATAGAGAGAGTATAAAAGTAGATGGTAAATTAATAATTAATTGTGTCAAAGTCAAACTTATTTTTAAAATGTATATATTTATAAAGTTGGACTCTTTTACTGGGACCAAAGAAAAATATTATATACTAATAGTATGTATCTTAGTTTTAATTTATATTTCAGAGCAATATTTATGTTATCAGAACATATATGTATTTAACGACACTTCACACTTTTAATGACATTAAATGCTCTAGCAACAGAGTTATTGCTCTAACGTTATCAATGTCCTTAATTTTCTTAAAAAATTAAAAAGCATATTTAGCTCGTAGTTCCCTTACCTGCACATCTTGTTAACCCTCACGTCTTCTGGGGAGAGGGCTATCACTTTCCACAAAAGTGCACTAAATGCCTCAAGCTTCGTCCTCTTGCAATTTGCAATGCTAGCTAATGCTTGGAGTTGACTAATCCGATTCGCTTCAATGTAGTATATGCGACTTATAAGTTGATCGCTTTCAGTACCAAGCTGCAACTCTTTTGGAGGCGGCACGGAGGATATGCAAATGTACATGTCCTTAATGCAAGGATCGTAATAGCCAGGGCGTCTAGGGTTAAGCCAGGACCGACAAAATGAGGGCAGCTGAGACAGTGGCTCGGACCGAGCCACCTCAGCCCATGATGTAAGAAACATGTTGGCGGAGTAAGCATCGGCCACTCGATGATCAAACGCACAACCAACTATTAGCCCCCCACATTTGAGTTCTGTAACCTGTATACATATTTAATTTGTCTCCGGAAACAAAAAAGTAGCTGTTCCTTTAAAAGCCTTAATCATGATTCCCAAAAAAAAAATTGCCTCAAAGAAATTCAAGTACTCATTATAATAATTTTATGACATTATGTGGAAATTCAAGTACTTTTTTGGCGTTTTGCCATTATTTAAATATTCCAAACACGTTGAGTGAAAAAAAGCCGGCTATTCCCCATGAGATGGACGGATCAATCCAACGCACACAAGTCAAGTGCGACTTTGATTTATTGAGTTTAGATTTATTTAAAAGTTAAAGAAGCAGTTTCGACTTACCGTTTAAATTATTTAAAAAAATTTATATGAACTCAGTACAATTAATAAATAAGTTGAGTTTGAACTCTAACCAAACATAACCGAGTCGAGTTTACTCGAATTTAAGTTTAATTCATTATATTTTTTCATTATAAAATATAAATAATAAATTAATTAACCGAACACTCTATTCATCCAATTCGGCTTGTTTAACTAAATATGCAAAGAAGTGAAATAAGTGAATAATTATTATTTAATAATGATTAAAAAGTGTTTAAGTGATATTAGGTAATAATGATGTAATTACTTAATTTCATTAATATTAAATTATTTATTTATTATTTAATTAATATTAAATTTTAAATAAGTACAAATGTTAATTAATTATTTTTGGAGAATGAATAATTAAAGATTTATAAAGTGAATTATTTATTTATTTTTCAATGATAAATAAATAATTATTTATTATTTAATTAATATTGAATAATAAATAAGTTCAAATGTTAATTAACTATTCTTTAACAGTAAGGAATAGTTAAAGACTAATGAAGTAAATAAATAAATTTTTATTTGAGGATAAGAAGTTAATTAATTATTATATTAAATAATAATTAAAGACAAATGAGATTAATAATTTGATTATTTATTATTTCATTAACTTTAAATAATAAGCAGATGTAATTAGTTATTATTAATAATAACTAAGGATAATTAATTAGTTACTATTTAACTATTATTAAATAGTAATTAAATGAAGATAGAATTAGTAAAATAAAGTGAAATTTAAATAACACATTAATTAGACAATTATAATAAATTGTTTAAAGGTTTAATAAGTGTTTAACACTTAAGGAAAATAGTATTGCTTAATTAAATCATTAACCTAAGGTCTATTAAATGTCCAATAGACTTAATGATAATATAAGAAATGAAAAGTGTTATGTGATTTATTGATTGCTATTTAAATAGTATATGATAGAGTATAAATATTCAATTATACGCAATGCTAATTGATAGACCGACATTATCAATGTTAGGTCATTCGAAGAGTTTTAATTAAAGCTAGAAAATTGTAACTCGTCGAACAGGCAAGTTTCTTACATTAAACTTCTTACATATTGCAAGTTTCCTAACTCAACTCGAGTTATTACTTTCAAAGCATGTTAGTGAATAGTTATTGATGATTATTCACATCTTTAATGATTATTGACATTCGCACTTAGTGCAATTTGCATAGGTTTATCGGGTATGAAAGGCTGATCACCTTCATTACCAAAGTGTTTGTTCGTGGTCATTGTTGGCACTAGGGGTGCTCAAAAAATTCGGTTTTTTCGGTTTTTTACCGAACCGGTTATTACCGGTACCGGCGGTACCGGTTTTTTTCGGTACCGATTTTCTCGGTACCGGTTTTTCGGTATTTTAACATTTTTCGGTACCGGTAGCGGTAAGGAATTTTCTGAATTCGGTAAAAACCGAAATACCGAAAATACCGAAATTTAATAATATAATAATTAATAGTTAAAAAAATTATTATATTATATTATAATAATTAATACCCAAGCAGGAAACTAGATAAGTGAAATTGTTAATATATAAAAAAAATTATTTAATTATTATTAATAATTATATATATTACCTTGCGGTATAACCGAAAACCGAACCGAAACAACCGGTACCGATTTTGTACCGAACCGGTACCGAAACCGGTAATTCGGTACCGGTACCGGTTCTTGCTTTTTCGGTATTTTCGGATCGGTACCGGTTCGGTATTTTCGGTACCGGTTCGGTTTTTTACCGATGAGCACCCCTAGTTGGCACCCAACGTTATTAATGCAGTTACTCATTTATTGAAATTGAATTCTCAATCTTTCACAATTGTCATATATTGTTGAAACTTCAGAAAGCTATATTCTTTCCTTCAATCATGATATATCTTTATTGCATTTAAACTTGTTGAGCAAAGTAGTTGCTCACCCTTGCAATATCATGAAAACACTTCAGATTAAAGACTGAATGCTTAAAGAAGGACAAAGGCAAAGACAGAGTTGAAGATTAGTTTAACGGTTATCTATTATGATAATTTAAGTAAATGAAGGATGTAAATCTTTTAAGATTATAAAGGTATGTATTTAGTTAAGGTTAAAGACCATGGGATATGTTGTAGAATGTATTGTATAAACAATTTATGTGTATATCTTCCGCATTAGTTACAGAATATGAATGTAGATGATGTATCGTGACGTACTAGATCCGAGGTTCAAGGGACCCGGATTTGGGGGCGTCACAGGTTGGTATCAGAGCTGTAGGTTATAAACCTTAGGTAGGGTTACCTTAGGCTATAACCGCAGGGATGAGGATAAGGAATAAACTCAAATAGAGTTTGACTGCTAAGAGATGAATTTTGGAAATTCATTATTAAGTAAAGAAAAAGATAATTAAGATTCGAAGAAGAATATTAAAAAGTTATAAAGATAAGAATCTGGAGTTACCTGACTCTAGTAGTAAAAATGAAAAGCTTAAATAAAAAAAAATTTATAATATATGATTAAAGTGGAAGTTAAGAAGATCGTAAAGCAAAACGATCATGAGATATAAAAGAATCGTAATATAACACGATTATAAGAAAGATCACAACGTGATCTGATTAAGACATGGAATGATAGATGATCAATTGAATAATTGAAAATGTTATAGCAGAATTGTTGTACAAAAGTTGTACTATGAAATTGTAATATGTAAGCTCATGAAAGAGTTATTGATGTTGATATACGAATTAAATGAAATTCGTATTGAGTAAAGGGGAAGTTAGAATTATGTGGAATTTCAATTGAGGAGTCATGTTAGTGGCTGAGTTGTACGATTCTTGGTATGGGACGGGAATTTGTGCTTGGTTTGACAACCACTTAGCTTCTTCTATTGACAAATCATTGAAATGTTGGTATCGCGCTATCACTATACGTATGACGAGAAGGTGATTCTTTTCTCATATTTATATTTGATAGTTAGAGAATATTAAGATTAGGTACGAGTTCTTTAAACTCATACGTATGATAAGAATCACCTTCCTAAATCTATGATAACAACAATAACCTATGATAACAACAATAACTTTTAAGAGTATGTAACGCTCCCTAAATCTGGGTCTACTTTTAAACTCGGGTCTGGTACATCACGGTACTACTCGTTTAACAAAATCTTAATGACATGAATGTAATTACAATATTATTACATCATATCTCCTTCTACACCCAAGTTCTAATACCTTTATAACTTCATAACATAGAAATAATGAATATTACATCATTTATCTATTACAACAATACATGTGACGCCCCCAAATCCGGGTACCTCAAACCCGAATCCGGTGCTACACGGTACATCCCATTCAATACAACATAATAGACATGAATGTAATTACTATATTATTACAACACGTCTTACTCTCAATCCCAGGTTCTATTACCATAACATCATTCCAAATACATAATAAGTCTTAGTATTACAACATTACTAATACAAATAAACTACGACGCCATCTAGACGTTCATCTTGCCCTTTCCCTTGTCCTTACCGGAACCTTCGACCCGCTCGGACTTAGCTGCAATGTTTAATATAAAGCAAGAATGAGCATTCAATTGCCCAGCAATATAACAGTTGAATAACAACAATATCATCAATCATATCATTTCTCTTCGACAACTGAACAATAGTTGTGAAATATTCTGAATAAACAAGAATAATACTTTGCTTTCATTTTAAAAATATATTTTCGAAACGACATTGAGTGGTCATAAGACCTTGAACTTTCTTTTGCTTTCTTGAAAAGGTACACAACAATATAACTGCAAACCGTCTTGCTTACAAGCACTTCTAGGTGATCAGCCTATTGTACTCTATGTTGATCAACACTCTAGCTGGAAACGACTATATGCGTTTGTTTTAGGCGCTCGATGCCTTGTCATAATGACTGACTAAAAACTGCCCCAAATATTAGGGTTGTTCATCTCATTCATATCTCGGAATCCTAACCAAAGCAATTCGGTTGGATAGCTCTACTTAATCATTAATAACATTTCAATGATTTATTATCAAATCAATAAAATATTTCAATATCTGTCTAGCCGAAACAAATGGCATCGACATTCTCTATAATAGTTCATATATATGTGAACTTGAAAGCTTTAACAATTTATGTCATAACATAGCTCGAATACTTGTGCAAATACTGAAAAATTTACATAAGTAAGGAATTCACACAACCATATACGTATTGCGTAAATTGGAACTTCAAACATCGCATGAGAGTCAAGAGAATATAATCAAATGAATCAAATAAACTTGCCCAACACAAGGGTTAGACAAGCATTTAGAAAACTTGCACAATATACATCTTTTGTATAAGATACGAAACTTGCATTCAACACTGAAAATGAATGAAGCTAGAGAACTTGCCCAACACAAGGGTTAGACAAGGGTTTAGGAAACTTGCCTTAAGCGCTTACTACTATTTGACGTTAATCGTCCTTCAAATATGTCCTACGCATTTAAACACATATTCACATACGAATTAGTCTCACAATAGACACCAAACATTGGCTTACATTAATCAACACATTATAATCATTACGAACATTGATTGCCCAGCTCGCCGGTGAGCTGGCGGGGGAGTAGGGGGCAGCGCCCCCTGAAAGCCAAACGAAAAATGCAACTAAGCTATTCATTTCATTAAGCAAATTTCACGTAACTTAGTCATTTCATGCTTAGTTAACCAGTTAACAACATGCTTCATGTATTACTACTTAAGAGGTTCACATACACTTGCCTCAAGCTTTAGTTCATAAAAAGAAACCATTGGGTAACTCTGCAGCACGGCGCGGCCGCGCTGCTATTTGGCCTGGGAGTGGCGCGATCGCGCTACTCCCCCAGATGCACTTTTCTGGTTTATTTCTTACACTGCTCAACTTCTAAATGCTTGGGGTCATTCTACTATTATACTAACATACCATACATATGCTTTGGGGTATTTATAACATGTTTGGTCTATGTAAACAAGCATCAAATCAATAACACGAAAAAACTTGGCTTTTCACCTCTGCAGACCAGCGCGGCCGCGCTGGTTTTAAGCTTGGGAGTGGCGCGGCCGCGCCACTCTGCATCCAGGGACTTCCAGGTTCTGCTACTGCAGAACCAAAAACCAACAATTTTGATTCCGTCCCATTTGCTTCTTAGCCATTATACAACAAGTCTATATGACTAAAAACATGCTTTTACAACTGAGCTATGCATCATAACATCATTTAATCAATTAATCATTCCTAATTCTCATGTTTCTTAGAGAAATCATTCTCTTGGACATTAAACCAAATAGTTGGTGGGCATGACTTTAGAATTCATAACTCATAGCCTATCATTACATGGTTACCCTTGACTTCACATATGAAATCAATTCTCATAGCTTCTTGACATATACAAACAGTACACAACCAATGCACATAACCAAACCAAGATGATTACAACTTCATTATTAACAAAACATGAATAACAGTCCACTAGTGTCCATCTCAGTCCATTTCTTGATTCCTTATGCATAGGATCGATTCTCATTCATTGTTCCACTTTCACATATCATTAACAAGGTTTAATAGAGCTAATTAACATCCATACATGTTCATGAACTAATTAGCAAAATCAGTCACATAACTCCAACAAAGCAACCAACACAAAACTAAGAACTTGGAAAGAATGTGGAAATGAGCTAAGCTCTATATTGCATACCTCTTGGAGCTTGTTCTAAGGTTGCTAAATGAATTAAAGTCAGCTGCTACTATACTCCTTCTTCTTCCTCAAATCACCCGAACACACTCTTCTCACTCTCTAAATATTCAGTTTCAACACTTAGCAACAAGAAAGGGATGGAAGGCTTGCAATGGCATGAGTATATATAGAGGAAGTGATCAGAGCTTTATGGATGGGTTGAGGGCTGAGCATGCCAGACATGGAAACTCCCAATGCTCGGGTAGGAGAGCTTCGGCTCCTCCAAGATTTTGGGTTATCCCCTTCCTCACTCCCGAGTTGTTCTTCCTTCACCAAATGCAAGGAATTGAAGCTGCCCATGCTCTCCCACGTTCTTCATTCTCTTCTCCCTCTCTTCCTTCTCCTTCTCGCGTACTCTTCTTCCTTCTTCAATTTGGTTCAGCTGATGGTTTCTTATTACCCATTTCCCTTCATGGGTCATGGGTTTGGGGCATGGATGGTGGATTTGGTTCATGGACTTGGTCCATGGGTTATGGGCTACTATTTGGGCCACTATTGCACTTCTAATTTAATAGTTTATTGGGCCTCAAATAAAAACCAATTGGGCTTCTAATAAATCCTACACTTGGATTATTAACCCCTCTCATTAACGCTTTGGCGAAATTATGAAAAGTCATAAAATCGAAAAAGGCGTCTTTGGCGTAAATAGCGCTTTAGCGCTATTTCTCTAATGATTTAATCAATTCCAATAAAAATAATAACAATCAAAAATTATCACCTACGCATCATATGTAGTAATAAAATATATTCATACACATAACACGGAATAATATTAATAAAAGTTCAATTTATTCAATAAAATTCATAGACTCGTGTTACAAAGCTACCCACGAATCCGCAGTCGTTACAATACATTTGTGACTTTTTATACGTCACAATAAATGCATATAATTTAATATGTAATCTTCTAATCAAATACTTGGTCCTTTCGTTAATCTTCACCGGATTCCACATTTCGTTCTAGCTTTGCTGAAAACGTTTTATTTAAAGCAAGGGTGAGCATTTAATTACTCAGCAAGTTTAGCAGTTGAATAAACAACAAAATCAAGAATCAAATATTCGTTCTTTGAAAACTTTGATAACTGAACAATAGTTATGAAGCAGCTTGAATAAATAAGAATAAATTAAATTCCCTTTTATTTTTAAACATCAACAACATTTACTCATATATCACATTATTGCATGGAGTGCAATACATACAAATATTTTCCCAAATTATTTGATTGGCACAAACACTTATCATACTTCCTAGAATTATTGTAACGATCGCAGATCGCGGGTAGCTTTGTAACACGAGGCTACGAATTTTATTGAATAAATTGAACTTTTATTAATATTATTCCGTGTTATGTGTTTGAATATTTTATTACTACATATGATGTGTATGTGATAATTTTTGAGTGTTGTTATTTCATGGTATTGATTAGATTATTTTAAAGAATAGCGCTAAAGCGCTATTTACGCAAAAGACGTATTTTTCGATTTTATGACTTTTCATAAATTCGCCAAAGCGTTAGTGAGAGGGGTTAATAATCCAAGTGTGGGATTTTATTTTAGCCCAATTGAATTTTTATTAGAAGCCCAATAGATTATTAAATTAGAAGTGCAAGAGTGGCCCAATTTGAAGCCCAAAACCCATGGGTCAAGTCCATGACCCAAAACCCGCACCCCATGACCCGCAACCCATGACCCATGAGGAAAATGGGCTATACAATCAGCTGGTCACAATTGATGAAGGAGAAGAGTACGAGAGAAGGAGAGGAGAGGGAGAAGAGAAGCCAAGAACGTGGGAGAGCATGGGGAGCTTCAAAATCTGCATTTGGTGAGGCAAGGAGGGAATAAAGCAACTTGGGAGAAGAAGGGGGAGTACCCGAGCCATGGGGAGAGCAAAAGCTCAGTCGCCCATACATGGGGAGCTGCCATGCCCGAGCATGCTCAGCTCCTCCACCTCCAAGGAACTCAGATTCTTCCTCTATAAATACTTCCCCATTTCATAGCCTCCATTCCTTTGTTTTGTTGCTAAGTTAGAAACTGAAACTTGAGAGAAAATAGTGAAGAGAGTGTTCACGGGTGATTGAGGAAGGAGAAGGAGTACTGTAGCAGCTGGTATCTGAGTCCATTAGCATCCTTAGAAGAAGCTCAAGAGGTAAGCAATATAGAGCTTAACTCATTTCCACATTACTTCTAAGTTTATAGTTTTGCTTTGGTTGCTTTGATGGAGTTATGTGACTGATTTTGCTAGTTAGTGTATGAACATGTATAAAGGTTAATTAGCTTTATAAGACCTTGTTAATGATATGTGAAAGTGGAACAATGAATGAGAATCGAACCTATGCATAAGGAATCAAGAAATGGACTGAGATAAGCATTAGTGGACTGTTAAGGACTTTTACTGTGTATTAATGAAGTTATAATCTTGGTTTGGTTATGTGCATTGGTTGTGTATTGTTGGTATATGTCAAGAAGGTATGAGTAATGATTTCAATAGGAAATCTGGACTAGAGTATAATGAAACTCTACTCCAATATGAGTTTCCAACTCATGCCCACTAACTATTTGATTTAATGTCCAAGAGAATGATTTCTCTAAAGAACATAAGAATTAGGATTGGTTAATTGATTAAATGATGTTATGATGCATAGCTCAGTTATAAAAGCATGTTTTAAATCCTATAGACTTGTTGTATAATGGCTAAGAAGCAAGGGGAACGAAATCAAGAGTTTGGGTTTTTGGATTCTGCAGTAGCAGAACCTGAAAGTCCCTGGATGCAGAGTGGCGCAGCTGCGCCACTCCCAAGTATAAAACGCGTGCAGCTGCGCTGGTCTGCAGAGCTGAATTGCTGTGGTGCTTTGTGTTGTTGATGCGATGCATGTTTACATAGACCCAACATGTTATAAATACCCCAAGGCTTATGTATGTTATGTTAGTGTAATAGTTGAATGACCCCAAGCATGAAATGACTAAGTCACGTGAGATTTGCTTAAATGAAATGAATAGCGAGACCCCCGTTTGGGTAGTCGTAGTCGCAATCAATGTTCGTAATGATTATAATGTGTTGATTAATGTAAGCCAATGTTTGGTGTTTATTGTGAGACTAATTGGTATATGGATATGTGTCTAAATGCGTAGGACATATTTGAAGGACGATTAACGTCAAGTAGTAGCAAGCGTTTAAGGCAAGTTTTCTAACGCTTGTCTAACCCTTGTGTTGGGCAAGTTTATTTGATTCATTTGATTTTATA
The DNA here is from genome assembly GCA_034770075.1 of Aralia elata. Taxonomy (NCBI): domain Eukaryota; kingdom Viridiplantae; phylum Streptophyta; class Magnoliopsida; order Apiales; family Araliaceae; genus Aralia; species Aralia elata. The sequence continues at coordinate 70,568,084 of CM068379.1, read as the reverse complement.
TTCTCATGATCCTTATGCGATGTTTGAAGTTTCGATTTACGCAATACATATATGGTTGTGTGAATTCCTTACTTATGTAAATTTTTCAGTATTTGCACAAGTATTCGAGCTATGTTATGACCTAAATTGTTGAATCTTTCAAGTTCACATATATATGAACTATTATAGAGAACTTCGATGCCATTTGTTTCGGCTAGACAGATATTGAAATATTTTATTGATTTGATAGTAAATCCTTGGAATGTTACTGATGATTAAGTAGAGCTATCCAACCGAATTGCTTTGGTTAGGATTCCGAGACATGAATGGGATGAACAACCCTAATATTAGGGGCAGTTTTTAGTCAGTTATTCTGACAAGGCATCGAGCGCCTAAACAAACGCATATAGTCGTTTCTAGCTAGAGTGTTGATCAACATAGAGTACAATAGGCTGATCACCTAGAAGTGCTCGTAAGTAAGACGGTTTGCAGTTATATTGCTGTGTATCTTTTCAAGAAAGCAAAAGAAAGTTCAAGGTCTTATTACCACTCAATGTCGTTTCAAAAATATATATTTTTTTAAAACGAAAGCAAAGTATTATTCATGTTTATCAGAATATTTCACAACTATTGTTCAGTTGTCGAAGAGAAATGATGTGATTGATGATATTGTTGTTATTCAACTGTTATACTTGCTGGGCAATTGAATGCTCATTCTTGCTTTATATTAAACATTGCAGCTAAGGCCGAGCGGGTCGAAGGTTCCGGTAAGGACAAAGGAAAGGGCAAGATGAACGTCTAGATGGCGTCGTAGTTTATTTGTATTAGAAATGATGTAATATTAAGACTTATTATGTATTTGGAATGATGTTATGGTAATAGAACCTGGGATTGAGAGTAAGACGTGTTGTAATAATATAGTAATTACATTCATGTCTAGTATGTTGTTTGGAATGGGATGTACCGTGGAGCATCGGATTCAGGTTTGAGGTACCCGGATTTGGGGGCGTCACAATTATTACCGATAATTTCTCCAATAATATTTATTCTATTCGTAATAGTTCAATAATTGAGTTAAGCCGAATCGAATGGCTAATAACTCTTTTACATACGTCATACGACAAATTTCATATAACAAATAAAATTTCACCATTTAAACACATGCCTTGCATAGAGAAATAATATGTACAAGAATTATACAACACTTGCATAACACAGAAGTTATACATTCTACAGAAAACTTGCACAAATATAAGCATTTGCATAGGTTAGGAAACTTTGCTTAATAAAATCTGAGTAATTTTAGGAAAACTTGCTTAATATCAACAATTAAACAAGAGTTAGAAACTCGCAAAACATTGAAATACTTGCACATAAGAACCAATTGTACAAGATAGGAAACTTGCATTCAATACATAATTTGAACGAAGTTAGAAAACTTGCATAGAATAATTATCTGAGTAAGTTTAGGAAAGTTGCCTGATGCGTTCTTTAATAATTACTCTAAAAACGTCCTTCAAATATCCTACACATTTAATTAATAATAGCATACCAATTAGTCACATAAAAACTTCACATATTGCTTTACATTACAATACTTTTCATTTTAAGTTGTTCGCGTTTTATAAATTTAGACAACGCGTCCAAACTTTTAAATTCTACGCTACAGCTCTAAATCAGACAGGTAAACCAGTCTGCTTTAGGTCAAATTCTATTTTAGTTAACAATCAGACGGTTAAGGCCTGACTGCTTAGTTATCTATTGTAGACTAGTTCTTTTCTTTATAATCCAGACAGTACGCACCCGTCTACTTTAGACCAAAATTTTAATTCTAATTCAGACAGGTTTGAACCATATGTTTTAGGTGTCTGCTTTAGACAAAAGCTCACTGTAGAAGACATTATCATCTGGGCAGTTTTCATTCTCCTCGTACCTACTTTGTGACGTCATAACTCGTTCATTCCAAGTCAGAATGAGTCCGTTCTTGAGCCTACGGCTTCCTTATGCTATAAACTACAAAACCCCTAGAAAATAACTAATTTTTAGAAGCTTTAACTATCCGAAAAACTGACTCTAAAGTCAGTGTATCAACTAATTTTTAACCCTTTTTAACTAGTTTTACAAAAAAATTCGCCACGACTTTGTTACAAAAACGTTTACCCTCGATCCAATTGGGTGATGTTCGTAACTCATAAGAGTATAACATAACACCTGGGAACCAAATTTTCAGATTTGAGGCACTATAAAAATTAGGTCCAAAGCAATCCTCTAATTTGTTTTTCCGTCCTTTACACATAGGTTTTGTATTTTCATCATTTTGTTAACTAAACATGCATGCTTAAGGTGATTTAACAAGGTTTACTCCTTCATATCCACCTTATAACTTCAAGATCCACCATGATCTTCACTTATCAATAACCACCAACAACTATCAATCTCAACGAAAGATAAATTCAAAGAGATGAAAAGTTAGGGTTTTAAACTTACGTTCTTAGGGTTCTTTCTTTCTTGTTCTTGTTGCTAGATGATCAAGGCTTGATTGCTAGATCCTTACTCCTTCTCCTTCTTCTCTAATCTGTGCACTTTCTCTCTCTTTCTATTCTTTCTCTTGCTTTCTTTTACTTACTTAGACTAAGTTAAATAAAATGATAAATGCAAGTATACTTGCATTGGTACTTAAGAGAGTTGACCATGCTCTAGTTAACTCTCATCAATCCCTTCTCATCCAACCATCCACCAACACCTTAGATTTACCAAGGTTAGGAGTTAGGGAACCAAATAATTGCTTAAGGGCTTGTTTGGCTTAATTAAAGAGAATGGAGGGAACAACAAATCTTCCACTTGATTTATTAGGATAAACTTTCTATTTTTGGTATGGTGAGTCATCACCTTGTCCCCTCTCCTTGCATACCCGCCCACTTGCTTTCTTCTTCTCCTTTTCCACATTCAATTAACCCACATGCCAATTAACTAGCAAGTGACATGGAATTTCAAAACTTTGGTGTTAAATCTTCCAAATTCTTTGGCTGCAAACATAAGCTATGGCTCCTAATCTTTGGCTTCAAGAAACTAGGGTTTTACCCTAGGCTCCTACTCTTTAGCTTCAAGAAACTAGGGTTTAACCCTAGGAAAAAATAATTTAGTTTCTCATTTTCTTTCTAGTTAGGTTTTCTAACTTTTTCGGTTACTCCGACTAAATAATTAGCCGTAATCATTGACCACCCTTTTCAGTTGACTTTCATATTTCTACCATATAATATTCATATTATACTCGTATCATTCTCATATTCTACTAGTATAATAATTTGTATTATACTAGTATTATTCTTGGTTGCATTTCATATTTCAATCCACAACCGAAAAACCGCGAAATTCTTTTTCGAATTTTATTAGAGATTACGTCTCGAGACATCATATAAACGCTATCACATTTTTTGAAAAATAAAAATAAAAACGCAAAGGACGTTTTTAAAGTGAATAGTGTTATTTCGCCTTTTTCTCGAGAAAATTTTATTTTCATCTACGAAACCCTAGTTCTTAAATTCTAACACGTAAACACAATTTAGGTCATAATACAACCTTTAAACATATACTAACACATTTACACATAATAATATTCATAAAAATTTATTTTATTAGATATTCATGTATATAAACCCAAATAATAGATTGCACGAATTTTTGGGTTGTCACATTCTTTCCCCCCTTATAAGGATTCCGTCCCCGGAATCACTACTACAAAATTACATTAAAAGATGCAGATAATATTACTTCATCTTTTCTTCGAGTTTTCTCTAATTCGGCATTGCAGTTACTCCATACTACCTTTATCTAAGGCATCATCTTACTTTTTCAGAAATTTGGCTAGTGTTTATTTACCAGCGCTCTTTCCCTTACTACTACTTCCTCCATCTGTTTCTTTCTTTGGACAATTTTTAGCTTGATGATCCAACGATCCACAAGCATAACACCCGTTTTGCTTTGGATTGGGGAAATTAGGAGAGATATGTCCCTCTTGCCTACAATTACAACACACCCTCTTAGCTTTCCTACATGCTCCTGTATGATTTTTCCCACAATTTTCACACTCTTGAACCCTTTTCTTCGGGTTTCCTTGCTTATCTTTAGAATAGTTGTTATTCCATTTTCTCTTCTGACTTCCCTCAGCTCAAGCACTTTCCTCATCTTTCTTGATCTGTCCCTCCTGACTATATTGGCTAAATGCCTTCTTCCCTCCCTCCGCTAGTATAGCTTTCTCTAGGATGGTCTCGAACGAGTCGATCTGCAACACCGATAGTTTATCGTAGAGCAAGGGGTTCAACCCTTGCTCAAACCTACGCACCTTCCTCTCTTTCGTGTCCACTTAATGTGGAGTAAACCTTTCCAGTTCATTGAACTTGCAGTATATTGGGGTACCGACATGTCCCCTTGTTTCAACCGCAGAAACTGCACCTCCATTCGGCTCTGTATACTCTTGGGAAAGTGGTTCTCGAAGAACAACTCCTTGAACCGTTCCTAGGCGACTACTCCCTCTCCAGCTCTGTTCTGGTTTGCCTCCCACCAGAAGTTGGCTTCTCCCTTTAACATGTAGGTAGCAAAAGCCGTCTTTTGCTCCTTTCCAACTTTGGCGATAATATTAATAATGCATTTTCTATCTCCTTAATCCATGATTGAGCCTCTATAGGCTCAGTGGTCACCTTAAACTCAGGTGGTCCTACACTCTTAAAATCCTTGAAGCTTACCACCGGTACAGCTGGAGGATTTACATTAACTCTGGTGGGGTTTCTATTTAAATCCCCTATTAAAAGATCTACAAACTGTTGTATAGGGTTTGCTTGATCTCTGTTCTCATTAGCTTCCTCTCCTTGATTTCTTCTTGGCGGCATATTCTGTTTAATAAAAATATATTATCCTCTCATCCTTTATTATTAAAGCATTTATTATTAATGCTAAAATCTACTTATCACATAACACATATTAATACATATATTTATATTAACATGTTTCTAGAAGTACACCGTACTTTACATTCTATAGCTTTCTGCTATTTTATACTTATTTCTCTATTACCTCGAAAAGTCCTATAAGTCTCGGACTTAATCTTTCTCTTACACCTTTCGACCCATTCCTTAGGGTCTCCCCTTTTTACCTCCAGAACTTTCTGCGTTTATATTGACACCGCCGGTGTCTGGTTCATTATGACACAATGCCAGTGCATGTCTAGTTTATTATAACACAACATCAGTGTCTAGTTCATTATGACACAACGCTAGTGCCTGGTTTATTATGATACAACACCAGTGTCTAGTTCATTATGACACAACGCCAGTGTCTGTTTTTTTATGACACCTTCTATGTCTGTCTTAACTCCTGATAAACAACACCCCTAATATTAGGGTTGCTCATTTCTTAGCTACTACCACAGTTATTTGCTTAGGTATAGCTACTAGCTTGTTATCAATAACCTGATAACCTCTAATTTCTTCTCTTAACATCCTATAATCAGTTTTAACATCTTGATTAACACATAGCAATTAACAACTTTTACTTCTTTAAGACTTGCAATTTCAGAAATAATGTTTTGTTCCTATAACATACCATACGTTATGAGTTCAGGAACTTGCCATAATAATATGAGTTTAGAAACCTGTCATAGTAATATGTAGTTCAAAAACAAATCAAGAACTGTCCATACGCCTATAGGCTCAAAACCTACCATACGATTATGAGTCACGAACTTACCATAAGTAGGAGTTCTAAAACTCACGTATATCTCCGAAACTCACGACTTAGCTCATAATATATATTATTTATTCTCACATAAGAATATAGTATTTTACTTTTACTTTCTTTTGATGAATTTCCTTAATTCATCTCTTAATAACTCTATCTGAATTATCTCTTTACTATCTTCAATACTTCTCTCAGGTTATAGCCTAAGGTTCCCCCACCTAAAGTTTATAATATATCAGTTTTGATAACAACTGTAACGCCCTCAATCTATGTCTATCTTTAAACCCGAGTCCGGTGTGTCACGGTACTACCCGTTCAACAAAATCTTAATGACATGAATGTAATTACAATATTATTACATAATATCTCCTTCTACACCCAGGTTCTAATACCTTTATAACTTCATAACATAGAAATAATGAATATTACATCATTTATCTATTACGACAATACATTTGTGACTTTTTATACGTCACAATAAATATATATAATTTAATATGTAATCTTCTAATCAAATACTTGGTCCTTTCGTTAATCTTCACCGGATTCCATGTTTCGTTCTAGCTTTGCTGAAAATGTTTTATTTAAAGCAAGGGTGAGCATTTAATTACTCAGCAAGTTTAGCAATTGAATAAACAACAAAATCAAGAATCAGATATTCGTTCTTTGAAAACTTTGATAACTGAACAATAGTTATAAAGCAGCTTGAATAAATAGGAATAAATTAAATTCTCTTTTATTTTTAAACATCAACAACATTTACTCATATATCACATTCTTGCACGGAGTGCAATACATACAAATACTTGCCCAAATTATTTGATTGGCACAAACACTTATCATACTTCCTAGAATTATTACCGATAATTTCTCCAACAATATATATTCTATTCAGAATACTTCAACAATTGAGTTAAGCCGAATCGAATGGCTAATAACTCTTTTACATACGTCATACGACAAATTTCATATAACAAATGAAATTTCACTATTTAAACACATGCCTTGCACAGAGAAATAATATGTACAAGAATCATACAACACTTGCATAACACAGAAGTTATACTTCCTACAGAAAACTTGCACAAATATAAGCATTTGCACAGGTTAGGAAACTTTACTCAATAAAATTTGATTAATTTTAGGAAAACTTGCTTAATATCAACAATTAAACATGAGTTAGAAACTCGCAAAACATTGAAATACTTGCACACAATAACCAATTGTACAAGATAGGAAACTTGCATTCAATACATAATTTGAACGAAGTTAGAAAACTTGCACAGAATAATTATCTGAGTAAGTTTAGGAAAGTTGCCTGATGCGTTCTTTAATAATTACTCTAAAAACGTCCTTCAAATATCCTACCCATTTAATTAATAATAACATACCAATTAGTCACATAAAAACTTCACATATTGGTTTACATTATAATACTTTTCATTTTAGGTTGTTCGCGTTTTATAAATTTAGATAATGCGTCCGGACTTTTAAATTCTACGCTACAGCTCCAAATCAGACAAGTAAGACCGGTCTGCTTTAGGTCAAATTCTATTTTAGTTAACAATCGAATAGTTAAGACCTGACTACTTAGTCATCTGCTTTAGACTAGTTCTTTTTTTTATAATATAGACAGTACGTACCCATCTGCTTTAAACCAAAATTTTCATTCTCATTCAAACAGGTATGACCCGTCTGCTTTAGGTGTCTGCTTTAGACAAAAACTCACTGTAGGAGACATTATCATCTAGGTAATTTTCATTCTCCTCGTACCTACTTTGTGACGTCATAACTCGCTCATTCCAAGTCAGAATGAGTCCATTCTTGAGCATACAACTTCCTTATGCTACAAACTACAAAACTCCCAAAACATAACCAATTTCCAAAAGTCAGTGTACCAACTAATTTTTAACCCTTTTTAACTAGTTTTACAAAAAAATTTGCCATGACTTCGTTACAAAAACTTTTACCCTCGATCCAATTGGATGATGTTCGTAACTCATAAGAGTATGATATAACACCTGGGAATCAAATTTTCAGATTTGAAGAACTATAAAAATTAGGTCCAAGACAGTCAACTAATTTGCTTTTCCGTCCTTTACGGATAGGTTTTGTATTTTCACCATTTTGTTAACTAAACATGCATGCTTAAGGTGATTTTATAAGGTTTACTCCTTCATATCCACCTTATAACTTCAAGATCTACCATGATCTTCACTTATCAACAACCACCAACAACTATCAATCTCAAAGAAAGAAAAATTCAAAGAGATGAAAAGTTAGGGTTTTAAACTTACCTTCTTAGGGTTCTTTCTTTCTTGTTCTTGTTGCTAGATGATCAAGGCTTCATTGCTAGATCCTTACTCCTTCTCCTTCTTCTCCAATCCGTGCACTTTCTCTCTTTCTATTCTCTCTCTTACTTTCTTTTACTTAGACTAAGTGAAATAAAATGATAAATTCAAGTATACTTGCATTAGTTTACTTAAGAGAGTTAACCATGCTTTAGTTAATTCTCATCAATCCCTTCTCATCCAACCATCCACTAACGCCTTAGATTAACCAAGTTAGGAGTTAGGGAACCAAATAATTGCTTAAGGGCTTGTTTGGCTTAATTAAAGAGAATGAAGGGAACAACAAATCTTCCATTTGTGTTATTAGGATAAACTTTCTATTTTTGGTATGGTGAGTCATCACCTTATCCCCTCTCCTTGCATACCCGCCCACTTGATTTCTTCTTCTCCTTTTCCATATTCAATTAACCCACATACCAATTAACTAGCAAGTGACACATGGAATTTCAAAACTTTGGTGTTAAGTCTTCCAAATTCTTTGGCTCCAAACATAAGTCATGGCTCCTAATCTTTGGTTTCAAGAAACTAGGGTCTAACCCTAGGCTCTAAGCCTTGGCTCAACCCTAAGCCAAGCCACCTCAAACCCTAGGCTAAAATTGGCTTGGTTAGGCAAAAATAATTTAGTTACTCATTTTCTTTCTTGTTAGGTTTTGAAACTTTTTCGGTTACTCCGACTAAATAATTAGCCGTAATCGTTGACCACCCTTTTTCGGTTAACTTTCGTATTTCTACCGTATAATTTTTCGAATTATACTCGTATCATTCTCGTATTCTACTCGTATAATAATTCGTATTATACTAATATTATTCTTGGTTGCCTTTCGTATTTCAATTCACAACCGAAAAACCACAACATTATTTTTTGAATTTTATTAGAGATTACGTCTCGTGGCATCCTATAAACGCTATTACGTTTTTCGAAAAATTAAAAAAAATGCAAAAGACGTTTTTAGAGTGAATAGTGCTATTTCGTCTTTTTCTTGAGAAAATTTTATTTTCGTCTACGAAACTGTAGTTCGTAAATTCTAACACGTAAACACAATTTAGGTCATAATACAACCTTTAAACACATACCAACGCATTTACATATAATAATATCCATAAAAATTTATTTTATTAGATATTCATGTACATAAACCTAAATAATAGATTGCACGAATTTTTAGGTTGTCACAGAATACCACTGAAAAATGAAAATATTAGTCTCTATAATAGTTATTAAAAAAAATGCAATTATTGTCAAAGTTTTAAGGATAAACTTAGCTCACTATTTATTTTATACATTGTAATACTCTATTCTTTCCAAAATATAAGACTAGTTAATTTACTAAATTTTTGAAAGTTAAATAGATAATTTATTATTTGAGAAATAAGCCAACTTAGTCTATGTATTATACATCCAAAAGTCATTTCTCTATTTTTTTTGAAACAGAGGGAGTATTACTCGTCACACTGGATCAGGATCTCCTGCATTAAATCTATCTTATTTCACCTAATACATTTTCACCGACACAAATAATATATTCAGTGACACAATAAATTTTGTCGTAAATAATTAACGACATAATAAAATTTGTCATAAATAATTGTCTCGTTGATACTATCAATAAAAATAATATTTATATCACTAAATATGTATTTAAAAAAATAGAGAATAGGTGTAATACAAGATATTTTAATCCGAACAAAACTAAGGGTGTCCATCGGTAATTTACTGTACCAAACCGGCCCAAACCGTACCAAACTGATTGTCAAAAGTAATAAAAACTATGTACCGATATTAGTACCAATTGGACCAGTATCCCAAACAAGTTAGCCGATTCGGTACCAGAACGATATCGATTTTTACCCAAAACTATACCGATTATGTCTAGGAAATGAATTAAAGCACTAATTCCATCAATGGTACTATTGTCGCAAAACAATATCGCCATCCCACCACCTCTGCAATAAGCATCGCGAAAAAAATAACATTGAAAAACAACATCACCAGAAAAAATAAAAACAAACAACCCAACAATCATCACCAAATCTTTTAGCATAAACAAAATCATCTCTAATTTTCTTCCGTAACCAACAAATCGACTAACGGATCTACCAATAAATCAACCACAACCATCAGATCGAGACGACGACTTCCCCAACTCATTGTTGGCAAAGAAATATAAAAAGGAGAAAAAAAATAAGAAAGAGAAGAAGAAGACAATACATGCAATTGCCGATTGATGGACTCCATAGCTTATTTTATCAAATTACTTGCATAATTCTTCAATTCATTAATGGTCTGAGATGGTTTATTCTTTGCTCCAATTCATTAATGGTTTGAGTCTCTGAGATGGGTTTTACTTTGATGTTCACAAATTGCATTGCTAAGAGAGAGAAATAATGGAGACCAAAGGTAGCGGGAAAGTCACAGAGAGAAAGAGAAGTGTAATAGACTATTGGCCCACCATATGTATATAGCATATATGTATAATAAGATAGAACTGGATAACTGGTACATCGATACGATTCGGTTTAAACCAAGTATAAGAAAAGGGGTACCATACTCGAGCCGATTAATCCGGTATTTATCGAAAAAAATTACCGGTACCGAACCGGTCATGAGATTTATCGAACCGGTTGGTTCAGCATGGCTGGTACCGGGAAAATACCGAATGTACTAAATTATTTGAACATGCCTAGACACAATAGTCGATGCAATTTGGTTTTGGTTGTTTGAAATGACTACTCATCCCATGAAAGATATAAGCACAATATTATTGACTGAGATATTCTTTTGGTATAGCTGGAAATTATCAACCAATTGCATAGCTCAAACAAGGGCTATAAAAGGACTTTTCACAAAGAAGGCAAATCATATGTAACTAATGGACAAATTTTCTTTCAAAAGGAGGGGAAAAAGGACAAATATGTTAGGTAATTCCTCGAATCCTATTCAGAAAAAAATTACATTATGAAAAAGATGCTATCCTATTTTTAATAGGATATTTATTATATGTTGGTGTCACTATTATGAGAAAGAATCATATTTTTAATAGAAGTATTGTTTTGAAAGTAGTTCTATTTATAATAAATATATTTATTATGTGATATTGCCCTAATTAGATTAGGAAAGAGAAGTTATGGATACTCTATAAATAGAGTCTTGTGTTTAGAGAAATGTATAACACAACCAAGAGGTAGTAACATCCTAGAGAGTTGAGAGAGGGTGTAATTGGGTCTTGGGTTGTGTGAAGGAGGATTTTTTTCAACTTTCATTACATGCAAAAAACTCGTACCGTGGAGATTAATATATTAAAGTTAGTTTTGTGGATTAGGTCATTAAGGACTAAACCACGTTAAATATTGTGTTGTTTTTCTTTCTTAAGTGTTATTGTTTATTTTATATGACTTAATTTCCAACAAGTGGTGTTAGAGCTAGGTTTATAAGATCCGAGGTAGAGGGAATTATTTTGCGTAATATGATGGCGGTGAATTTGGGTAAATTTGATTTCTAATCTTCGATGGGAAAACAAATTTCACAATGTGGCAGAGTAGCGTGCATGATCTTTTAGTGTTGCAAGGACTTGATCAAGCTTTGGAAGAGAAAAAACAAGACGAGGTGAAAGATGCAAATTGGTAGACAATTCGCAAGAAGGCAGTAAGCACAATACATTTGTTGTAATATCCCAGAAAATTTTCAAATAAGGAAAAGAATATTATAATGTAAGCGAAGATGTTATTTTCAGGATGAGGCTAGGTAGTTGACTAAAGAATTCTGAGGATTAGAATAATATTATGCTGATGATTCCGAGAACAAAATCCTTATAAGGGGGAAGAATGCGACGACCCAAAATTTCGGATAGCCTTGAAATTAGGTTTTTCGATGAGAATATCTAATAAATGAAATTTTATTGATATTATTATGTGTTACGTAATTTAAGGTCGATTAACGACCTAGTTTACGTGTTACATGATTATGTATGAGTGTTGGGGAGTTTTGAGGAGAAATAAAATTTTTTTCCGAGAAAAACGCTAAAACACTATTCATAAAACGCAAAAAACGCTCTTTATGTGGATTTTCAAGAAATTTCGAATTATGCAATAACGTTTATTTAAGGAAGAGAGATGAATTCTCTAAGCAAAGTTTTCTGGAGAAAAAGCCGTAAAAATACTATTCACGCCAAAAACGTCTTTTTTGTTTTTAGGATTTTTGAATTTTGAATTTTCGAATTTTCAAATTTTTGAATCACGTGATAACATTTATATGAGGACGGGATACGTAATCTCTAATAAAATCAATGAAATGAATTTCACGATTTTTCGCACGTGGGACGAATTAGGAATATCTAATTAGAAAGAAATCGCGTAACCGACTAAGTTCGGAAATGTAAACCCTAGTTGTTTGTATGAAAGGGCAAAATCGTCTTTTTGCTAACTTATTAAGTTATGAGAGCTAACTAGAAAGAAATTAGAAAATAAAGTAACTAATTAAATTTAGTTGGAATAATTAAGCCTAGAATTTTAAAAGGTTTGGCTAAGATTTTATATGGCTTGGCTAGGGTTTAGCCAAGGCTTAAGCTCTAGGGTTAAACCCTAGATTCTTGGAGCCAAAGGAAGAAAGGGACACGCGTCACTTATGGGTAATTCTAGCATATGGGATAAATAAAAACTTTAGTGTTGGACGATTAGAGTGGTGACTCATCTTATTATAAATGGTAAGTTTTCTCTCTTACAAGTAAGCTTAAGCACAAAGTCTTAGAAATCCATCTGTCACTTGTTGAACAACTTGATGGCCAAATGTCACTTGCTAGCTAATTAGCATGTGGGTTAAGTGAATGTGAAAAAGGAGAAGAAGAGCAAGTGGGTGGATGGATGAGGGAGGGGACCAAGTGGGTGACTCACTTTCCATTTTTAGTAAGTTTTTATCCAAATAATCAAGTACTAGATTATTGTCCCCTCCTTTCTCATTAATAGTTGCTAAACAAGGCCTTAGCAATCATTTAGTTCCCTTAACCTTGCATGAGTTAATCTAATCTTAGAGGATGTTTGAGTTAGTTAGTGGGAGAATAAGCTAGGCTAGATCATTTCACTTAGCCATTTTCATTTCTTTAGACCAAGAAAGAAGAGAGAGAAAAGACAGTAAAAGAGAGAAAAAGCAAGAGATAGAATAGAAAGAGAGAGAAAGTGCATGGATTGGAGAAGAAAGAGAAGGAGCAAGGATCTAGCAATCAAGCATTAATCATCTTGCAACAAAGACAAGAAAAAAAGAACCCTAAGAAGGTAAGTTTAAAACCCTAACTTTTCATCTCTTTGAATTTTTCGTTCTTTGATATTGATAGTTGTTGGTGGTTGTTGATAAGTAAAGATCATGGTGGATCTTGAAGTTATAAGGTGGATATGAAGGAGTAAACCTTGTTAACTCACCTTAAGCATGCATGTTTAGTTAACAAAATGATTAAAAATCATAACCTATGCGAAAATGATGAAATTCAAATTAGTGGACTGTTAATGGACTGATTTGGGGCTTTTTGTTATGATGTTCCAAATCTAAAAATTTGGTTCCAGGGTGTTATGTTATACTCTTATGAGTTATGAACATCACCTAATTGGAACGGAGGAAAAATCTTTTGTAACGAAGTCATGGCGATTTTTTTTGTAAAACTAGTTAAAAGGTTTAAAAATAGTTGGCGTACTGAATTTTGAGTCAGTTTTCTGGGTAGTTAAATTTTTGGAAATTGGTTATTTTCTGGGAGTTTTGTAGTTTGTAGTATAAGGAAGTCGTAGGTTCAAGAATGAACTCATTCCGACTTGGAATGAGCGAGTAGTGACGTTGCGAATTAGGTACGAGAAGAACGAAAAACTGCTCAGATGATAATGTCTCTCGCAGTGAGTATAAGGCATAAGCAGATACCCTGCAGATGGGTGACTTGCTGAGCAATCAAATGCTCACCCTTGATTTAAATAAAATATTTTCAGCCAAGCTAGAATGAACCGAGGAATCCGGTGAAGACTAAGGAAGAGATCAAGTTCTTCAATAGAAGAATTTTATGTATTTGCTGTGACTTATAAAGGTCACCAATGTAATATTGTAATATATATTAGACGATGTATTAGTTAAGGTCTTCGTACCTGGGAGTAGGTTGAATTATATGGTAATAATTTAATATTTACTCTGATGTTGTAAGAATATGTTGAGTAGATAGTATCTTGAAGGCATCGGACTTGGGTTTGAAGATAGACCAGATTTTTGGGTTGTCATAGTTGGTATCAAAGCTAATAGGTTATAAACCTTAGGTAAGGGTACCTTATCTTAGAGAAGGAAGAAGAAAATGACAAAAATGATAAGAATAAACTCGAAAAGAGTTTAAGAACTAATAATCGAATTTAGAAAATTCATAAATAAGGAATTAAGATATGAACGGGAAGATTCAAAGAAGAATCTTGAAGAGTTATAGATGATGGAATACGGATTAAAGAAAATTCGTATATAGCAAAGAGCAAACTAGGATTGGGTAGGATTTCAGTTAAGAACTCATGTGATAGCTGAGTTGTACAAACCTTTGTATAGGCAGGGGCTTTGTGCTTGGTTTAACGCCCACTTAGTATCGCATTGATAATCGTTGAAATGTTGGGATCGCGCTATCAATATACATATGAGAAAATATCACATTCTCACCATATGGTATGTTTACAATAGTTAGAGAAGGTGATTCTTTTCTCATATGCATACTTGATAGTTAGAGAATATTAAGAATATGTGCGAGTTCTGAAACTCATACTTATGGTAAGTTTGTGACTCATAATCATATGGTATGTTTACGAGCTCAAAGGGTATGGACAGTTTTTGATAAGTTCTTAAACTACATATTTCGATGACAAGTTCTTAAACTCATATTATTATGGTAAGTTCCTGAACTCATAATGTATGGTAAGTTTGACGAACTATGTTTGGCGTATAGAGTCATAGACTAGGAAAGAAAGGTTATAAAAGGAGAATGATTAAGTGATATAGAATAGATAAATAGGTATTCCAAATCTTCTAGCTATGCTAGATTTCGAAATTTATTTACATCGTGTTGATATTCATATTTTTTTGAAAGAAATAAAAAAAATATTGGATCAGATTATTGAACCGATAAGTTTTAAAAAAAAGGTTACGATTCATCTGTCTATGCTAATCTTTCTAGCTAGACAAAATTGATTTGAAAACATCAAAATGTATTTTAAAATTATCAACGCACCATTTAAAAACATGGTGTCGATATGACAAATGACGGAATCAACAATGCATAGTAAAATGTTGTAGTATGATCATAGAATCATCAACGCACTATTATACCATGCGGTATGAGAAAGTCATAAAATAATTTCCAGTTTATATGAGCTATTTTATGAATTATGTCAATACCAATTGTTTCGGCTAGGCAAAATTGATTTTAAAAATATCAAAATGTATTTTTTTTTAAAAAAAATCATCACGCTATGGTGTGAATATGATAAATGATGGAATCATCAAGGCAATCTAGCCTAGTGGGGATGTGATCATAGAATCGTTAACTCACTATGGTATGTTGTAGTATGACAAAGTCAGAAAAATAATTTTTGAGTGTATGAAAACTATGCCAGTTAAGCTGACCAAACAAATGTTTCGATTGATGTCCGAATGGCTTATATAAGTCTACGCTATTTGATTCGGCAAGACAAATATATATGTTTATGAATTCAAGCGTTCTTTGATAATTTATGCCAAACCAAATTATTTTGGTGCGAAATCTTTTACTATGTCTGAGATGAACAACCCTATTATTGGGGTATTTTATGTCAGAAAAATCACGATCGTTTAGCTAAAGAGTTGTGCACAACGTCAAAGTACAATAGGCTGATCACCTAAAGTACAAACAGAGGAAGTTTACTGTCTTTGTGATTGTAAACAGGCCTTGCATAGAATGTTTACAATCTTAATGATTGTTAAACTTCTATTTTTAGGTTTAGTGGGTAGCCCCATTGAAACCTAGTAACGAGTTTATGGTCTGTATGACCACTCAACATAATATGAAAAGTTTTAAAAGGAATCTTTTACTTTCTAGTTATTCATACTATTTCACAATTATTAACCAATTGTTGAAGACTCTTGAAAGATATTATGATATTTTGGAAATTGGATGTTTAGAATGAGTGAGTTGAGTAGAGATGATTATACTATAATTTTGAGGGCGAAATTCTTAGAAAGAAGAGATGAGTGTAATATCCCATATATTTTTCAAATAAGGAAAAGAATATTATAATGTAAGCGAAGATGTTATTTTTAGGATGAGGCTAGGTAGTTGATTAAAGAATTCTGAGGATTAGAATAATATTATGCTGGTGATTCTGGGAACGAAATCTTTATAAGGGGAGAAGAATGCGACGACCAAAATTTTGGATAGCCTTGAAATTAGGTTTTTCGATGAGAATATCTAATAAATAGAATTTTATTGATATTATTATGTGTTATGTGATTTAAGGTCGATTAAAAACCTAGTTTACGTGTTACATGATTATGTATGAGTGTTGGGGAGTTTTTGGGAGAAACAAAATTTTTTCTGAGAAAAACGCTAAAACACTATTCATAAAACGCAGAAAACGCTCTTTCTATGTATTTTTGAGAAATTTTGAATTACGCAATAACGTTTATTTAGGGAAGAGAGATGAATTCTCTAATAAAAGTTTTCCGGAGAAAAAGCCGTAAAAACACTATTTACGCCAAAAACATCTTTTTCGTTTTTCGAATTTTCGAATTTTGAATTTTCGAATCACGAGATAACATTTATATGAGGACGGGAGACGTAATCTCTAATAAAATCAACGAAATGAATTTCGCGGTTTTTCGCACATGGGACGAATTAGGAATATCTAATTAGGAAGAAATCGTCTAACTGACTTAGTTCGGAAATATAAACCCTAGTTGTTTGTATGAAAGAGCAAAATAGACTTTCTACTAACTTATTAAGTTATGAGAGCTACCTAGAAAGAAATTAAAAAATAAAGTGACATTAAATTTAGTTAGAATAATTAAGCCTAGAATTTTAAAAGGCTTGGCTAGGATTTAGCCAAGGCTTAAGCTCTACAGTTAAACCCTAAATTTTTGGAACTAAAGGAAGAAAGGGACACGTGTCACTTATGGGTAATTCTAGCATGTGGGATAAATAAAAACTTTAGTGTTGGATGATTAAAGTGGTGACTCACCTTACTATAAATGGTAAGTCTTCTCTCTTACAAGTAAGCTTAAGCACTAAGTCTTAGAAATCCATGTGTCACTTGTTGAACAACTTGATTGCCAAGTGTCACTTACTAGCTAATTAGCATGTGGGTTAAATAAATGTAGAAAAAGAGAAGAAGAGAAAGTGGGCGGATGGATGAGGGAGGGAACCAAGTGGGTGACTCACTTTTCATTTTTAGTAAGCTTTTATCCAAATAATCAAGTACTAGATTCTTGTCCTCTCCTTTCTCATTAATTGTTACTAAATAAGGCCTTAACAATCATTTAATTCCCTTAACCTTGCATGAGTTAATCTAATCTTAGAGGATGGTTGAGTTAGTTGGTGGGAGAATAAGCTAGGCTAGATCATTTCACTTAGCCATTTTCATTTCTTTAGACCAAGAAAGAAGAGAGAGAAAAGAGAGCAAAAGAGAGAAAAAGCAAGAGATAAAATAGAAAGAGAGAGAAAGTGCACGGATTGGAGAAGAAAGAGAAGGAGCAAGGATCTAGCAATCAAGCCTTGATCATCTAACAACAAGGACAAGAAAGAAAGAACCCTAAGAAGGTAAGTTTAAAACCCTAGCTTTTCATCTCTTTCAATTTTTCTTTCTTTGAGATTGATAGTTGTTGGTGGTTGTTGATATATGAAGATTATGGTGAATCTTGAAGTTATAAGGTGGATATGAAGGAGTAAACCTTGTTAACTCACCTTAAGCATGCATGTTTAGTTAACAAAATGATTAAAAATCAAAACCTATGCGAAAATGATGAAATTCAAATTAGTGGACTGTTAATGGACTGATTTGGGGCTTTTTGTTGTGATGTTATAAATCTAAAAATTTGGTTCCAGGATATTATGTTATACTCTTATGAGTTATGAATATCACCCAATTGGAACGGAGGAAAATTCTTTTGTAACGAAGTCATGGCGATTTTTTTTGTAAAACTAGTTAAAAGGATTAAAAATAGTTGGTGTACTGACTTTTGAGTGAGTTTTCTGGGTATTTAAAGTTGGGGTCTTACACAATGCATTAGTAAAATCCATAACGGAGTAACTAATAAATCACTACCATGTCATAGTGGTCATTAGTGAAGTATGAGTCAATTCCAACACTTCATGCATTTTTATTTCTTAAAACTGAAGGCATCAATTAAAATAAGTTTAAAACTAACATGTTATATAGGAAACATGTGAATATATGAACATAAACATACATATTAAGCAATTGTTGGATACAATAAACATAAATGATATTAATTATGCGATAAAGAAATGAAAGATTGGAAAAATACTATTTTGAATAATATAATTTTATTTTGAATATTAGTTTATTCTTTTTTGATATTTTGCAAAATATATATTATCATAGCTAAAATAAATTCTTAGATCCGCTCCTGATAGTATGTATAATAGGACTATAACTTTGTCTTCTTCGAAGACAATGGGAAGAAGAGTATGTTAACTTACCTCTTTACCCAAAAACTTAAATTTTTAGATTGAGATTGTACTATACTTATTAATTCATCAACATTCTTAATTTCGATTCATGTGAACAACCATTGTTAACATATATCTCTTATGCAAATTTACTTACTCTCGCACCAAAGATTTAAACAACGAAAATCATCGATCGTTGTGTCACCGATTTGCTAAGTATGCAACACTAAACAATAGAAGCAGCTAGCCTATGAAGAAGCAATAACTATATATTAACTTCGTCATCAACATAAAACTGAACACAAAGAACAAAACCAATTTAGGGATTTGAAGGCAGATAATCATGTCATAAACAATTAACAAGCTGCAGGGCTAATTAACAATGAAATAAAATGAAGGGCAATTCTCCTTTGGCATAGAAGAACTATGCATGTGCATAATGGTCACCTTGCCAAAGGAGAAGTGCACTGCAAGTCTTATCCCATATATATTAGCGGCTGCTCGATTCTTAACATAATCCAGAGATACGAATATGAGCTGTTTATATGGTAGCTGGTTCGCACCTTGACTTTGGATGTGCCAAATTAATTAAGAATATAGTGGCGGTATATACCCGGAATAATTCCTATGTTGTACGTAATTTACCTTTATGATCATATTCATGATCCAAATTCTTTCACCATGGCTACTCTATGGACGAACTCTTCTGTGTTTTATTTCTTTCAAGGTTTCATATAGTTTTGCTTTTTTGATAGAGTCAAATATTACTGTTTTCATGTTAATACTATTGTATTTTATGGATAATTAATAAATAAACTAATTTCTTAATTTTCGTACTACTAAATATATGAAGCTTTATGACATTGTCCAGAAACAAGTATAAAGTGATTGATATTCTGATAGCTTTAGACCCAGACTAATAAAGCTCTGATATAAGTAACTTTACACTAGCTCCACTAGGGAAAAACAACAGAAAGACACTACAAGAATATACAGAATTATTTCCGACGTCTGACGTCCGTCGGAATTAGATTATTATCGACGGAATAATGCGTCGAAACTAATTCTCTCGAAAATAATATAATTCCGACGGAATTCCGTCGGAATCAGAAGCCCTCTTTGGCGCCAAGTTCCCCGCCAGCGCGAAACCTAATACTGACGAAATGTAAGTTATTTTCGAGGGAATATCCGTCGAAATTAGCTTAATACCGAGGGAATTATTTCCGACGGACATTCCGTCGGAATTAACTAATAAAACCTAATCAGCCATCCCTTTCTTCAGCCGCCTCCTATTATTTCCATTGATCTCTCTCTCTCCTCACAGCTCACTCCTTTATCCCCTCTCAGCTCTCATCTCTCTCATCGATCTGCCCCTGCCACCACTGTCGTTGCACCCTCCGTCGGTCTCAACCCCTGCCACGTACCACCGTCGCTGCACCCTCCCCCGGCCCCTGCCACCGCCACCTTCCGACGAGTTTTGGACGGCGAACTCTCTCTCTCTCATCCTCATTTCTTCTCCTATAATTTAGGGTACTAAAATTTCTTAATTTTTATTTATTTAGGGTTAATATATTGATTAGTATGTATTGATTTGTATGTATATATTTTAGGATTAATCAATTACAATTTTAATGTATTGATTTGTAACTGAATTTGGATAATGGATGTGTTTTTGCTTAAATTAAGACCCGTTTGAGAATGTGAGATTACTGATTTGCTCATATTTGTTTACTGTTTTGAGTTGTTGATATTGCTGTCATAGTGGAAAATTTTTTGAGTTGTTCATTCTTCTGAAATTGGGCATACTGTTGGACTTGTTGTTGTTAAAATTGGGATTACATTTTGGTAAAATGGATAAATATGTTGAAATTACTGAAATTCGAATTCATATCCTTTGATTTGAGACTGCATATAAATATTTTTTGGAACTTCAGAATATTGATATTAGGGTTCTGTCTTTGTATATTGAGATAATTGGTTTAATTTTATAGTTAATTTGTTTATAGTTGGTAGATTCGAAATGTGATATTTGTTATTTTCGACGAAATTTCTGACGAAAATTCTGTCAGAATTGTTCAATTGCAATCTGTGGGCCATGCTGATTATTAATGTATTTTACTTAATTAATTCTCCAATATTAAAATAAACTAAGTAGCATTTACTTAGTTTTGCACTACTAAATAAAATAATATATTAACATAAAATACATTTACATAAAATAATATAATATAATAAAATAAAATATAGTAAAATTAATTAAATTTACTTAATTAATATAATATAATACACGATAAAATAATTTAAAATAAAATTAACTAATAATAAATTAGAATAACATAAATTAAAATAAATTTAATGTAATGTAATTTACTAAATTAAATTAAATGTAATAAAATAAAATCAATTTAATAAATTATATCATATAATATAATTGTAACGATCGCGGATCGTGGGTAGCTTTGTAACGCGAGCCTATGAATTATATTGAATAAATTGAACTTTTATTAATATTATTCTGTGTTATGTGTTTGAATATTTTATTACTACATATGATGTGTATGTGATAATTTTTGAGTGTTGTTATTTCATGGTATTGATTAAATCATTTAAAGAAATAGCGTTAAAGCGCTATTTATGCAAATACGCCTTTTTCGATTTTATGACTTTTCATAATTTCGCCAAAGCGTTAATGAGAGGGGTTAATAATCCAAGTGTGGGATTTTATTTGAGCCCAATTGAATTTGTGTTAGAAGCCCAATAGATTTTGAATAATAGCCCAAATGGTAGCCCAAGACCCACGGGTCGAACCCATGACCCAAACCCAAACCCATGACCCATGATCCATGACCCATTGGGTCATGAGGAGAGAGAAATCTGCAGCTGGGTTTGAGAGGAAGAGAGAGCCGCACGCGGGAGAAGGAGGATGGAGAGAATTACCGACCAAGCATTGAATAAAAACATTTCAGCATTTGGTAGAGGGAAAGGAGAGACCAAGAATGTGGGAGAAAGGAAGGGGAGTACCCCAGGCCAAACATTCGCCTGGGAGAGCCCAAACTCTCCCGTCCAAGACATGGGGACTGGTGGTTGCTTGCATACTCAGCTCCTTCAAGAGCTGAGCTCCTTCCTTCACTAAATAACCCTCCAAGCTCAGCCTTCACTTCTTTCATTCCTCCAAGCAAGAACTAGAGAATATACACAGAAGTTAGAGAAAGAAAATAGAGAGAGAGAGACGGGTGAGAGGAGAAGAAGAAGAAGAAGAAAGAGAAGGAGAAGAAGAAGAGGGAGGATAGCAGCTGTAACAACCCTCTAGCACTAAGAAGATAAGCCACAAGAGGTGAGTAATGGAACCTAGCTCATCTCCTTCATTTTCAAGCTTCCAAGCTTAGCTTTAGTTCATTAATGGCAGATGTTGTTATGATTGCTGTGATGGTTGTTGGTTGTTAATGAATGATTTTATATGTTCTTAGTACCTTAAAACATCCGTTAATAGCATCCAAGAGTGGAACAAAAGAAAGAAAATCATACATGTGCATAAAGGAGAAAGAAACGGACTGTACGGACTAGACTTTGATTTAATTCTGGTATTGTTTTGTTATGTGTTTAATTATGAGCTTCTGGGTATGTGTAGTACACTCAGTAAGGAAGCCTTAGGCTTTTGAACGATCCCATTTCGACTTCGTATGAAGAAGTTATGGCGATTTAATGAAGAGATATCAAGTTCGAAACAAATACGCACAAAACTAGTTGAGTAGGCTTTTTGGGGCTAAGTTTCAGACTTTTTAGAGATTCCAAGAAATTATGAATCCATGAGGTTTTGTAGTTCATGTTGCAAGCTTTCCATAGCCTCTGGAACGGCCTAATTCCGACTTATAACGAAGGCGTTATGAAGGTTTGAAGTTTGCATGTCAAACTACCAAAACATGTAGGAAACCAAGCCTTGGGGCCAGGCCATGGGCGCGGGCGCGCTGGGGGCGTGCTGGGCGTGTTGGGCGTGCTGGGCGCGCGCGCTGGGCGCATGGGCTTGACAGCTCTGACCTCCTTTACTAAAATGGCCATAACTTTCTCATACGAACTCCAAATTGGGTGATTCAAGATGATTCGGAAAGCTAAGAAGTAGTACTACAACTTCCAATAATTAGAACTGTAATTTAATACCTTGACCAATTTTTTAATTGGCCATTTTTAGGACTATTGTGCATTAGGGAGCAAAAGGAGGGCGTCGTACATGCACGTATGTAACGTGTAATGTTTGCAACGCTAAAAGTTATTGTTTTAAGTTCTAAAACTTGTACATTATGGTTTATAATGACTCTTAGCATTAATCAATGATGGATTAGACAAGTGTATGAGCATGCTAAACGTATGCATATGAGACGAATCGGGTGTACGTTGTGCGAACGCCGAAACGTCGTATCAAGTGTGTATAACCTTGTTTGATATTATGTTTCTAATTAGAATGAAACATTATAGTGTAATGTAAACCAATATTTGGCATCAATTATGTGGCTAATTGGTATGTGGATACGTACTTAAATGTGTAGGATTTTTGAAGGACGATTAACGTCAAGTAGTAGCAAGCGCTTAAGGCAAGTTTTCTAACGCTTGTCTAACCCTTGTGTTGGGCAAGTTTATTTGATTCATTTGATTATATTCTCATGACTCTCATGCGATGTTTGAAGTTTCAATTTACGCAATACATATATGGTTGTTGTGAATTCCTTACTTATGTAAATTTTTCAGTATTTGCACAAAGTATTCGAGCTATGTTATGACATAAATTGTTGAAAGCTTTCAAGTTCACATATATATGAACTGTTTGTAGAGAACGTCGATGCCATTTGTTTCGGCTAGACATATATGGAAATATTTTATTGATTTGATAATAAATCCTTGAAATGTTATTGATGATTAAGTAGAGCTATCCAACCGAATTGCTTTGGTTAGGATTCCGAGACATGAATGAGATGAACAACCCTAATATTAGGGGCAGTTTTTAGTCAGTTATTCTGACAAGGCATCGAGCGCCTAAACAAACGCATATAGTCGTTTCCAGCTAGAGTGTTGATCAACATAGAGTACAATAGGCTGATCACCTAGAAGTGCTCGTAAGTAAGACGGTTTTGCAGTTATATTGTTGTGTACCTTTTCAAGAAAGCAAAAGAAAGTTCAAGGTCTTATGACCGCTCAATGTCGTTTCGAAAATATATTTCTAAAACGAAAGCGAAGTATTATTCTTGTTTATTCAGAATATTTCACAACTATTGTTCAGTTGTCGAAGAGAAATGATATGCTTGATGATATTGTTGTTATTCAACTGTTATACTTGCTGGGCAATTGAATGCTCATTCTTGCTTTATATTAAACATTGCAGCTAAGTCCGAGCGGGTCGAAGGTTCCGGTAAGGATAAGGGAAAGGGCAAGATGAACGTCTAGATGGCGTCGTAGTTTATTTTTATTAGTAATGTTGTAATACTAAAACTTATTATGCATTTGGAATGATGTTATGGTAATAGAACCTGGGATTGAGAGTAAGACGTGTTGTAATAATATAGTAATTACATTCATGTCTATTATGTTGTATGGAATGGGATGTACCGTGTAGCACCGGATTCGGGTTTGAGGTACCCGGATTTGGGGGCGTCACAGGTTGGTATCAGAGCTGATAGGTTTTAAACCTTAGGTTGGGGAAAACCTTAGGAATATGACCGTAGAGAGAATGGAAGAGGTAGTAAATGAACTCAAATAGAGTTGTTAAGGGTGGATTGAGGAAATTCATCAAAAGAACTAAAAGTATACTTAAAATAAACTATATTTGTTAAGTGTTATAATATTATATGTTATTGCTATGTACTAATCGAGTTAGTATATTGGTTTGTAGATGTCAGGAGCAGGACCCGAGTATAGAGATATCTATGTAGTAAGCGAGGAGCTGATCACTCCACCCGAGCCAACACCTGAGCCAGTAGCAGAGGTTGAGGCTCAAGTAGATAGTGACCCGGAAGAAGATCCGGAGGAGGAACCGGAGATGGACCTTTTACTTGATGAGGATCCGTCCGAGCATGAGGAGGAAGCAGATGATATATTATCGGATGATGTGCCTTCTGAAGAGGAGGAAGTGGCACCATCAGACATGAATAATCTGTTTGAAGTGGTACTTGACAGGAATGTAGCACTAAGAGGTAGAGTTCAAGCCTTAGAGGCGAGGGTACAAGAACTCTTGCAAGAGAGACATGAGTTAGAGGCCTACTGGGAGGCAGAGATCGATGATAGGATCAGGGCCGAAGATCAGGCCGATGACCTAGAAGAAGAGGCAAGGATCAAGAGGGTGAGGACCAATAGGTCTAACTATGCGTTCAGGTCATCACATGGGCAATTTCAGCGTAGGGTGACCCATTACCCAGCAGAGGAGGGCCAAACCAGGCACACCATTAGTAGGGATCTGGTGATGGCCATAGCAGATGACGAGTATGCAGACGCCATTAGGCGTGGTCTAGTTCAGTGATTAGACGAGGTCTAGATGTGTACCTTGTAAGGATGTAAATCCTAAATTTTGTATATGTAATAGATTATCTGGTGTAAATCCCATCTTTTTAGTAATAGAGGGATATATTGTATGCGAATAGCAGAAGCTATATGTTACAAGATGTATGAAATATGAAGCATATTAATATAAGTATGTTTATTTTGATGTGCTTTGTGATGAGTATGTTTATTCCAATGTGCCTTGCGATTAGTATGTGTACGTCTTAGTATTTACTATAGTGCGCAAGGATGAATAGTAGATTAATAGTGGCATAATTTGTTTAACAGAAAATGCCACCGAGATGGGAGAGGAAGGAGGAAGACAGGGAACACGGAGGAATGAGAATAGAGAATCCGATAATGAGAATGAGACTAGGGAAACAGCAAACCCTATGCAGCAATTCATTAGACTTACTGGTAGGAGCTTTGAACAGAGTTCCAACCGTACCACCTGTCGTTCCTCCAGTTGCGCGTGTTGCCAACTTAAGGACTTTAAGAGTGTGGGAACCGCCCGAATTTAAGGGGACCACCGAGCCTATAGAGGCTCAATCATGGGTTAAGGAGGTGGAGAAAGCATTCATCATTGCTGGAGTTGGGGAGGAGCAAAAGACCACTTTTGCTACCTACCTACTGAAGGGTGAGGCCAATTTCTGGTGGGAAGCAAACCAGAATAGAGCTGGGGAAGGAGTCATTGCTTGGGAACGGTTCAAAGAGTTGTACTTCGAGAACTACTTTCCCAAAAGCATGCAGAGTCGCATGGAGATGCGATTCTTAGAACTGAAGCAAGATAACCTGACAGTACCCCAATATGCTGCCAAGTTCAACGAGCTGGCTCGGTTTGCTCCACACCAAGTGGACACCGAGGAAAGGAAGACGAGGAGGTTTGAGCAGGGCCTGAAACCCTGGCTCTACAGCAAGGTGAGCGTGTTACAGATCGATACCTTTGGATCAATCTTGGAAAAGGCTATCATAGCCGAAGGAGGAAGTGAGGCACTGAGCCTCTACAATAGGGAGAAGAAGAATAAGGGTAGGAGCGAAGGAGGAAGTAAGACTGATGTAGCTAGTGGAAGTGGAAGTAACCAGAAAAGGAAATGGAATAATTCCGGGAATACCAGGAGCAAACAAGGAGACCCAAAGAAGAGGGTAGAGCCGTGTAAGACCTGCGGGAAGAATCACCTGGGGGTCTGCTTGAAGGGAAAGACGTCATGCTACAACTGTGGGCAGGAGGGACACATCTCTCCTAATTGCCCTAACCCGAAGAAGATCAGTGGGTGTTTCGTTTGCGGAGCACCAGGCCACATGGCAAGGAATTGCCCAAAGAAGGGGGCAGACGGAGGGGGCAATGGGAATAGCAGTGGCAAGCTGACTATGACTAGTCCAGCTCCACCGAGTAGATCATCAGCCCGGACCTTCAATATGACGGTCCAAGATGCAGTGACATCAGGAGACGTAGTCTCAGGTATCATTCCGATCAATAATATTAATGCATATGTGTTGTTTGATTCGGGTGCGACCTGTTCTTTTGTATCATGTGAATTTGCTCAACGTTTAAACTTACCTCTAGAGAAACTAGAGTCTCCCTTGAACATAGAAGTTCCGAATAAGGAAGTAATCCCTGTTGAACATGTTCATAGAAATTGTTACGTTGAAATTAGAGGGAGTAAGTTATCGGTAGATTTAATCCCGATTAGACTGGGAGAATTTGATGTAATACTGGGAATGGATTGGTTGTTTAACCACGGGGCAGTAATCAATTGCCAGAAGAAAAGCGTAAACCTTCAGACTTCGAAGCAGTCTAAGGTAGTGTTCTACGGTAGTAAATCTCCTAGACGTTCGAGTTTGCTATCGACGATGCAAGCCAGGAAGCTGTTAAGAAAAGGGTGTGTAGGTTATCTGTGCCATATTGTTGATACCCAACGAGAGGGAGCCGAAATGGGGCAGATACCTATCGTGAATGAATTCGCTGACGTGTTTCCAGGCGAATTGCCAGGACTTCCACCAGATAGGGAGATCGAATTCGTGATAGACGTAGTGCCTGGAACGGCACCCGTTTCAAGGGCACCATATAGAATGGCGCCAGTAGAGATGAAAAATTGATGGTTCAACTCCAAGAATTGTTAGATAAAAAGTATATCCAACCGAGTTTGTCTCCATGGGGAGCGCCAGTGTTATTCGTGAAGAAGAAGGATGGATCGCTGAGGCTTTGTATCGACTATCGGGAGTTGAACAAAGTAACGATCAAGAATAAATATCCGTTGCCCAGGATCGACGATTTGTGTTTGATCAGTTGAAGGGGGCAAAATACTTTTCTAAAATAGATCTGAGAACGGGATATCACCAGTTGAAGGTGAGGGCAGAGGACGTACCTAAGACAGCATTCAGGACTCGTTACGGCCATTATGAGTTCCTGGTAATGTCATTTGGGTTGACAAATGCGCCAGCCGCATTTATGGATTTAATGAATAGAGTGTTCAAGCAGCATCTAGACAAATTTGTAGTGGTGTTCATAGATGATATTCTAGTCTACTCAATGACACAGGAAGATCATGCAGAACACCTAAGAATAGTGATGGAAACCTTGAGGAGGGAGAAGTTGTATGCAAAATTCTCGAAATGCAAATTTTGGCTAGAGAGAGTCCACTTTTTGGGACACGTGATCGACAAAGACGGTATATCCGTAGATCCAGCGAAGGTGGAGGCAGTTATTAACTGGGAACAACCGAAGACGCCGACAGAAGTGCGTAGTTTCTTAGGGTTAGCGGGCTACTATCGAAGATTTATTCAGGATTTTTCGAAGATAGCAACCCCATTAACCCAATTGACGAGGAAGGCGGTAAAGTATGTTTGGATGGAGAAGTGTGAGGAGAGCTTCCGAGAGCTCAAGAAAAGGTTGAGTGAGGCCCCAGTATTATCCTTACCGGATGATACAGGTGATTTTGTAGTTTATAGTGACGCGTCACACAAGGGACTTGGATGCGTGCTTATGCAGCACGGTAAAGTCATTGCCTATGCGTCACGACAATTGAAAGATTACGAGAGGGGATACCCTACTCATGACCTCGAATTAGCAGCAGTTGTGTTTGCCCTGAAGATTTGGAGGCATTACTTATACGGCGAGAAATGTGAGATATACACGGACCACAAAAGTCTAAAGTACATCTTCACACAGAAGGAGTTAAATATGAGGCAGAGGAGGTGGTTAGAATTGATCAAAGACTATGATTGTGAGATTCTATATCACCCGGGGAAGGCGAATGTAGTGGTCGACGCCTTAAGTAGGAAGGGTCGGGGGAAGTTGTCAATGTTAACGGCTCAAGATGAGCTAATAACAGAGATGGCTAAACTAGAGATAGAAGTGAGGTTCCCGACAGAATCGGGAGAGAAGTTGTTCACAATAGAGACTCGTCCAATCTTATTGGATCGAGTAAAAGAAGCACAACTTAGCGATGAGGAGTGCGAGGGAATAAGGCAGAGAATTTCCCAAGGCGAGGAAATTAAGTATAAACTCGATAATGATGGAGTGATGAGATTTGAAGGAAGAATTTGGGTACCGCCAGTACCCGAGTTACGAGAGGAGATTTTGCAAGAGGCCCATAGTTCGAGGTACTCGATCCATCCGGGAAGTACAAAGATGTATCAAGACCTCCGACTACATTTTTGGTGGCCGAACATGAAGAGAGAAGTTGCAGAGTGCGTTAGTAGGTGCCTGACTTGTCAGAGAGTCAAGGTCGAACATCAGAGACCAAGTGGGTTGCTTCAACCCTTAGAGATTCCAGAGTGGAAGTGGGAGCATATCACGATGGATTTCGTGGTAGGACTCCCAACAACGCAGAAGGGATACAACGCTATATGGGTTATAGTGGATCGTTTAACGAAATCAGCGCATTTCTTTCCGATCAGAATTAGGTTCAAATTAGACCAACTAGCTAAACTCTATGTGAAGGAAATTGTTTCTAGACATGGAGTGCCAATTTCGATTGTGTCGGATCGGGATCCACGTTTCACGTCGAATTTCTGGAAGAGTCTGCAAGAGCAATTGGGAGCACAGCTGAGGTTGAGCACGGCGTATCATCCTCAAACGGGCCGGGCAGAGCGAGGCTGGCGCGGACGATACAGACTTTAGAAGATATGCTACGGGCATGTGTGATGGACTTTAAAGGGAATTGGGACGACCACCTACCTTTAGTTGAGTTCGCCTATAATAATAGTTATCACGCTAGTATAGGCATGCCGCCTTACGAAGCGTTATATGGAAGGAAATGCAGAACGCCATTGTGTTGGGATGAGGTAGGGGAACGCTCAAATTGTTGGGACCGGAATTGGTACAGCAAACTGCAGAGATCGTCAAGGTAATAAGAGCGAGACTAGTCGCGGCCCAAGACAGGCAAAAGAAGTATGCAGACAAGCATCGCCAGAAGAGAGACTTCGACGTCGGTAGCTATGTATTTTTGAAGGTGTCTCCCTGGAAGGGGAAGATACGGTTCGGGAAGAAAGGGAAGCTGAGTCCAAGGTTTATAGGACCGTTTGAAGTATTGAGAAGGGTAGGAGAAGTGGCTTATGAGGTAGCCTTACCTCCTGAGTTGGAACATATCCATAACGTGTTTCACGTGTCGGTACTACAACCCTATAAGCAGGACTATAAGCATGTGATAGAGTATGAACCTATTCAGGTTGAGAAAGATTTAACGTATGAAGAAATTCCTATTCAAATAATTGATAGGAAAGAGCAAGTCTTGCGAAGTAAGACCATATATTCTGTGAAGGTAGTATGGAGGAACCACAACGCCGAAGAAGCGACGTGAGAACTCGAGGATAAGATGAAGAAGAATTATCCCCATCTTTTTGTTTAGCCTTATGTCGTAATTCTGGGGACAGAATTCTTATAAGGGGGGGAGGATGTAACGATCGCGGATCGTGGGTAGCTTTGTAACGCGAGCCTATGAATTTTATTGAATAAATTGAACTTTTATTAATATTATTCTGTGTTATGTGTTTGAATATTTTATTACTACATATGATGTGTATGTGATAATTTTTGAGTGTTGTTATTTCATGGTATTGATTAAATCATTTAAAGAAATAGCGTTTTTTTTTAAAGCGCTATTTATGCAAATACGCCTTTTTCGATTTTATGACTTTTCATAATTTCGCCAAAGCGTTAATGAGAGGGGTTAATAATCCAAGTGTGGGATTTTATTTGAGCCCAATTGAATTTGTGTTAGAAGCCCAATAGATTTTGAATAATAGCCCAAATGGTAGCCCAAGACCCACGGGTCGAACCCATGACCCAAACCCAAACCCATGACCCATGATCCATGACTCATTGGGTCATGAGGAGAGAGAAATCTGCAGCTGGGTTTGAGAGGAAGAGAGAGCCGCACGCGGGAGAAGGAGGATGGAGAGAATTACCGACCAAGCATTGAATAAAAACATTTCAGCATTTGGTAGAGGGAAAGGAGAGACCAAGAATGTGGGAGAAAGGAAGGGGAGTACCCCAGGCCAAACATTCGCCTGGGAGAGCCCAAGCTCTCCCGTCCAAGACATGAGGACTGGTGGTTGCTTGCATACTCAGCTCCTTCAAGAGCTGAGCTCCTTCCTTCACTAAATAACCCTCCAAGCTCAGCCTTCACTCCTTTCATTCCTCCAAGCAAGAACTAGAGAATATACACAGAAGTTAGAGAGAGAAAATAGAGAGAGAGAGAGACGGGTGAGAGGAGAAGAAGAAGAAGAAGAAAGAGAAGGAGAAGAAGAAGAGGGAGGATAACAGCTGTAACAACCCTCTAGCACTAAGAAGATAAGCCACAAGAGGTGAGTAATGGAACCTAGCTCATCTCCTTCATTTTCAAGCTTCCAAGCTTAGCTTTAGTTCATTAATGGCAGATGTTGTTATGATTGCTGTGATGGTTGTTGGTTGTTAATGAATGATTTTATATGTTCTTAGTACCTTAAAACATCCGTTAATAGCATCCAAGAGTGGAACAAAAGAAAGAAAATCATACATGTGCATAAAGGAGAAAGAAACGGACTGTACGGACTAGACTTTGATTTAATTCTGGTATTGTTTTGTTATGTGTTTAATTATGAGCTTCTGGGTATGTGTAGTACACTCAGTAAGGAAGCCTTAGGCTTTTGAACGATCCCATTTCGACTTCGTATGAAGAAGTTATGGCGATTTAATGAAGAGATATCAAGTTCGAAACAAATACGCACAAAACTAGTTGAGTAGGCTTTTTGGGGCTACGTTTCGGACTTTTTAGAGATTCCAAGAAATTATGAATCCATGAGGGTTTTTTAGTTCATGTTGCAAGCTTTCCATAGCCTCCGGAACGGCCTAATTCCGACTTATAACGAAGGAGTTATGAAGGTTTGAAGTTTGCATGTCAAACTACCAAAACATGTAGGAAACCAAGCCTTGGGGCCAGGCCATGGGCGCGGGCGCGGTGGGGCGCCGCGCGGGCGCGCTGGGGGCGTGCTGGGCATGTTGGGCGTGCTGGGCGCGCGCGCTGGGCGCATGGGCTTGACAGCTCTGACCTCCTTTACTAAAATGGCCATAACTTTCTCATACGAACTCCAAATTGGATGATTCAAGATGATTCGGAAAGCTAAGAAGTAGTACTACAACTTCCAATAATTAGAACTGTAATTTAATACCTTGACCAATTTTTTAATTGGCCATTTTTAGGACTATTGTGCATTAGGGAGCAAAAGGAGGGCGTCGTACATGCACGTATGTAACGTGTAATGTTTGCAACGCTAAAAGTTATTGTTTTAAGTTCTAAAACTTGTACATTATGGTTTATAATGACTCTTAGAATTAATCAATGATGGATTAGACAAGTGTATGAGCATGCTAAACGTATGCATATGAGACGAATCGGGCGTACGTTGTGCGAACGCCGAAACGTCGTATCAAGTGTGTATAACCTTGTTTGATATTATGTTTCTAATTAGAATGAAACATTATAGTGTAATGTAAACCAATATTTGGCATCAATTATGTGGCTAATTGGTATGTGGATACGTACTTAAATGTGTAGGATTTTTGAAGGACGATTAACGTCAAGTAGTAGCAAGCGCTTAAGGCAAGTTTTCTAACGCTTGTCTAACCCTTGTGTTGGGCAAGTTTATTTGATTCATTTGATTATATTCTCATGACTCTCATGCGATGTTTGAAGTTTCAATTTACGCAATACATATATGGTTGTGTGAATTCCTTACTTATGTAAATTTTTCAGTATTTGCACAAGTATTCGAGCTATGTTATGACATAAATTGTTGAAGCTTTCAAGTTCACATATATATGAACTGTTGTAGAGAACGTCGATGCCATTTGTTTCGGCTAGACATATATGGAAATATTTTATTGATTTAATAATAAATCCTTGAAATGTTATTGATGATTAAGTAGAGCTATCCAACCGAATTGCTTTGGTTAGGATTCCGAGACATGAATGAGATGAACAACCCTAATATTAGGGGCAGTTTTTAGTCAGTTATTCTGACAAGGCATCGAGCGCCTAAACAAACGCATATAGTCGTTTCCAGCTAGAGTGTTGATCAACATAGAGTACAATAGGCTGATCACCTAGAAGTGCTCGTAAGTAAGACGGTTTGCAGTTATAATGTTGTGTACCTTTTCAAGAAAGCAAAAGAAAGTTCAAGGTCTTATGACCGCTCAATGTCGTTTTGAAAATATATTTCTAAAACGAAAGCGAAGTATTATTCTTGTTTATTCAGAATATTTCACAACTATTGTTCAGTTGTCGAAGAGAAATGATATGCTTGATGATATTGTTGTTATTCAACTGTTATACTTGATGGGCAATTGAATGCTCATTCTTGCTTTATATTAAACATTGCAGCTAAGTCCGAGCGGGTCGAAGGTTCCGGTAAGGATAAGGGAAAGGGCAAGATGAACGTCTAGATGGCGTCGTAGTTTATTTGTATTAGTAATGTTGTAATACTAAGACTTATTATGCATTTGGAATGATGTTATGGTAATAGAACCTGGGATTGAGAGTAAGACGTGTTGTAATAATATAGTAATTACATTCATGTCTATTATGTTGTATGGAATGGGATGTACCGTGTAGCACCGGATTCGGGTTTGAGGTACCCGGATTTGGGGGCGTCACAATAATTAAGTAAAATAAAATAAAATAAAATAAAATAATAATAACTTAAATTAAAATAAATTTACATTAATTTAATATATATTGAAGCAAGATTTTTAGAGTCTCTTGCAATAACTTCAAAAATTATAGAGGAAAGAGAAGAATTTAGAGAAAAGAAGAAGATAGATTGAGAACAAAATTATATTTTCATTGATATCAACTAATGTCACACATTCAGCTATTTAAACTAGAGGAAAATACTAGATAACTTGAGAATGTATCTAAGTCAATCATGCTTAACTTTTAATCCTAGCCCTCTATTCTTACCTTATATCCTCTTTGAATAGGCTAGGACCATGGTTCGTAACAATACTCCATCCTTCGAGAATCACCTTGTCCTCAAGGTAGAAATGCTTAAAAATTTCCTTGTACCCATAGTTCTGCCCAGCTGCTCTTTTCACCTTATAAAAACTCAATTTTGCACCTTTATAAACTTGGTAGATAACATCATAAAAGTGAGGCCATGGAATTATATTCTCAACCAATGCAATTTCCACGCTTGCTTGTAGAGCTTCAGTGATGCTAAATGTCCCCCAATATCCACAACTAACTTGACTAATGACTTGTTTACCCAATCTTAGTACATACAAATTTACAGCAACAATCCTCATCATAGGCATGTCATTTGGATCATGGTGAACAAAATCAAAGTTCCTATCTATAGCTGTCTCTTCAACTAAATTAATTAAGGAAGCAGATTCAACCACCCTTTCACTAGCTTTGAGCAAATATAAACCTTTCATTGCTACTAAAACTTTAAGACAGTGGAGAGCATTGTCCCTAAACGAGATATTGTCAAATTTCTTTGTATTTAGCATACCTTGCAACTGAACCCGTTCTTGAATTGATAACTCGGTTTCTGCAACATTATTATCCCCCCTGTTGACAACCACCTTGTCTTCAAGGTGACATTTAAGAGTGCTTCTGCATTAATTCTTCAGCAATGGGTAGCAATATTATTCCCCCCGGATCAAATATAACACCCCAATACAGGCCACTTTCCTTCAATTCGGATGTCCAGATGTTGTCATTCCTCTTCATGCTTGGCTCTCGCTTAGTTACCTCACGGTATGTGGATTCTTTTCCATTTCCATATGTTATCTTTATTTGCTGCACCGTGGCATCATTCCTAGTAATCCACACATTCTTTGTTGACCCATACATGTCGACTAGATCATTAATATTTGTGGTCTGGTAGATATCATGATTGTACCAGTGTAAAAGAAGGGAGACGTCATAAGGCTATGAAATTCTTCGATGATCTGAATTCCAGGTGCCAAACACACATTAGGAACTTGCATAGGCACAATAGTGAATCCCTTGAAGGTGTCTGTACTAAAATCAAAAGATACGTTCTCCACTAGTATGGTATTCATGTAAGAACTATCATCTTCACCACCTTCACACACAAGCTGAGATTGCTTTTGTTCAAGAGCAGTCTCTTCATTCCCCCTGTGATGTAGTAATCCCAATGATCCAAGTTTTGCACCTCAGCACCCTTAGTTTTAACAATTGTAGGGAAACAAAATTTCATTATTGCAAGGGCTGCTTGAAGTAAAACAACGCGATTTGCCTCGTATAAAAACACATTCCAACCTCTTCAAACACTTTTTCACTACTGCATATTTAAAAATATTGAGAATAACCACTGTCCATAGATTCATTTCACCCAATAAAAGAATCACAACGACAAAAAAAGTCTTGTTGGCGATTCTCACATATATTGCAGGAGTCCACTATGAGACCAACCATTTCACAGTCGCCAGCTTTGAATATTTGGACAATATTCTCCACCATATCAAATGTACTCAAAGCATTTCTTGGACAAGTATAATTCTAGCAAAACATGAGAACAGACACGGCCAGAAACCCAAATACAACTTTTACATGATCATATATATCAAGCCCATATATATTATTGCATCCCAAACAACACTCTCCTCAATGATCCATTGCACTACAAAATATAAATTTCTCTACAGTCTTTTGTTGATCATCTCCTGCACCACAATTTTCAATGCCTTTTTATCCTCTAACACAACTTTGTTATGATGCATAAGAAATTCGCAAACACACGTAGCAGATCCACTTTTATGAGCATTCAACCATTGAAACTCATGTACACGTATACCCAAAGGAAATTTGCACAGTCCTATCCAATTTTGTAGTTCCTTTAAGTCTGTGATTGCATTGTCCCCACGTTTTATTAAATCTATCATCAATCAAAACTCCTTAATACAACGACCTTAGTCTTTCCTCTTTCACCCCAAAACAAATTATTTCCCTTCAATTTGGATTTATAAGAGCTCTCACGTATTTTGAAAATTTTATCAAATAATCTTAGTCCATATGCAACAAAAAGAATTGCAGAGGAGATAGGAGCAGATAGATGATAAGAGGGAATGAGAGGAACCTTCAAATCCTTTCCCTTTTGTTGAATTTGTGAAACCAACGAGATCTTCCATGTTTGGCTGTAGACTTCTTCATTCTTCATTTTTCTTTTAAAATCCGTTTTGCTCTCAAGGTGGGAGTTGAGAGTTTTTTTTGCATCTTTCATCTCTAGCTAGGACAAATATCCCACCCGGATCAAAACTATACCCTAAAGACTTGCAAGCTGCTGCTTTGCCACCAATAGCTTGATTATACTTCACCTTTGCAATATAATTACTACTTTCAGTAGTCACATGAAGATTCGAGTGTGTTACTGAATTTAATATCCCTTCTAGTGAGAATTCTTAAAAATCAGTGTAGATCAAATACACACTTGAAAAGTACCTTGAAGCCTTGAATTTGTTCATTACATCATCCCAATTATCCATTCTTGTTCCAAACTTTCATCGAATGTCTTTCCATTAACAGAAGGCTCATACAGCTTTGACTTGCTGACGGTCCCCCAAATCCAATAGTGATTTATAATATCATGAGCGACCTTAGCCTCCAATAGTGATTTATCTTTACACCAATCCAATATTATCCACACATTCCCCTCTTCAAATTTCACCTTGTCCTCAAGGTGGATTTGTTCAACTTGTACCGCATAACTTCCCAATTCAGCAACTAGATCAACAATATCATCTGTAGAGGCTAAATGCGTTTATGTTTGAGATTTCAGCAATTGGTAGTTTTTGTCCCACATCATCCGTACTCAAATCTGTCGTATGCATATCCCTAGTTTTACCCCATATCATTGTACACAGGCTTGCTTAGATTATTCATCACAACACATAAACAATCCTCCCATTGAGTGCAGCCAGCAATGAAAACATTCCGAGACAAAGGGTGTTTCTTAGCCCTTTCACCGAACACCTTACCCGCAATAATAAACCCCTTTCGATTTGGATCAAAGATCTCTCCAACCATGTTGTTTACCATAAAAGGAGATAAGAAATCACTTTTGGGAACAGAAATCACCTTATCATGAATTGATTCAGCACAAGCTTAATTAACGGCTGAGCTTGGGTCTTCAATTGTTGCCTCCTCGCGATCTCCAACCGCAGGGATAACTTGGACATCGTCTTGTCGGATATGCAATTCCTTTTGAGGGCTCTCTTCCTCTTTAAAATCCAGATCCACATTATCTTCATCATTAATGTCTTGGTATACTGAATTGAAGGAATTTGTTGCTTCACATAAGCAATCCTCTTCTTCAGTATAGTCACAAATAAGCACTTTTCGATCATGCTTTGATCAGATTTTGCACGAGATTGTCTCCTAGCTTCAAACCGATTAGTCATTGAAGCCGAAAATTCCAATTTGTCAAGAGCAATTTGAATAGGATCAGATTCAACAACATCTCTCAATGAAAGTGTAACGACCCCAAAATTCGTACAATTCTACTCTCAACATCGGTCGTTATCAATACATCGTCGTTCAGACTTTACAACAATAATATTCAGTGTTAAACTTAATAAAATGCGGAATAATTTTAAAATTGTTCTCGATCCCAAAAATCTCAACCTTTATATCTAAATATCTTAGAATCATGTTAATATCATGATTCACCTTGTCGAACTTACTATAAAAATTTGCAGCTCAATACAAACTTTACAACTTAACGTAAATACATTTATCAAAAGAAACTTAACATAATTCGAGTTCAACTAAAACATTTAATCTTCATGCATCATTTTGATCCATGTCATTGGGTAGCACATAACGTTACCTTGTGTCTTTAACCTGCAAAAGTGGTTATTTGCAAGAATGAGCTCGACAGCTCAGCAAAATCTAACAGTTTGCATACATAACATAACACATAGATAACATGCTCATCATATACATCATAAACATTTGGCTAAACATATCATACATACTGTACATCAATTACCAAGTAATAATTGAGTTCCATAACTCAATCAACATATTAACTCAATGGACGTTGTCATAAATTGACTATGTCATTTCATACATACAATACATAAAATACATCATGCTTCTACATCATAGATTTAAAACAATTAATCATTTAATTTACATAACAAATATGAATGCAAAGACTTGCCTGGTTCATAGATTACCAATTACTATAATTAGCTTATACTTATCTACACTTCTCGTATCCTACATGATATATAATCATGCACAACATTTATTAGTCACATAGCAACACTTAGAAAACAACCTACATATTCTGTTTATAAGGCAGTAACAATGATTAGATACGGTATTATAAACACTTCAGGATTCATTCTCATCCAATTTTCATTTTAATATCTCAATTGTCACCGGATAATCAATGGGTATATGCTTACCTCCCATCACAATATCTTAATATTCATTTCATACATTAGTCTAAGCTTTAAATATGTTTACGATAACATAACATGACCACAAAGAAAGAAGAAAATTTTTACTCTCTTCTTTTTACTTTTTTTATTCTCTCTACCGTCGGGGCAGTAGGTTTCCTTTTCAAAAGGCCGTCAGGCCGACTCTACTGCCGAGGCGACATTTGTAGTTCATTTTGGGCTCCGGGGCGAGGTCATCGTCGGGGCGATCAAATCAGTTCATTTCTACCGCCGGGGCGCTAATTCTAGTATATTTTCACCGCCGGGGCGGTGGACCCAAATGTCAGTTCCTGCAGTTCGCGAAGAATACAGAAAAATGCCAAAAATTCCCAATTTTTTTCATTTTATCAACAAATTGACTATACCCAAATGTTATAATCTTTGTAAAAAAAAAATCCAACATGTAAATAGTGATTCTAACATCTTAAACAACTTAAACAACTATTTTAAAGGCTTAAAAATCACAATTCATACTAGTTTTACAAACTTTTATAAATTTAGCGCAATCAATCGCTACGGATTCTGTGACACCCCCAAATCCGAGTACTATGTTTCCTCAAGATTTGGTGTTCACTATCCATATACATCACATCACATCACATCTAACTACCCATTCATTCATAATGGAAATACTATTAATGGAAATAGAAATCTCCCATTAAGGGTTACAACATCATTCATAAATAAATCCCAGGTCATCTAACCTTAACATAACATCAGTGCGGAAACATAAATTAAGTCTATTACATAACATCATTAAAATAAGTACAACAAGTCTTCATCACTTGTTTGCTTTTCCTTTACCCTTACTAGTGGATGGCTCGTCAGTTCTTTCAACCTTAGCTGCAATGTTATTATGCAAGGGTGAGCAATGATTGCCCAGCAAGTATAACAACAACAGTAATAATAACATGCGAAATAATTAATGGATATTGAATAATCGAAGATTTAGCTTTTGAGACAAGAATGTAAGACAAGATTCAAAAGAACGTCTAAGGGTCTTAAGACCACGAACTATGTCCCAGGTTATCAACTATTTCTACTTTAAACCTTTAACAGTCGTAAGACTATATGGACCTTGCTTCTCGTACTCAGGGGGATCAGCCCTTTGTACTATGTATGTGCACAACATCTTAACGCTAACGCGTAAATAAAATCCCATGTATAAGGGTTGTTCATCTCAGTTTGACATCGGAGTCCGCACCAAAGGAAGTTTGGTTTGGATTTACTTCAATAACGTTTCTAGAATTTAGAACGCTCATCAACTATGGACTAGTCGAATCAATCAGGGTTCGCTAGTCAATCAAGATTCAAAAGTTATAATTCGAGAATCAAAACTAAATCTCACAAAAGGTACGATTGAATACGTTCTATATAACTGAAGCATTACAAAGAGGAAATTAAAAACGTCTCATTGAATCCATGAAATGGAATGGAATAGAAACAATAACTTGCTCAAGAAGTAATAGCATTATGAAGCTTGTATTCTATGATAATGAAATTTAGAAACTTGCGTAAACGTAAAAGTAAGGATAAGATACTTGCCTCGTGCATAGACTATAAATTTAAATTCGCGTTCTTTAATTAACCTATACATTCCGTTTATAAAACAGTAACGATAATCAGTTACAGCATTATAAACACCTCATAACTCACTTTCAT
This sequence comes from Aralia elata, assembly GCA_034770075.1. Taxonomy (NCBI): domain Eukaryota; kingdom Viridiplantae; phylum Streptophyta; class Magnoliopsida; order Apiales; family Araliaceae; genus Aralia; species Aralia elata. The sequence goes on along the minus strand of CM068379.1, from coordinate 70,528,221 downwards.
TTGATTTCATATTAATATCTCAAGAAATATGTTAGTCTAGGCTTTAAACATGCATAGGGTGACATGTCAACAAAGAAAGAAAATAACTTAACGTTTCTGCAGTGGGCTCGCCGGGGCGAGCGTACGTAGTTCAATTTTCTCGCAGGGGCGAGAGGTTACAGTTTAAAATCCTCGCCGGGGCGAGAGGTTACAGTTTAAAAATCCTCGCCGGGGCGAGAAACACGAAACCCAGTTTCTGCAGTTCGCGAAGAACGCAGAAACAGGCCAAAATTTCCCAATCTTGTTATTCTTACGCCAAATTAAACATGCCCAATTATCATATATGGTATGAAATCAAAACCCATTCCATAAACAGTGATTTTAACATCACAGATAATCTATACAACCCAATTTAAAGACCAAAAATCTAACTGTTCATACTTATTATGAAGTTTTGATACAGTTAACAAAATTAATCGCAGTAAATTCGTTTCTTAACCAAATTAATCCGTTTAAGTTTCATTCTTTTCGTTTTTACATGTATAAACATAAACAACTATCAATTTAATGATTAACATGTAATTCAAGCATAATTTTTCATACATATAAGTCATATTTAAACTCTGTTTCTCTGTAAATTTCAGAACTTCTAATTCAAGGCATAATCTCATGAATTAATTACTCTAAATCACATATACATCATATAAAAGACGCTTATACATGCTTTCTAACATCCAATCATCATTCTATAAAAATTTAACCATATAACTTAATTTACAGAAAACTCAAACATGCATTCATGTAGAAAATTAAGAAAACATAAATTAAAGGTTAAAATTAAGAATTACCTTTGGTTTGATGCTAGATTATGCAACTAGATGACAGGATTTCTTTCTTCACTTCTTTAATTCCTCTCAATTCTCTCTCTTTTTCTCTCAAGTTTTCTCTCTGGTTAGGAATTAGAACTGAGGCAATATTCACGTATCAAAGAACTGATATAATAATGGGTGTCAGTTAATCCATAACGGTTAACTGACCCCAACTTCCTTTAGGACCTCGTTTGGCTTGCTTAATAACTCTTCCTTGGTTTATTTTAATCACTTACTTATAATATAGTTCATGTCACACATTTAATCAATTAAATAATTAATCTTATCAAAATCAAATATATAAAATACAATAATTCTACATTAAATCACATAGTCATATAAATAAAATTCTCATTTATTAATAATGACCATTTACTAAATCTCTAATTAATAATTAAATTAAATTAGAAATTACATTATACTTATTTAAATAATGTATTTAATCAAATAAATTCAATTAAACACATACTTTAAATATAAAAATTCTTCACGTCAATTTAACTAATGTAACACATGTAATTAAATTAATCTACCACAAATTCATTAATTAATCAATTAATTCAACAATCAAATCATCGAAAAATATTTATTTAATTCAATAAATATTTAAAATAAGTTACAAAAATTCTCGTTTGTCACATATTCGTTTCTCAACCACTACAAAAAAATGGGCCTTTAGCAACGTTTTTTCGGGCAACGACTTTATAAGTCGTTGCTAAAAGTATATGTTTAGCAATGAAATTTGTCCTTCGTTGCAGATGTGTCAGGCTTTCACTTTTTGCAACGAAATTCATAATTCGTTGCAAAATTTCGTTGCTAATTCATTGGCGGGAAAAAATTTCGTTAGAAATTCGTTGCAAAATTTTCGGGTCGTTGCTAAAAGTGTATGTTTAGCAACGAAACTTGTCTTTCGTTGTAGATTGTGTCAGGCTTTCACTTTTTGCAACGAAATTCATAAGTCGTTGCAAAATTTGGAAACAAAATTCGTTAGAAATTCGTTGCAAAATTTCTAACCACTTGATTTCTCCTCATCGTGGGCAACGAATGTTTTTTTGTTACTATATTTCGTTGCCTAATATGAACCACATTCATTGGCAACAATTTTTATTTTCGTTGCATATTTTATACAACTTTTTGCAACGACTATTAAAATGTTGCCTTAAATTAAGATAATCCCAATAAGCATGTTTTTGTAAGACCATATTCGGTATTTGGAGAATTGTCAAAAAATATTCGTATTTTGTATTTAAAAATTATGTCCAAATGCGGAAAATATTCGTTTCTATTTTTTATTCGAATAAACAAATTATTCAAATATCTGAATTCGAATGTCAATCACCTAATAAACAATTTATTCAATTTATTTATAAAAAGTAAAAATAAAAAAATATTGACCAATTACTAACAAATCACAACCATTTAAAGTTGTAAAAATACATATCATAAATGGGAGACATATCAAATACATCATCATTCATAATTGATCATAAAAATCAATTAAAATTTACTAATATAAATTGTACATATAAGCTGTATAAATTGTACTTATAAGTTGTTCCATATTATTTAATTTATTTTTTGCTAAATTTAAATGTATATAAGAGAAAAGAGATACATATACTTAGGGGCATTCCCCAGATCGATACAAAATGTCAAGAAAGGGAACTCAACATGACAAACAGTGAAACTCAGATTCTAAGACAATACAAGAGCATAAGGCCAAAACAGATAAAATGAGCACTGCATTGGGCTTCAAGAACACTGCAGAGCATCCGACCAACAAAACAATAAACGGATGGAATGCTGACTGTGCATATTGGCCCGTTATTTTTACTGACGTGGCCCGTTATTGCTGACGTGGAGGACAAAAATGTCTGACTTAAAAATATCCTTAAAGAAAATGTTGCTCACAAGTATCAAACTCCAAACCTCTCCAAACTAGAAACCTTATATTCCAACAAAAACCACTAGATCAACTACCAATTATGCTAAAATTTATGTAACACTAATATTTAAACCACCTAACATCGTTTCTATGCATGTGAAGATGAGATAATACACTTTTTGGTCACTGTACTAGGAATTGTAATAATAATAATAATAATAATTGTAATAATTATTATTGTAATAATAATAATAAATTCTAAATAATTAAAATAATAATAATAATTAAAATTTTAAATAATAATAAAATTATTATTATTATTATTATTATTATTATTATTATTATGGTACTAATCCTGCAAAGCCCGTCAGTATTAAGACTTGAACAAAATACAAAAGATGATATATTGGGATATAAATTTCAACATAGATTTGGCAGCCATGAAATAAGTCATGTTGCTGCATGCCTGCATTTACCAATGTTAGAAACTAAAAAGTGTTCACAAGACAAAAGTGTTTACCAATGCGATAATTAAAATTTTAAATAATAAAATAATAATAATAATAATAATAATAATAATTATTATTATTATTTTAATTATTTTAATTATTATTATTTAATTATTATTATTATTATTATAATAATAATTATTATTATTATTTTAATTATTACAAGTATTATTATTATTATTACAATTATTAGTATTATTGAAATCTGGCAAATCTTTCTATTATAAATATTTGTTATTCGCTAATGTACTCATCTTTGTATTTTATTAGATCGATTCTTATACTTACCCATGGGTTTTTTTAAATTTAAATTTAATTTGATCGAGTCCTATAACAATAAAAAGAAAAATCTGTCAAAATTATAAATTTTACTTGAAAAACATTGATATCCACGTGAGTAGTACAAAAAAAACAAAATAAATTTTGATTCAGTGGTTAAAAAAACTTTGAATGTAATTTTATATTTAGGGTATTTAATTTGTAACTGCTTTATATTATTTTAGGGTATTTTAATTATTATTATTTTAAGTATTTAAAATTTATTATTATTAATACAATAATAATTATTACAATTATTATTATTATTATTACAATTCCTAGTACAGTGGCCAAAAAGTGTATTATCTCATTTTCACATGCATAGAAACGATGCTAGGTGGTTTAAATATTAGTGTTACATAAATTTTAGCATGATAGGTAGTTGGTTCAGTGGCTTTTCTTGGAATATAAGGTTTCTAGTGTGGAGAGGCCTAGAGTTCAACACTCATGAGCAACATTTTTTTTTTAAAAATTTTAAGCATGGCAAGCCCAGCTCCACGTCAGCAAAAATATGCACAGTCATCATTCCGTCCGTTTTTTCGGACGAAAATTAAAAATAATGACCATTTTATAATTTTTGAGAGTACAATTATTCGATTGTAACAAAAAAAGTTTCGGTAACCACAATGAAAATCGGACCCTAGTACAATGACTAAAAAGTGTATTATCCCAACAACAAATAATGAAGAAACAAATTATGATAGACACTAATTTTTATTTTTGCAAGTACATTGCCAAAATAATAGGTCATTTCAGACTATTTGCATTTTCTCAGCCAAATTTTGTTATGCACTGATTGCGTTTGATTTTTCTTTAATAAATTAGTAACCAATTTAATGAAAATTGTTATAATCTTTTGTTTTAATTTTATGGACCGATAAAATGTTATTAATATTTTTTAGTTTTTTTCGTAAAATTATATTACTAATAGCATACTTCATTAAAAATTGTTCAAAAGTTTATATGTTTGTTTGAGTCATAATTGAATTCTACTTGTTTGTTTTATTATTTATTTAAGTATATGCATATGTGTGCTCACTACAAGAAATTGGGGCTCTTGCGAAGGAAATTTTGTGAGTGAATTGTTTCCTTCCTAAATAAGCCTTTTTTGTGAGGGACTAATGAAGAAAATTTTTATTTATGAAATAAATTTTATTCACAATATGTAATTAGTGACAATTATTTTGTTAGGGAAAAATTCTTCATTACTTTGCTTGAAGTAAATCTTAGAGAATCAATGATATATTTTCACAAAAATATTTCTAATTTTAAAGATAGATATTAAATTAATATAAAATAATTTTTAAAATTTTAAGTATATATTCTATTAAAGATACATGCTAATCATTTTAATTACATTAACAGATTAACTAAAGTTTAAAATTATAAACTATATTTGGTATACATATATACATAAATATTTTTAGAATTATATAGAGGTACAAATCATACGTTTACGAATAACTGAATGATATAATTTAAGTATTTGGATAAGTAATATCCATATTATTGATGGAGTTATTAAGCATTTTTTTTTGTGACAGAGTTACACAAATTAATTATTAACACTAAAAGTAACCGTATAAAAAGTGGTCGACTTTATAATATAGATATATACATACCTTCTACGAATGATGAATAATAAATGATTTTGACCCTTCACTTTAAATGACTTTATTACCTTGATTATCCTTATCTACTTCTGAACAATGCTGGAATTTTTTTAAAAAATAAATAAATTATTGAACAAACACCAGTACAAAACCATAAATAGACAACACTTAAAAGATGACGTTTTTATAAAAAACGTTGTGGTGTTTTTTTTACAATGTTTTTTAACAAAACGTTGTAAATACATATAAGAAAATATTATGTATTTATAAGGGCAATTTTTGATTTTAAATAGATAACGTTTAAAAAAAAGGTTATCTATGTAAAAAAACACGAGCAAAAGATAAAAAGGCAGAAGTGAAAATTTGAAATTAAAAAAGGAGCATACGATTGGGTTCGGTCACTTACTTCCTTCTAAGTTCTAAGCCACAACAATCCTATACTCAGACCTTATTCCTTCTCTCAATCGAACTGCCAAACCTTATCATACTTGTGACGACCCGAATTTTTGAGAATAATTATAATAAGAATTTAATATAGAATAATATTTATTATGATTCGAGTTTGAATATATATGTGTTATATATATATATTTATGTGATTTATTTGGTTAGCTTAGTATGTATATATATAAATGTGAAATATATACGTAGATTCAGAATGAATGAGTTAATAGTTAATTATTGTAACGATCGCGAGTCGTGGGTAGCTTAGTAATTCGAGCTTATAGATGTTATTGTATAAAATAGACTTTTATTAATAATATTATGTGTTAAGCATTTAAAGGTTATATTATAACCTAGATTAAGTGTAGGCGATGATTAGTAGGTATGAAAGTTTTCGTATAAGCTAATTTGGTGGTTTCAAGTAATATCGCTAGAGTACTATTTATTGGATTAAATAAATAGTTCAAGGATAATACTATTGAACGAGTTATTTGTTGTAAAGACGCTAACCCGAATTATGGGCGAGATATATGCGCGATGATGTATATGATTATGGGGAGTTAATCGTGAAGAGCAACGATCACGGATCGTGAATACCCTTGTAATTTGGGTTTATTAATATTATTAAATATTATTTTTATGCGACGTGTTTTAAGGTTATTTTATAACCTGGATGACGTCAATGTATGAATTTTTATGCGTTGTTGAACCGTGTGAGTGAATAATCAATTTCGCGAAGAATCGCAAAATCACTATTTCCGAGTACGTTTCCCGAGTCACTATTCATGCCCAAATATTTTTACGTCTTTTTCGATTTCTATTAATTTTGTTAAGACGTGTACGAGAAGAAATAATTTTTCCATGTGTCAGAAATTTTATTTGGGCTGATACGTGATTTTATCCGTATCCAAAATGTATTATATGGGTGTCCCGAATAAATGGACAAACCCCATAATAAATATTTTTACGCGGCCCAATATTTTTAGGAGTACCCATTTTAACTTTGGGAAGAGTTATTATACAAATTTGGTACAAAAGTGGGAGTTTTCGAGTATATTTTTGGTATATTTGTGTATTTATTTTGGCTTGTCATTCCAAGAGGGAACCAACCAAACATTTTGTCGGCAGCATGTTTACATGCACTAGACACCAAACCTTGAATTTCCAATTGGAAAACATTTGCCTTGGTTGGGCAAGTTCATTTTCCCTCTCCCGAAACACCCATTCCATTTCTCCCATGCTCATCCATTTTCTCCTTCATTTTCATTACTACCAACTTGCTGCAAAGTAGAGAGAATGAGAGAATATGTAGAGAGATGTAGAGATGATAGAGAGGGAGAGTTAATGTTGAGAGGGAAGAGAAGAAAACTTGAAAGAAGAAAAGGGAACAAGGAAGAAGAAAACGCACGGGTGAAAATGAAGAAGAAGAAGAGAAGAGTAGAGGAATCTAGAGGAAGAAGAAGAGTCACAAGTAGACTCAATATCATCTAGGAGGATCATTCAAGAGGTAAAATCCTAACCTCACGCTCATTTCCTCCAGTTTTGAATTTCTTAAGCTTTTCAAGCTTTTGTGATGGGTTTGAATTTTTGTTACGATCTTTGTTAATTTTGTTGGTTATGGTTGCTCAAGGATGTTATTAAGAGACTCTGTAAGCTTTTAATAACATTAAAGTGGAACAAAAACACAAGAAATTCATACCTTTGCTTAAAGGAGGATGAACTTTGGATATTTTTGGACAAATGGACCATTCGGACGAATTTTAGAGGACATGTAGCTTTGATTTTGTGTTTGGTTAATTTGTTTGTTGGTATGATGTTATACTTCCATGGGTTACGAAGTTAACCCAGTTGGAATGGAGTAAAAAGGAGTTAAAGCAAAGATTTGGTGATGATTCTAGTGAAGAACACCAAGAACACAAAAATATATCATGAGTTGATACTTTGGCCTAAGATTTGGCCATGTTAATGTCAATGGGTAGCTCTGAATTTTGGATATGTTGTAGCTCTATGTCTTAGGAGTCCATAGAATCCGAAATGGACCAATTTGAACGTCTAGAGAAGGAGTTATGGTGGTTGGAAGCAAGATAGGTCAAGAAAAACCAAAAACAGAGCATGCTGGACAAAAGGGCAGCTGGGCTGCTGCCGGTTGGGCGCGGGGCGTGCCCTTGGTAAGGCCATTTGGGTGCGGGGCGCGCCGGCCCTGCAGTTAGCTTGACAGCTCTGACGTCCTTTAGTAAAATAGGCATAACTTTCTGATACGAAGAGTTGATTCAAGATGATTCGGAAAGAGGACGAGTAGACCTACAACTTTTGTTCTTTAAGGTTTTCAATTTGAGGTTGGGATCAATTCGCACATTGACCATTTGTATGACTGATGTGTTTTTGGAGGCAATCGAAGAGTGTCGGGCATGCGCGTAAGCACGCGTAATGCTCCCGACAATGTTAAATGATGTTGTAAGTTCTAAAATATGATTATTATGATTTATAATGATACTTAACATTAACCATTGAGTATTAGACAATTCGAATGGACATGCTAAGCGTGCGGAAGCATGTTATAACCCAATGTATGAGCATGCTAAGTACATACAAAAGAGGCGAATTAGGCATGTGACGTGTAAACGTCGAAACGCCGTGTAATGTGTTAATGAACTTAAATAGTGTTTCGATTCAAATGAAACGAACATTATAAGATATAGAATGGGGTTAATGTAACCAATAAGGATTTGATGATGATGAGGGTCATAACGTTTTCACACGACGCGACGCCGAGAAATGTTTTAGTGTTAACCACATTAATTGTCTATAATGCGCGAACAATAAGAGATAATAATTATTATAATGTGAACCAATATATGAACCCGTTTTAGTGGGTAATTGGTATTTTATTGTTAAATGAATCGTGTAGGATATTTGAAGGGCGAGCCATCATAATTTGGCAAGGAACGCTTAAGGCAAGTTCTTTCAGTAACTTGTTGACTTGTTTAAATGTATTGATATACATGACTTGATTACTAAATCTTTCGCTATTATGTGGATTAAACGCAAGCATGATTAAAGTGTGCACAATATGAAATTATGTGACTATATTGTTCTATGTGGAACTTGAGTTATTGTAAATATACAATGTGAGATGTATGAGGTATACTATGAGATGCATGATGCATATATATAGATGAATTGCATAAGATTTATAATGCATGCGTAAGATGCATAGTATGAGATCATGATGCATGGATAAAAATGCAAACTTATGTGTTACGTGAAGCATGAAATGTGAAAACTGTTAGTTCTTGCTGAGCCGTCGTGCTCATTCTTGCAAAAATAAAACTTTTGCAGATTTACAATGCAATGCAATTATCTTGATATCGTGATCATAAGGATTATAGGCGCATGGATACAGGAAGGTGGCTAAATGTTCCTTTATTGTAATTATTTAGCTGTGATGACGGTATATGTTATACGTGAATCTGACTATGTAGACCTTGAGTTAAAAATGAAGGCTATCCATTATAGTAGTTAAGACGTGATATTGTTAGTTACTTGTTTTAGTAAACTAGAAGGATGACGATAATGTATAAAGGACATTTTCATAATGAATGTATAGTTGTTGAATAACTTTGTGTATATTCAGGGATTAAATTAGTCAGAATCTGAACATTGCGTTCACTTATAAGATATTGTACAGGATCATGGTATTTATTCAACCTTGATCATAAGTGTAGTAGTTAAAGGTTACGAGATCTGGTTTTGTAATAAAGAGTGTAATGGTAAGTTTTAATACTTATAGTTGTAAAGTACTGTTATATACAGTATGAATAGAATTAAATTTGTAATGATTATTAAATGATGTAGTAGTTAAGGTCTTCGTACCTGATATTAGATGAGAACATGTTGCAATAATCTTGTAATTACATTCATATAGTAAGATCATGTTTTAGTTATGGTTTCGAGGCTTAGGACGACAATATTTATATTATATCAATGTAAATATTTTTATTATTCCGCAAAGAGTTATTAACAGTGTGATGTACGAGTTGCACAGTGATGCACCGAATTCGTGGATAAGGTAACCCGAATTTGGGGGCGTCACAATACCTCTCAATCGAAGTCCTAGTGTGATTTCATACCTTATCATACCTCTCAATCGAAGCCCTAGCCCTCTCAAGCCCTCCAGGTCCATCAATTTCATCTCAGATCTTGTTTATTTTCATTTCATTTCAGATCTTGATGATTTGAGCAGCGGTGCAGCCCTTAGCCGAGCTTCTACATGAATTTTAGATTGTTGGGAATGACTGTGAAATAGTTTATCACAATCTTCTTTCCCCACAACTAATTAGATCAATTTACCAAAAACGCACACAGAAATCCCGAGAGAACGACTGTGAAAGATTGAGATTTGGAGTTTTGGCTGTGAGCGCAAACCCATCTGGGGCATGGTAAGAATAACCTACTCCTCAATTTAGACGACTGCTACTAATAATCTTGGTCCAGAGCTATATTAATTCCATATCCATGTTACTTGATGTAACATTCAGTTTAACTTGAAATATCTATGAGCATCCTTCATTCAATTTGATTTTGTGCTGTAAAAAGAAGGATCTTTTGACCCTACAAATTAGTACATTGGAACACAAGAATCTGCATAAGATAGTTTCTATTATCAAATGTTATTTGATCTAATTAACCATTTTATTTTTATGCATAGTTAGTTTCTCAATCAATATTACTCAATGTATTACTCAATTTTTATGCATATTTGACTGTCAGCCTGTATCTGAGTTACTATTTTACTTGCAGAGCTTCTGATGTTTCAAATTGGACAAAGATGGAGGTTTTGTTGGTTGCAAAAGTAACCAATCACAATTCTAGACTGCAGTTGACAACAACCCGAACAGGAGTTATATGGTTTGATCAAGTTTCATTAATGTCACTGGACACGTACAAGGTATGTAAATAACTATTAAAGCTTTAATGGTTCCTTATTCAAATGCTTATAGGAATTCCATTTGTAAATAGGAAAATGCACCTTCTTGAGCAACACAAATCTTTTAACAACCTTCATTTTGGCATAGGGACATGGTTTCCGAAATGATCTTTTCAAAATGCTAACAGATTTAAAGCCAACATTTCTTAGATTTCCAGGTGATTAATTTGATTTAATTTAATTTTTGCAGCTTAATTACTATATTCATTAGCATTTAACAAAATTTGAATTGGTTAATGTGTATTGGTGTAGGCAGTTGTTTTGTTGAAGGTACATGGTTAAGAAAGGCTTGGGCATTTTGATGATGTTTGGGGATACTGGATGGATGATGGGCTTGGGAATTTTGAGTTTTTCCAGGTTATGTCATATGCTTCGTTCGGATAATTTCTAGCGTTTTAATGTTATCATTGTTGATAATATATTTCATGTTTTTTCAGCTAGCTGAAGACTTAGGTGCACTGTCGGTGTGGGTATTCAACAATGGTAATCTACAAATATTTAATGTGCCCAATCGATTTATTTTATGACTTTTAGAACTTCAATGGAATGTTCTCCATTTTATTCTTTTTACCTTCAATAATAATCCACAGGGATCAGCCTTATTGAAGAAGTTGATATGTCCAACATCTTACCTTAATTGGTATAAATTTAATACTCCAGTATCTGTCAATGCTAAATGAATGTTATAGTTACTGTTAATCTCATCCGTTCAACAAAAAGAGTCTCACTTGGGAAAAAAGTTCTCCCACAAAAAGAGTCTTTTCTTTTTATTATATCCTCAAGTTTGCCATATAATTTTATTATCATGTCATCACTACTAACTAACAACTTATTATTTTAAGGGTAAACATGCAACAAAAAATACATCATTAATGTTTGCAATTTGTTTTTAATTATTATTTATTTATTTGGTGGAATGGAGGAGGGAGTACAATTTGTTTTATAGTGTTAGTTAAGCTTATGCTTAATTAGAATATGACAGAAGTCTACATTCAGATTCTAAGTTTAGACTCGTATATATATGAATTGTACATATGTTTGTTTCTGTGGACAATAAAGTTGTGAAAAAGACCCGTATATATATGAATTGTACATCGAAAGGCTTGATTATTTCCTTTTGCATTGAACTCTGCTTATTTTTGAAATTTTTTTACACATGCTACGCTATAGTACTCTTTATTTTGGTTTTATTTATTTATTTTTGTTTAATTTTTGAGATGTTCATTATTGGTTTATAGATAATTTTCTGATATTTCTGCAGGTTTAAACTCTAGATGTTGAAGATGGGTTTCAATTTAGTTTATAGGGTTTTATTGAAAGTTTTTCCACAGATACAAGTCTAAAGCCCTAATGTCACTTTATGCTATTTTTGCCTTTCAATTCAGTAAGCAATAATTGGCAACTAATGTTGCTTATTAATTAGGTTTTAAAAAATACAGCAATGATTTGTGCCCCATTAATGAGCTATTCCGTTTAACAGATGGTGGACGATATGTACAAGGCTAAATAAGAAGGGGCAGATATAGTTGAGGTCATGCTGGATTGTGTGAAGAACTTCAGGCCTCAACAAGACCTTGAAGTAATCTTAAAGAATAAGCCATTGCCAGTTTTATTGTATGTAGGTATGTAAATATGCCCTTTGTTTCTTGGATATTTTTATTTTCCTTGCTTTAAGGGATGAATTGAATAGATATGAATTCATTGTTTCCTTTCATATTATTGTAGCTGTCTGTTTGATTATGTGTGTTGCTTTGGCGGATAAGTCAAGTCAAGACAGTCGTTATGCGTTTATAACTAGCCGTTGATTATGTGTGTTGCTTTAGCAGATAAGTCAAGTCAAGACATCCGTAAGATAAGAACATAGGTCTGTCTAACCAGTTAGTCCTTTTGCTTTATTCTTTTTAATTGTCCTTTCACTTTGGTTCTTATTTGCAGATTCTTAACCCAAACTCAGATGCAATGTCCAAGATGATTACAAAAAATACAAGCGAAGAGTTTCTACATTCTTTGAGTAACTATTGTGCTCTTCAGGTTTGTAGAGAATCAATCCATTCTGATGTTTCTTGGTGGATATTTTCTTTTAGCTAGCATGTTAGCAATTGGAGACTTTGGATCTACTATATATTTTTTAGCTTATTTTATAATTGTGATTTTTCTTTTGTTTTCCTTTCTTGATAAGACAGAAAAAATAAAGAAAGAAGCATTTGATCTTTTGGGATATTAATAACATTTTCCGTTAACTTTATATTTAAGTTTTGGGGGAAATATTCACTTATGTTTGATATGCAAAAAATTTAAAGAGATTAACACGTACATCTGTCTCTTACCAAATGTAGTATTTTTCGAATTTTAAGTTAATTTTTCGTTACGTCGTGCCTCCAGGCACGGGTAATTACTAGTAATCTATATTATTCAACACGTGAGATTTCATGTCATTTTCTAAAAGTATACATGTTGATCTTGGGACCTATAAATTTTGAGAGGAGATTGGTACAGAGAAGTGTTGAGGGGAGTTTAGGTAACAAGAATCCATCACATGTGATTATGCCATGATGACAGACAAGTTGGTTATGGACTTTACTATAGTCAGTCTCACTGAATGTTTTACTAATTATAGTATTTTAAGCAGCACAATTATTTTTCATTTCTGAGGAGTGCAAGTATTGGTTATTGACACCAATGTTTTAGGAACTAAATCGAACCGGCAGGTAGGACTGCCCAGACTGGGAACTGGACAACAAAGCGATCCGGAGAAGAAGATAATGGCCCTAAAACCCTTTGTTGATCGACTTGGGTATGTTGCGAATTCATGAAGTATTGTTCTATTTGGTCAGATTGTTGTCAGAGTATTCACTTTGAATTCTTAATGCAAGTTACTTTTTGCTCAGGTATGATAATGTTCCTCCAGAAATCAATAAGTTGAGGTGCAGGATACCCTGATATTGTCACACGGTAGCGTAAAAGTTTAAACAGTTTCGGTGAACAATAAAGCTGGTATTGGTTTGTTTCTCTTGTCCTGAAAGTCTATTATTTATTAATTTCTAATTAGGTTAATAGACCTGTTCATGGATTATAAATAATATAATAGCAATCAATACGAATTCATGTGTAATTAAATCTATGATGTCTGTGATTATAGCTAGCATCTTTGGGGCATATATACTGTATGGAAATTTGTCGTCTCAAGAAAAGTTTTTCCACATTGACTAATAGCCTCAACTTTTCATAATTGTTGTCCTTTCTATATAGAAATCTAAACATTGTTATTTAAGATTGTGTGATGGTATTTAAGATTGTGTGATGCTTGTGGTTGTTGAATGTGACTGAATTCTGACTTGAGGTTAACATATAATAATAATCTACAAGTCTTGTAACAGAAAATATGTTTACCACTATGCTTACTGAAATTAATTCATGAAATGGCCGATTAAGATTCCAATTTTTTCTTTTAACAGAGCAATCATATAGTCACACTGAAGGTTCCTTTTCTATTTGGATTTGTAACAAAAGATATTGTGATTGCCTATTTGTCTTTTTCTGCTTATGAGCAATACGGTGTATATTAGTACCACGTGGCAACTCTATTGTCTTTGATTTTGGCATTAAGTGCCTCTGGTGACCTATTTGCTTCATTTTCCTGTCTTGCTATTATTTTTAAATATGTGCAGGAAGACTGCTTCTACGACCTGCCTTACAATACCGGGTATCAAATTTTCGTGCTACATTTAGGGAAGACAAGGGACGAAATTATTAAGTGTACTCTCTCTATATATGTAGATATATATACTTCGATTGAAGAACTGTGGTAGCTTTAGATGGTTAATTGTAAAGATAATGAATGATTATGTAGTGGATGATTTTATTAAGTTAATAATATTTTAGTTTTTTGTATTTTTGCCATTATTTGCAATGGGGACATTGAGCCAGCCAGGTACACAAAAAGAATGTCAAATTTTGATTTGGCAACAATATAATTCGTTACCAAAGCATTGAACAAGTTTTAATATAGCAACAATTTTTTATACATTTAGCAATAAATTTTCGTTGCTAATGGCATTAAAAATATAATATTTGGCAACGAAAAATTAACCTAATAACAATGGAGAGGATATTGTTGCTAATACAAAAATAAAAGGTAACATTTTTTATCGTTGCAAATCATATCAACTTTCGTTGCACATATAAAGAAACGACAACATATAATGTCGTTGCTAATCGACGACTTTCGTTGCTATTGAAAAATAACCAGCAACAAACATTTTCGTTGCTGATTCAGCATAATGTCGTCAAATAATATAATCAGCAACGAAAATCGTTGCTAAAAAGTTTACATTCCGCAACGAAAACAAGCTTAGGCAATAATTTTCATAATTTACTGCAACGAAAGATGTCGTTGCAAAATGGTGTCAATTGCAACGAAAATACAAGGCGTTGGAAAAAAAGAGAGTTCATTTCATTGCCAATTAGCAGGCTTTTGCAACGAAATGGGGTTTTTAGCAACGAAATTTTAATTATTCTGGAACAATACATTTTGTTGCTAAAGGATCGATGTCTCTGTACAAAAGCCAAATTTCGTTGCAAAATGTATTACTTTTGGCAACGAAACAAATACGTTCGTTGCGGAACAATTACCAACGCTCATTGCGCAATGACAGTAAAATCGTTGCCAAAACCCTTTTGCAACGAAATTTGACACCTTTAGCAACGAAAATCGGTTGTTGCTGAAGCCCCATTTTTTTGTAGTGAACCAAATTGGTTCGTTCAACTTCCGTTGTTTTCGTTTTTTAACGCATAACAACCATCCATTATTAATTTACAGTTTCATGTACGCATTGACAATCAATTTTGACTCCAAAGTAAGCCAAAATATACATATTCAACCAAAAACTAAATTCTTTATTTTAAGCATGTTTTCCATGGATTATTAACTCCAAAATCATATGTAAACACTATATGACCGATTAAACATGTTTATAAACATATATAACCAACATCTCATCAAATCATCAACCAAAAATCCATTTTAAAGAAAAATCAAAGAATAGAAAATTAAGAACTTAGAGTTGGTTTTTACCTTTGATTTCTTCTTTAGACTTAATAGATGATAAAAATTGCTTGACTCTTCTTATTCCTCTTGATTTCTCTCAAATCTCTTCTCAATTTGTTTCACAGAGAGCTTTCTCTCCCAATTCTCTCTCACTCTCCTCTGTATATTTGGCTTCCCCACTCCAACTGATGAAAACTTACGTGATATTTAGTTGGGAGTTTCAGCGGTTAAGAAAGCCAAAGGCCACAAGGCCTTGTTTGGTACCTCTTTAAAGAATTAATCCATTTTTTTGTTATTATTATTATACCATATGCTTCCCATTTAAAATAAATCATTGTCACACTTTAATTTAATTAGACCTATTTTATTAATAAATCTAATTAAATCTTACTGACAAAATTATAATTCAATTTAGCCAAACTATAATTTTATTAAATAAATCATTTTATTCAATAAACCATTAATTCTCTAATTTCATTATTCAATTAAATTAGAATATTCTAATCACATTAGCGTACTAAAATACGCACCAACACTTCGCACACAAATATATTCACATCAATTCACTATTTTAATTAAATGAATCACTCACATTATTATGAAATTTAATTCACAATAATTTCCATTGTCCACAAGACATAACAATCAAATTATATTATTTCCCAATATAATTTTAACTTAATTAAATTAACTAATATTATTCAACTAATTTCCTTTTCATGACAATTTCATTTAATCTTTTCAATGGTTTAATTAATTATTAAACTATTTCCTCCCAATTACATGAATATATAATTCTCTTCACACCGAACCACATAGTCCACAATATATAACACATATATACACATACTCAAACTCAAAACATCTCATAATAAAAATCTTATTTATTAAATTCTTATTTAATAAGTTTTGAAAATCTGGGTTATCACAGAAAGCACTATTGAAGCAAGATTTTAGAATCTTTTGCAATAACTCTATATATTATAGAGGAAAGAGGGAAGAATTTAGATAGAAGAAAAAGATAGATCGAGAATAAAGTTATATTTTCATTGATATCAATTAATGCCACACATTCAACTATTTAAACTAAAAGAAAATACTAGACAACTTGAGAATGTATCTAAACCAATTATTCTTAACTTTTAATCCTAGCTCTCTATTCTTACCTTATACCCTCTTTGAATAGGCTATGACCATAGTCCGTAACAACTAAAGACTTACATTTGGTCACACTCATATTATATACTAACTCAAGAATCACAAAATAAATACATCAGAGTACACAATTCTAATTGTCAAAACTATGAGCTACTCTATATCATTATGATATGCTCTTCAGAAAAATACTAGCCAAAACATAAAAAACTCCATTGTAGCTTTTTCACTCTTCACTAGCAAGATCAGCTTAACATCAAAACTCAGAACTGCTCCAAAGCTTGCATTAAACTTATCCTGCTAAACTGCACTTTTCTTGAATCTACATCACTTTTCGGAACAAATTGGAATGCAATGTTGAGTATCTTCTTTTACTTTACTCCATTTTCAGGATTGTATAATCTTATTAAAACACTAAACTCTATGATATCTTTGTGCCAAAATAATCCTCCCTTGTACTCTATAGTAGCAGATAGAAATCCAAAGATATAGAATCCATAAAATCAAAGGCAGGCTAAGAACAAACTCACAGTCAACAAAATAAGCATCAAAAGAAACTTCCTCCATAAATCTTAACAACCCTCTCACCAAAAGAAACCAAAAGAAACCGAATATAGAATCAAAACTAAAACGCACATTGAACTCACCAATTTCTGGCATATAATGTAGACTTTCTAGCTGTCCTATAAAACATATATGCATCAATGATCAATTCACAAGGGAAGATAAAATTAAGACAATTAACTGATAAATAATTAGAGAAGTGACCGAGTATGATTCACATATATAATAGCGAAAATGTGAAGAAATTTTACCTTAATATGATTAGGAAGATAAGAAAATGACTAATGAATATATGGCACGAATGTAGAGCTGAATTGCGGGGTAAATCTCTGTTAGGTCCCAGCCAAAGCTCCTGAAACAAAAGTAAATTGCTCTCTTTGGGTAAGAACATACCACAAGTTTGGGTAATTTTTCTCTATATCCTTTTATTCATTGAAAGAGTTTAAGTACATACGTTTTCTAACCACTCTTCCTAAACTTACGACCACAACTATCGTGCATAAACATGAATTGAATCATGGATGCAAAAATAACAAACTTGCAAAAGAATAGGACTCGACTCCAACTG
This sequence comes from Aralia elata, assembly GCA_034770075.1. Classification (NCBI taxonomy): domain Eukaryota; kingdom Viridiplantae; phylum Streptophyta; class Magnoliopsida; order Apiales; family Araliaceae; genus Aralia; species Aralia elata. The sequence continues at coordinate 70,510,283 of CM068379.1, read as the reverse complement.
ACAATAAGACTCTAATAACAAATAACAATAAATGGACTTCTTCTCTGTTGCAACCAAGAACTCAGTCCAAGTATTTCTGATTTGGCCGAGAAATAATACCCCCCACTTTTACTGGAACCTTTTCCTCAAGGTTCAAATTAGGGAACTTATCTTGCAACTCTACGACATTCTCCCAAGTGGCATCTTTAATGGGAAGGCGTTTCCATTTAACCAAGTTTTCTTCAAAAAATCTCCCCCCTTTTTAATCCAACGAGTATTTATGACTTCCTCAGGTTTTATGATGATGGCACCATCATCGTTGAGAGGTGGCAAAGTAGGACTTGCACTTGAGTCACCAATCTTCTTCTTCAATAAAGAAACATGGAATACCGGGTGGATGCGTGAACCTGCAGGAAGTTAGAGTTAATATGCTACCTTGCCGATGCATTTCTCAACTACAAAGGGCCCATAAAACCTGTGAACCAGTTTCTGAGATGCTCGTTTGAACACTGTTTGCTGGCGATAAGGGTGCAGTTTAAGGAAAACAAGGTCGCCTTCATTGAACTCGATGTCACATCGTTTTGAATCGGCCATTTATTTCATTTGGTTGGAAGCTTGATGTAAGTTAAGCTTGAGCTGATTGAGAAGATCATTGTGTGAGGCCAAGTTTTGGCCAACCTCATTAACAGGAGAAGATCCCAACTGATAGTGTAGAATCATGGGTGGAGGTCGACCCTACAGAGCATGAAAAGGTGACATTCTAGTCGAAGCATGGTAGGCCGTATTATACTAAAACTCTGCCTAGGGAAGAAGAGAATACCATTTTCGTGGTTGTTGGTAAACCAAACAGCGCAGATATTGCTCGACACAACGATTGACGACTTCGAACTGACCATCAGTTTGTGGATGGTATGCGGAGTTCATCTTTAATTGTGTGTCGGATAATTTAAAGAATTCACACCAAAAGTTACTTATAAAAATTGGATCACAGTCACTAATGATTGAGCTGGGCATGCCGTGCAATTTTACGACATCGAAAAATTTTTCGGCTACCATCTTAGCAGAAAAAGGGCGCATTAAGGCTAAGGAGTGAGCTTATTTGCCAAGGCGATCGAAGACCACAAGGATTGTGTTCTTGCCTTAGGATGGAGGTAGTCCTTTGATGAAATCCATGGTGATGTCATCCCATACTTAACAAGGAATGGGCAGCGACTGTAGGAGACCCACTGGGGACAATATAGATGCCTTAGCTCATTGACAAACATCACATAAGGAGACGTACTCATTCACCATTTGATACATTGATGGCCAATAAAACTGTTGGGCAATACGTTAATATGTGCGTAGCACTCCGGAGTGGCCACCAAGCGGAGAGTCGTGGAACTCACGCAGTAACTGGTCTAGAATTTAGGACTTGGGAGGCACCATCACCCGATTCTTATACAATATCAACCCATTACGCTTTGTGTAGGGGAGCCCTGGTTTGGTAGTAGCTAGTTTGCCAATGCGGTCCACGTAAGTATCGTCTTCGGCTGCTGTTTTTATATCTTCCTAGATTTGAACCTATGAAACAAATAAAACATTAAGAGTTGGGGAGCCTGTCATGCGGGAAAGGGCATTGGTTGCTGAATTTTCTCTTCTAGGCTTATAAAGTATCTCATAATCATAGCCCAGCAGCTTTGCAACCCATTTTTGCTGCTCTGGTGTTACCACTCGCTGCTCGAGCAAGTACTTGAGGCTCTGTTGGTCAGTTTGGATGTAGAATTTATGCCCGAGAAGATAAGGTCGTCAAGTTCTTATGGAGTGAATGATTGCAAGCATCTCCTTAGCATATGTGGACCATGATAATTTGTATACTCCTAAGGCTTGACTCATAAAGGGAATGAGCTTTAATTCCTTGTTGGGTCAGCATGGCTCCAATCCCTTCCCCGGAAGCATCAGATTCGATAGTGAATGGTTGCTGAAAACTTGGTATGGCAAGGGTGGGAGTGGTAGTCATAGCTTGCTTAAAGAGCTTGAAGGTAGTCTCAGCTTTTTCAGTCCACCTAAATTAGCCTTCCTTCAAGAGATTAGTAAGCGGTCGAGCCAAGATGCCATAGTTACGAACAAACTTCCGGTAATAACCTGTAAGACTTAAGAACCCACGTAATTCTGAAACATTAGTAGGTCGAGGCCAATCAAGCATGGCTTTTATTTTATGTTGGTCCACTTGACCCCTTGAGCAGTGACAATATGCCCTAAGTATTCTAATCCTTACTGTCCAAATGCACATTTTTTTAGTTTTAAAAAGAATGTGTGATGCCTTATAATTTCAAAAGCTTGTTTAACATGTTCAAGATGCATGTTCCAATTGGGGCTATAAATTAAAATATCATCAAAGAATACTAGAATGAATTTACGAAGGTGAGGGCAAAATATGGAATTCATGATGGCCTGAAAAGTGGATAGGGCATTATAAAGCCCAAATGGCATAATAAGATATTCATAATGATCACTGTGAGTACGAAAGGCAGTTTTATGAATATCAGATGGGTTCACTCGTACTCGTACATGATGATAGCCAGCTCGTAGATCCAGTTTGGTAAAATAAGATGCCCCCATAAAGTTCATCGAGCATATCATCAACAGTTGGAATAGGAAATCGATCTTTGATGGTGGCAGAATTAAGGGTTCGATAGTCAGTACAAAAACGCCATGTATCATCTTTTTTTAACAAGCAAAACAGGAGATGAAAAAGGGATGGTACTTGGTCGAATTAGCTCCAAATTTAACATGTCAAGAACTTGTTTTTCAATTTTAACCTTTTGAAAATAGGCATACCAGTAGGGGCGTACGTTGATTGGCTCCATTCCTTCTTTAAGAGGAATACAATGATCATTTTCACGAGTTGGTGGTAATTTTGTGGTTCCTAAAAAATGTTAGCAAAAGCCTCTATTAATACTTGCATGTCTAGCTGAATGGTCTGTTGTGACGCCTCTGGTGGTTGCGGGCAGATTGCGAAAATGGAGTTGTTATGCCTCATCTCTTTTGAGATTACTTCTAGTGATGTTTGCTGTAGGATTTGAGTGTTGGTTCCCCATAATAATCGAGGTTTGTTGGCCCATTGAAATTCCATTGTCATCTTCTTCCAATCGCAAACAACCGATCCTAGTTGCTCTAGCCATTGAACACCCAATACCAAGTCTAAACTAGTTAGTGGTAAAAAGTAAAAAGAAATGGAAAAAAGAATACCCTGTAGAAGGATGTGGATGTTATCGAATCTCCCTTAGCATTTTAATGGTTGTCCATTTATAACTCATACATTGAAAAGTTCAGTGGGCACCACGGGTAGACGCAGTAAAGCGACCACCTTGTCACTGATGAAATTATGTGTAGAGCCACTGTCAATGAATACCACAACTTCATACGTCCCAATCTTGGCTGTAACACGCATGGTCTTCGCAGCTGTCCGTCCGGTCAAAGCATGCAATGAAATTTCAGGATCAAAAGGAAGGTCGGTGTTGGCCTCATTATTATCTCCTTCAGATTCACCATCGATGTTACCTTTTAATAGAAGAAGTTGAGGGCCCTTACATCTATGTCCAGAAGATAATTTGTCATCACAATTGAAATAAAGTCCCTGTGCACGTCTTCTTTGCATCTCATCCCAAGATAGTCTCTTGACAGGTGAAGCTTTTGTTGTTGTTGGTAGAGCCAACAGGGTATGAATAGGTAGTGGTGGACATGAGATCCTCCTTTGTCGTTGTAGTTGTTCGTCCTTCATACGAGCCAAACTTATTGCTTCCTTCAAGGTTTTAGGCTTGAACATATGAATCGTCTCAAAAATTTCAGACCGTAATCCACCCATGAACAATCCTACGAGTGTAATGACCTAGAATTTTGTATAATAAATTATTAATTGAAAATGTTGTGTTCACTTATGTGTGTATGTGAACTTATGTGATGAGAAGATATGAAAATAGAAAATTTCATACATAAGAATTTGATTAAATATGAGATTATTAAATTATGAGAATCTGTGGCAAGCTTAAGTTAAAAATTAACTAAGCTTGGGAGAATAAGCCTTGTATGGCTTGATGAATAATTAAGATGATGGATTAATCAAGTGTGTGATTAATTCGTGGAAGATAATGGGAACTAAAATCCAAGGTGATAGTTAATTAAGTTTTCTATAAAGAATAATTGAATTCTATTGATTATGTGTATTGGCCCAATATGAATTAGTATTGGGTGGACTAAGGAATGCAAGCTTGCATGGGAATTAAATAGCCCAAAGCTTTATTTACTAATGACATTAGTAGTATGACTTTTTGGCCCAATGATCTCATCCTTAAGTGTGGGAAGCCCAATATGATAGTAAATGAGTCCATGCACTTAGCCCAATTATGATCCAACAAAGAGGCCCAATTTCTAGAAGGCCCATGTGAAGAAAAGAAAAAGAAAATAGATAATAATAGCCCCTCCTCCCCTAAATTCGGCCAAAGGGCCTAATATAGCCTTAAGGCTATATTTATTTTATTGATATAGGCATGTGATGGAAGGGATAGGCTAGGAGATAGAATTGATGGTCTAAATGTAGCATTAGGAAAGGTTTTTACCCAATTTCGGGGAACAATTGGTCAAAGTAATCTTATGACAGTTAAATACGTGTATTATACATGTATATGGATATTATACGTATGAGAATTCTCCTATAAATAGGAGTTCCCAATTCATAAGTGAAGTTGATAGAAAATTAGCTAAATTGCTAGAAAGAGAACAGTAAGAGAGAGAGAAAAAGAAAAAATCTAGGAGAAGTTCTTCCAAGTTGATGGTTCAAAAAGAAAGTGGAGGCCTTCTACAAGTTCATCTCCAAGAGGAAAAGAGCTCATAGAAGGTATAATGTTTCTCCCTAGAATATATTTAAGTTTGTACGTAAGTAAAGTTAGTTATATAGATAATTTTGCCATGCTTAGTTGTGGGAGATTTATTTGTTGTGGGATTATGAAGGATCCGAAGTTATAAAGATGGGTATTGGAAGGAGAATATGTGATTTGTATGCTTTATATGTGTTTTAGGTTTAAATGGACCATAAGAATGCATATAAGCATGAGATCTAAGTTATAATACTTGAAACATGAGATTTGTTGTTAAGTGGCATAAATATGTAAGCTATGTGCATGGTATAAAAATATTGTGTTGAAGATCTATAAAATACAAGAACATTCCAAGTGGAATCATCAAAATTAGAGTTAAAATGAACTCATGACGAATCATTTGGTAAAACATGTCGGAATGAAAACCCTAACTTGAAAAATCAATGTTTTGATCCAATAAGTATTTGAGAAAATGGTTTAAAAGGATAAATGTAGAAAATATACAAGTTCGTGAAATAATGAAACTGATTTGAGCTCATTTGGATAAGAAATGAGCAAGTTATGAAAGAAGGAAGCAAAAAGAGTCAAAGATAAAAACAATTGGAAAATGGAACTAGACTTCCCTGACCTCCAACGCCGGGGCACTGGCCCAAGGCATAAACCCAGCGCCGGGGTGCTAGGCTGGTTTCCCAGTTGACCGAATCCGGGTCAAACCGGGTCGGGTCGGGTGTGACCGGGTCGGGTCGAGTCAAATCGGGTCAGAAAAGAATTTTTTAAAATATTTATAATAATAATAAGAGATTATTTAATTATACATTAAAGGTTACTTTACCTATAATTAAACTATTAGAATGATAATAAAGATTGTTTTAATTGTGAGTTAATAATTTTCTAATTGAGAAATTGTATAAAAGATATTATTTTGTAAAGGTTATCTCACTTGAGGGATAATTATGCATTAACTACATATTAATGAAGAATAAACGATTGAATAATATTAAAAGTTATTTAATTGTGGATTAATGGAATGGAGAGATAACTCTCATTATGTAGAAAACAAGCGGATTAATGAAAGATTATTTTGTAAGTGAAGATTTGTGAATGCGATAAAAGGAGGAATAAATAATGGTATAATAAGTTAAATAGAATGTGAGTAGTTGGGTTTGTGAGTCCTAATTGTATGGGGCTAGTAAGGTAGATTGATTAGAGTTATATGTGAGAATTATAGAGATTAACCGTTAGAATGACTATGATAATTATAGGTTATTCAAAGGATAAGAAGTTAAGGTCAGAAATTAGTCGACTACTTAGGCAAGTTCCCTAACTTACACAACTTTGTATATTGTGCAAGTTTTCTAATTGTTGTTATATTAGCTACACACATATTGAGAAAGTTTCTTAGCTTGTACACTCATTATTCTGTACAAGTACACTAGATGTTATATCAATTGCAAATACTTCTTACTTGTACACTCTTATTGTTTCGTAGAAGTTTGTAGTTAAAGGAAATTGTTAAACTTAAATTATTATTGATTGAATAAGATTATTCTTATACCTATGCTTAAGAAAATTTCCCAAACAAGAATATTAAACATTGAGAACCCGGATTCATATCCATTATTAAGAAGATAAGTCTATGTCATTTGATTCGACTAGACTAATGATGACATAAACTGTCGATTGAGATATTTTGAAAGAGCTATCCAAACCAATTGCTTTGGTGCGAAATTCTTGTATGCTGAGATGAACGTTAGATAGAAGTCGTGGATTCGACTTGCGCGCGAAGATGATTAAATGTTATGCATAACATAGGGTACGACAGGGCTGATCACCTCATGTACTTGTTTATCCGAAGGCTTTTCAGTTATCATACTGTTAACCTTCTCAGAGTTCAATGGTCCGTAGTGACCCTAAGCCATAAAATATTGTTATGTTTGAATTGTCAGAATTACTCTTATTCAATTATCTAATGATTGATTATTCATGAGATATCTAAGCTTTGAAATTATTTAAATCTTAACTCTTGAAAAGTTATTAATGATCAATTCATTGGTAGCGTATCCTACCTTATTCGATATTGTTATACTCATTGAGGCGATAACACTTATCAATGATTGTTAGCTATTTTTTTGTCATATACTTGCTGAGCAAACTCGTTGCTCATTCTTGCTTTATAACCTATCTTACAATTAAGACGGAGAAGGCCAGTGGTTCTGGCAAGGATAAGGGTAAGGCTAAGGCAGTCGAATAGCATCAGATTATGTTAATTTTGTGGAAACGTTGTGTAAGAACAATATTTATGTTATTGTATTAAGACTTGGTATATAAGATTAAAGGTTAATGAGACCTGGAATTGTTATGTAAGTTAAATATTATTATGTAATGTATTTATTATGATTTTATGTACCGTAAGGGTAGGTAGATTGTATGTTAGATGTTTGGATCGTGAGCACCAAGTTCGAGGTATGAGTACCTGAATTTGGGGGTGTCACAACAAGCATCTTTTGTGACCAATCGTGAACCCTATTACCTAGCCTCTCGAATTATTTTTGGTAATCATGAAGGGATCCGACCTGTCGAACTTTGGATAGAGCTTCGCCAAATTCTTTACACTTTGTTGGTCCAAAACGAGCACATAGTTCCTCCTCAAATAATTCCCAGGTCACCAGGCTGCCTTCCTCCCGGTAAGCGTGACGCAACCATTGCCACCATCGATTAGCTTCTCCTTCAAGATGAAAAGATGCTAGAGAGACTTTTTGCTTATCTGTCGTGCCTTAAAATTAAATTCAAAGAATTGAGCTACTCGGTTGAACTATTCTGTCGGATCATCTCCGGAGTATTTTGGAAATTCCAACTTTGCCATTTTGGAAAAGAAAATTTGTTTGCCACCATCTTGTCTGTCGTCGTCATTTTCCTCTCGATGTAGCCGGGCGAATACTTCTCAGCCATTTGTTGTGGTTGTTGGAGTTGTCCTTAGTTGAAAGAAGAACTTCAGATAACCTGTTGACGGTTTCCTTAAGTCGTTGCATTCCATCTTGAACGCCACTTAGTCCAGCCTCTAAAGCCTCAATCCTCTCTTTATTGGTTACCATTGTAACGAAGCTCTAATACTAATGTTAGGTCCCAGCCAAAGCTCCGGAAAGAAAAGTAAATTGCTCTCTTTGGGTGACAACAGACCACAGTTTGGGTAATTTTTCTCTATATCCTTTTATTCATTGAAAGAGTTTAAATACATACATTTTCTAACCACTCTTCCTAAACTTACGACCACAACTATTGTGCATAAACAAAAATTGAATTATGGAAGTAGAAATAACAAACTTGCAGAAGAATAGGATTCATAACAAAGAGTCCAACCGACTCCAACTGACAATAAGACTCTAACAACAAATAATAACTAATGGACTTCTTCTGTACTGCAGCCCAGAACTCAGTCCAAGTATTTCTGATTTGGCCGAGAAACACGTTGAGATCTTCGTGGTTTATCAATCTCCCTTGACAGTAATACTTAATTACTCTTCTACCATGTGAATTTTAATCACGCTTTTGCAGCCGAGTAGTCTACTGCGACGGAGTATTTAGCCAGTAACGCATCCATACATTACTTGATCACCTTGTTAATCTACTGTTTCAAGGATCCAATTCTCTACATTTCCTAAGTTGGTCAGACTATATAATAAGTGGTCCTCTTTGATCCACTTAACCTTCATGGCTATGTAAAAATGCATTTTTTTTATTTATTGAAAAAGGCCTTAAACTTTATTTTCTTTTAGAGTTGAACAAGGGCAACAATTTCTTATTACTCTGCTAATGACCATGCAAATCTAATGTTTTCCTTTTTATATAATCTGCACCTTCATGTTAATTAAATGCAAGTTTGCATTTTCCATACAATTGAAGCCTGCTATTTTATTTATTTATTTGTACGGATTCTTAAGTTGGTATATATAATTTCAGTAAATAAAAACATATTGTGGTCCTGGAAATTTTCTCTTTAAAGAAGCACAAAATTAGATGGAAGTATGAAAGTTCTCGAAAGAGAAGCATCAAGAATTTGTGCCTTACGAACTTTTATTTCCATTTGATCAATACATAGCTATCAGAAATGAGGGGAAAAGAACAGAAGAAAAAAGAGGAGCACATTCCTTAGATCCTATAGTTTATCATCAAATCTTGAGGCTCATTCTCATCTTCTTCATTCATAGCCATGGATCAATATAAAAAATTCAGTGTTTCCATTTGATTGCAAATTAATATATCAGTTTATGTATCGATCTCCTACTGTAGCAGGTATTTCATATTTTTTCGTGTGATTTCAGCATAGATATATTTCGGCTATTATCCATAATCAACGTTGGATATGAAGTGTTAAAGTAATCAATCCAGTTTATACCGTCTATGGACGTAATCTTAAAAGAAGAAATGTAGACACACCATAATATTGCCTAGCATGACTCTTGAAATTTTACATACACTATTATGGTGTGTATAGTCTTTTGAAATTCTCCATACACCATATGTGTGTACGCACACACATTAATTACTAGATTATTTTATTTTATTTTTTACATAAATTTACATGTAACTCTGATCTAAAATGGTTGAGAGTGCTACCGGCCGGTAGATATATTGAGAAATGAGAATTCATTTATTAATTAAGTATCCAAGGATCAAATAACACTTCTTAACGTTTAATTCACCATGCACATGAACAAAACAGTGGCCACAACAAATACTGCTTAAGGAGGAAAAAAAATCTCATACATATAGTCACTACAAGTAAAAGGCTTATTTTCGACGGAATATTCCTTCAGAAATAAGCTTATTCCGTCGGAATAAGATTATTTCCGAGGGAATATTCCGTCGGAAGTTTCGTCGTAACTAAGGTCCTTGGAGATAAGGTCCGTCGGAACTTCCCTCGGGCATAAGCAATCTCCGACGATTCTATGTCCGACGGAATAAGTCCGTCGAAACTTCATCTCCGATGGAATTTCCCTCGGACATAAGCTATCTCCGGCGAAAAATTGAAATTTCTTAAAAACATTCAATTTATAATTCCGACGGATTTTCCCTCGAAAATATCTTAATTCTGACGAAATATTCCGTCAGAATTACGTTATCTTCGACGAAAAATATGAATTTTTCTAATTTGTTTGAAATTATAATTCCGACGGAATATCCGTCGGAAATAGCTTATTCCGTCGGAAATAAGTTATTTTTAAAAAAAATATTTTTTTTAAAAATTGCACTTTCCAGGTGTTTAAACCCATTTCAGTACCTGTAACCTGTTTTATCCCAATACAGACAAATATTCATATATATATATATATATATATATATATATAAGATGTGACCTGTATCATCTCATCATCAACAACTAAGCTAACAATTAAAAATGATATACGAACTCATCATCAACACCACAACTAAGCTGACAACTACATATATAAGCTAACAATTACAAATGATAGCTCTAAATTATCAAAAGGGCAAAAATAAGCTAATGTGCCATAAATTATATACAATATGATCTACAAAACTTGTACGGACTTAACTAGACTACAATATGTACAAATAATCTACAATTGAATAAATAAAATGAATACAAATGAACTATAAACTAGTAATCGGATCATCATCGGGCGGAGGTGAACGGCGATGCTGCTCTGGTGTATGAAAATCAGTGTTGTCGTCCCCCCGGCCGTCGTCGCCAGTCCGCTCGCCATCGCCACCCTGTTGATAGAATTACAAATAAAAAGCATTAGTCCGTATATATGTGAGAATTAAAAAGATATTGTTAAAATGAAAATATCATAAACATGAAGAATATATACCTGAGTAGGCGGGGACTGACGAAAAGCCTGCTCTAGGAGGGTAACCACCGTCCGGAGCATCTCGCCGCTCAACGTGTCGAACTGCTCATGCGGTAAGTCTGTACTCTCTGCGGAGGCCCCTGCTAGAACCTCCTGAGCGAGCTGGTGAAGACGAGACTTGCTGGGCAACTGCTGACAAAGAAAAATCAGATCGGTATGGAACCTATCTAACACCGCCGCTATCAGCTTCTGGAATAATTTGTCATCTAGGCCAGCGCCCATATGAGATGGTCCAACGGGTGCTCTCGGACGCTGGCTAGAGCCTGGGAAAATATGTATAACATTACTAATTTATATTATGTGATAGGTTATGATAATTTGGTGAAATATAAAAAATCTTATTACCTCTAGGTAGTGTATATGCGGGTATCCTCGGCAGGCCCACCACTCGATACCTCCTGGTAATACTAGTAGGGGGATCCTGAGACGCGACCCATAGTCACAGCTCTTCATCCCGAGATAACTCAATCTCAGGAGGGGGGATGATGGAATCTAACGGCTCAGAACCCCCCTAGCAGCCTCCAACTCAGTTATACGCTGGTCTCGAAGCATCTGAAATCGGTCCTGTAATTTATTTGTTATGCGTGTGTTAATTATATCATATTCTTAACAAGTGAATATTAATAATTACTAAGAAGTAAGATTAGTTTTACCCATATAGCTAATACTACCTGAGACAAAGCACGCTGCTCCTTAGGCGCGTGGGCTCTATCCCAAAACTCTAACATGGTCGGATCTCTACCGAAGGTCCTCCCCAAGGCCTAATAAATACATTAAATCGTATTATCCAAGGGATTCAAATCTGAACTCTATTTACGATTCATTATTTCTATCTCATCGGCTATTTTTACTTCTTATTTCAGCATATCAATTTACATCTAGCCTGTTCTTTGCATTTTTTTTCTTTTTTATACATTTTCATATATAAATTCCATATATTTTCACATCTAGGATTTACATATACAACATATACCACTTTTAAAAGGGAATTTCTTATTATTTAGGTTATATTAAGGTATTTCATTTCAAAAAAAGTAAAAAAAGAAAATCTACCCATTCGTTTGTGTATGAAATTTATGGTTTCCATTGGTGCAAATCCAATCGACTCAATTTAAAATGAGAAGCAATTCTCCATTGGTAGCAAATGGTTATCCATTAAGCGGAGGAAATCTTACTTAAAAAACAGAAAGATTAGGCCCCCTTTTACAAGAACGGACTAACAGGATTAGCTACCCAGCCAACCTTCATAATTAAATACCGTTACTTTATAGATAGATCTCATCGTGAAAGACCTATTAATGGATAATTCATGGGTAGAGCCAAATAATGTGAACTATACAAGTTACCAATAATATTGATTAAATGACGTAAAGGCTCCGGTGTATAGAGAAAACCTCACCGTTTGAGAAGTAACCATAGAAACGATGTAAGCCGTTATATCTCTATCCATTTATATTTTGTTTTCTAGTAACTATATTTTGAAACCTAGTAGAATACAATTTCTTATTTTGAAGTGAAATATCTAGAGAAAAAAATAGTGATCGGGAAGGTTATAGCAACCAAAGCCATTGGAATTTTTAGTTTATACATTGAAAAAATAAGCTTTGTTATTAATAGACTAGAAAAGGGAAAAAGAATAACTGAAAGAAATGAAATCTATTAGTTATTCGTCAAAGTTTCATTTATTCAATGGCCAGAATTAGACGGGGATATATAGCTCGAAGACGTAGAACAATTTTTTTTTATTTGCATCAAGCTTTCGAGGGGCTCATTCAAGGCTTACTCAAACAATTACTCAACAGAAAATTAATAGATTTGTGGTGCACACATTCGTTGAATGTAGGGGGTGGTTATGATCGATTTGATAGAAAATAAGGAAAGGTGTGTATTTTTCGTTGGGGATTTTTCGAAAAAAAATCGTCGCATCTTCCTCCGATCCCTTATAAAAGATATTCAGTCCGTCAAAATAAAAGTTAAAGAGGGCATTTATGTTCGTCATGTCCTATATGGCCATTAGAGGTCAGGGGGCATTCCCTTGACTCGTACTTGTAACGACCGCGGATCGTGAGTAGTGTTGTAACACGAGCCAATGAATTTTATTGAATAAATTAAACTTTTATTAATATTATTCCGTGTTATGTGTTTGAATATTTTATTACTACATATGACGTTTATGTGATAATTTTTGAGTGTTGTTATTTCATGGTATTGATTAAATCATTTAGAGAAATAGCGCTAAAGCGCTATTTATGCAAATACGCCTTTTTCGATTTTATGACTTTTCATAATTTCGCCAAAGCGTTAATGAGAGGGGTTAATAATCCAAGTCTAGGATTTTATTTGAGCCCAATTGAATTTGTATTAGAAGCCCAACTGAATTGGTTATTTGAAGCCCAATAAATTTTGAATAGTGGCCCAAATAGTAGCCCAAGACCCACGGGTCGAGTCCATGACGCAAACCCAAACCCATGACCCATGACCCAACCCATTACCCGTTGGGTAATGAGGAGAGAGAAAAATTCAGCTGGGCATACGAAGGAGGAGAGTACGGATGGAAGAAAGAAATGCAAGGAAGCTAGCAAATGAGTGGGTTAGCATGAGTAGAAGTTATTTCAACATGTGGTAGAGGAAAAGAGAGACAAAGCAACTAGGGAGAAGGGAGGGGGAGTATCCGATCACCGACCAAGCATGGGGGAGGCTGATGAGTGAGTTTTATACTTGTGAATCAGTTATCTTTTACCTTAACTCGTGGTTGTTTAAGAGTATTTCTAGTTCATTTATATTCATTTTATGTTATTTTGCATGTGGCAGCAACGGAAGGGCAAAACATGGAATTTCAGCACAAAATGGCAAGTTTGGGAGCATTGTGAAGCCCAGCGCCGCCGACGTTGGGGAAGGTCATTTTCAGAGCCGCCGGCTCTCGTTCGGGGATTGCTATTGGGCTTTGTTACAGATTGAGTTTGTAGTGCTAGGCTAATGGGCCGAGGAGAGTCTGATGGAAACAACTTGTGTAGGGTTTTATGAGAGGAAAGAATGACCAATTAGGGGATAGTTTATTTGGTACTAGTATGTGGATTTTTGAGTTTTAGTTTCTGGGTGAATAACTGACAGACGTTTATCTTGGTACGATTGTGGAATTGAATTGTGTTTTGAGACTTGCTTTTGGAACAGCGATTAATCAGATTTGCACTTCCCTTTCTCCTTAATCTCGTTGGTTTCATATTAGTATCTCAATGCTTGTATTAATTCCCATAATGGTTATTGTTTCAAAGATGAACTAATCACCATTATGGGATTCTAATGAAGCTTACTGTAAATTTCTAATTAAAATACCTCTCTGTTTTACTTGAATGATTATGGATGGGTTGCCTAGCATGGTTGTGTTTATTGCTTAGATGATTGATCACCATCTACCTTATACTTGTATGGAATTGACAGATGAAGTGCGAGTTTAGAATTAGCCACGTTAGCATATGTTCAGGAAATCTGCATGTGATAGGTTTTGTGATTCGTAAATTGGATAGACATATACCAGTTTACCATGTGTAGTTAATTGAGAGAGGTCACGCTTAAATTTATATCACTTGTAATTTACATAGAAATATAGTAAATTAGGTGATGTTGATGTTTGCATGATTTCTATCGACGATGTGGAAATTATGTGATATGGACATAGTATATTGAACGATAGCTATGTTTCACTGTAAAGCTCTCAGCTAGCAGCCCGAGATAATCAGTAAGTTTAATTAGAGGTGTTGCAATTTGATTGATACATTAAGTGACATTAGAATCCCATAGCTTTCCAACTTGAATTAAGTCACTTGATAATTATTTATTGTTGGTTTATAATCATTTCGATTTTCAACTCATAACTTATTTGTTTGTTTAAGCAGATAGATCTAGCTATAAAGTTGTTGCATGATAGAATAGATATAATTTCTTTTCTCCGTGGGAACGATACTAGACTTACTCTATATTACTTGTTGACCGTGTATGCTTGCATGTATGTGTCTATTTTGTTAACACCAAAATAAGCCAACAAGTTTTTGGCGCCGTTGCCGGGGATCAGTTTTTATTTTTATTACTGTTGTCATCAATTTAAGATAAATGTGTCTGACTTGAACAATCCGTATCTTATCTGATTTCTATTTTCATTTTTGTTTTTGTTTCAGGAACCGGTATTATTTGTATGCACACACGATCATCCAACTCAGAGTTGATACCAGCTCAGGATAATATTAACGGGAGAGGTTGGAAGGCGAGAGTGCGTAGAAATTTACAAGCAGATTTAGAAAGTACTACATCCAATATGGCAGACGAGGAGCAAAGAGAAGAGCGTAGAGTGCAGCATAGAGCCTTAAGGGATTATTCGATGCCGAACATTCATGGACTACAGTCAAGCATAGTCAGGCCAGCAATAGCAGCGAACACCTTTGAAATAAAACCGGGCACCATTCAGATGGTGAAAAATTCGGTACAGTTTGGGGGTGCAGCTACAGAAGATCCTAATGAGCATCTCTTGAGTTTTATTGAAGTATGCGATACATTCAGGTATAACGGAGTGACGAAGGATGCTATTAGACTGAGACTATTTCCATTCTCCTTAAGTGATAAAGCGAGAAGTTGGCTCCATTCTTTACCTTCAGGGTCAATTACCACATGGGAGGACTTAGCACAGAAATTCTTAGCCAAGTTTTTCCCAATGGCTAGGACTGCGAAAATGAGGACAGCAATCTCTCAGTTCGAGCAACATCAGGGCGAATCGTTATATGAGGCTTGGGAGAGATACAAAGAGATGCTAAGGAAGTGTCCGCACCATGGTATGCTAGATTGGATGGTGCTCAACACATTTTATAGTGGATTGGGATGTCAGTCAAGGTCGATTGTAGATGCAGCTGCAGGTGGTGCAATTTCGTCAAAGAGTTATGAAGAAGCCTATGACCTTATTGAGACGATGGCAGCGAATGATTTTCAAAATCCCACAGCTAGGATGCCACA
Source organism: Aralia elata (assembly GCA_034770075.1). NCBI lineage: Eukaryota > Viridiplantae > Streptophyta > Magnoliopsida > Apiales > Araliaceae > Aralia > Aralia elata. The sequence goes on along the minus strand of CM068379.1, from coordinate 70,494,577 downwards.
AAACAGAGTTGCAGGTGTGTTGGAAGTAGATTCTATTACGGCATTGTCAGCTCAAATGGCAGCGATGGCAAAGAAAATTGACGCTTTGGCTGACAGCAAGGTTAAGCAAGTGGCGTTTGTGTGTGAGTTATGTGCGGGATCACACCCAACAGAAGAATGTGCTATCAATACAGAGTCGGTTCAATATGTAAGCAACTATCAAAAGCCACAGAATCAAGTTTAGAACTCCTACCATCCCAACAACAGAAACCATCCTAATTTCAGCTGGAGTAATCAACAAAGTGCTCAGCAACACCAACCACCACAACAACAATATCAAGCACACCAATCTCATCAACCGTTTGCACCAAGACCACCCTTTCCACCGGGATTCTCTCAACAACAGCATCACACTCCAGTTGCACCTCAGCAAGAAAAGAAATAAGAAATGGAGGAGATGATGATGAAGTACATGGCTAACACAGAGGTAATGATCAAAAGCCAAGCAGTGGCTATTAAGAATCTAGAAACTCAAATGGGGCAAATGGCGAGCATGCTTAGTAACAGGAACCAGGGTTCGTTGCCAAGTACTACAGAGACAAATCCAATAAGAGAAGGGAAGGAACAATGTCAGGCAATTACGTTGAGGTCTGGGAAACAGTGTACAGAAAATCCATGAGGCGCGCCTACGCCGTCTCATATTGGGGAGGCCGCGCAGCCTGGCGAGGAAGAGATTGTGTCTGATGATAAAGAAAACAAGGAAGGTTCTGAGCTACAGCAGGAAGAGGACAACAAGGCAAGTTCAGTTGAGAAGCCCATAAATACAACACCACCAGTTCACCCTCGGGTTCCGTATCCTCAGAGATTGAATAAGCAGAGGGAAGATAGACAGTTCAGTAAGTTTTTGGAGGTATTTAAAAAGCTGCAAATTAATATACCTTTCGCGGAGGCATTGGAACAAATGCCGAGTTATGCAAAGTTCATTAAGAGTATATTGTCAAGGAAGAGAAGATTAGAAGAGTTTGAGACAGTGGCCTTGACAGAGGAATGCAGTGCAGTGCTTCAGCGCAAATTACCACCAAAGCTGAGGGATCCGGGTAGTTTTACAATACCATGCACGATCGGAAAGATGAGCTTCAGTAAATGTTTGTGTGATCTCGGGGCGAGCATAAATTTGATGCCGTTGTCAGTATTTAACCAGTTGGGGTTGCCGGATCCAAAGCCGACAAACATTTCGCTGCAGCTAGCTGACAGATCCATCACGTATCCACGGGGAATAGTTGAAGATGTATTGATAAAAGTGGATAAATTCATCTTTCCGGCTGATTTCGTTATTTTGGATTATGAAGAAGATAAGAGTATACCAATCATTCTGGGGAGACCATTCTTAGCCACAGGAAGGACCTTAATTGACGTTCAGAAAGGGGAACTCACTATGCGTGTTCATGATCAGGAGGTTACCTTTAACGTTTTCAAGGCAATGAAGTTCCCAACGGATGAAGAGGAATGCTTCAGAGTTGATTTGGTGGATCAGATTTTAAATGAGGAAGTTCCAAGTCTGGTAAAGTACGAACCATTGAGAAGTATTATTGCTGAAAATTCAGAATTGGAAGATGAAGAATTTGAAGAACTGGTGAAATTTCTGGATACTACTCCAAAGTTCCTAAAGTTCCAAACTCCGTTGAGCCGTTAAAGAAAGCTGGAGAAACATCAGAAAAATTGAAGCCATCTCTTGAAATAGCTCCAGAACTTGATTTAAAACCACTTCCGGATCATTTAAGGTACGCGTTTTTAAATAAAAATTCAAAGCTACCTGTAATTATTTCTTCTGCTCTAACATCTTGTCAGGAAGAAAAACTGCTACGAGTCCTTAGAGAGTACAAGTCGGCTATTGGATGGACTATAGCAGACATAAAAGGGATCAGCCCTTCTTTTTGCATGCATAAGATCTTGTTAGAAGATGGTAGTAAGCCGGGGGGGCAGTGTGGAGCAACAAAGAAGACTTAATCCGATAATGAAAGAAGTGGTCAAAAAAGAAGTGCTGAAATGGCTGGATGCAGGCATAATATACCCAATTTTAGATAGTGCATGGGTAAGTCCAGTGCAATGTGTACCGAAAAAGGGTGGTATGACTGTGGTGACAAATCAGAACAATGAGTTGATTCCAACACGAACAGTGACGGGGTGGAGAGTCTGTATGGATTACCGCAGGCTTAACAAAGCTACGAGGAAAGATCACTTCCAATTGCCATTCATCGATCAAATGTTGGATAGACTAGCAGGTCACGAGTATTATTGCCTTCTGGATGGTTATTCAGGCTACAATCAGATCATGATAGCTCCAGATGACCAGGAAAAGACGACTTTCACATGTCCATACGGTACTTTTACTTTCCGAAGGATGTCTTTCGGATTATGCAACGCTCCAGCCACCTTTCAGAGATGCATGATGGCCATTTTTCGGACATGGTGGAGCAGAATGTGGAGGTATTCATGGACGACTTCTCGGTGTTTGGGGATTCATTTGATTTATGCCTTGAGAATTTGGTAATGGTGTTGAGAAGATGTGTCGAAACTAATTTAGTACTAAACTGGGAAAAGTGCCATTTTATGGTACAAGAAGGTATTATTTTGGGACACAAAGTTTCAGAGAAGGGACTTGAGGTGGATAGGGCTAAGCTGGAGACTATCGAGAACTTGCCACCACCTACTTCAGTAAAGGGTGTTCGTAGTTTTCTTGGACATGCAGGCTTCTACCGCATATTCATCAAGGACTTCTCCAAGATAACTAAACCACTATGCAGTTTATTGGAGAAGGATGCCCAGTTTAATTTTGATGAGGCTTGCGTGTCGGCTTTTGAGCATTTGAAGGAACGGTTAACTTCAGCACCAATTATTACTGCACCGGTTTGGGATTTGCCATTTGAGATAATGTGCGACGCCAGTGATTATGCTGTGGGGGCTGTTCTGGGACAACGAAAGGAGAAGGTTTTTCATGTGATCTACTATGCCAGCAAAACCCTTACAGATGCGCAATTAAACTACACCACCACGGAGAAAGAGTTATTGGCAGTGGTGTATGCCTTTGACAAATTTCGATCATATCTGATTGGTACAAAGGTGATAGTTTACACGGATCATGCGGCAATTCGACACTTAGTGGCAAAGAAGGATGCCAAATCGCGGTTGATCAGATGGATCTTACTATTGCAGGAGTTTGATTTGGAGATCAAGGACAGAAAGGGCACGGAAAACCAAGTGGCGAACCACTTATCTCGACTCGAGGATCCGGAAAGGAGAGCAAACGACAAAGTCTTAATTAATGAATCCTTTCCAGATGAGCAGTTGTTTGTGGTGAAAGGGGAAGTGCCATGGTTTGCAGACTACGCGAACTATTTGGTAAGTAAGTTGATACCTTCTGACTTGGTGGGTCATCAAAAGAAAAAATTTTTGCATGATGTCAAATGGTATATATGGGATGAGCCTTATCTGTTTAAACAGTGTTCCGATCAAATGATAAGAAGGTGCATCCCGTATAGCGAGACCGAAGGAATTCTGCAGGATTGTCACTCTTCTTTATATGGGGGCCACTATGGTGGAGAACGAACAGCGGCCAGAGTGCTACAAGCAGGATTCTACTGGCCATCAATCTTCAAGGATGCGTACGGTTTCGTTCAGAGATGTGATAGATGTCAGAGAGTTGGAAATATATCGAAAAGAAATGAAATGCCATTGAATACAATCCTCGAAGTAGAGCTTTTCGATGTGTGGGGGATTGATTTCATGGGCCCTTTTGTTTCTTCTTGCAGGAATCTATACATCTTGCTCGCAGTAGATTATGTATCGAAGTGGGTAGAAGTGGCAGCTCTTCCAACAAATGACGCCAAAGTAGTCCTCCGTTTTTTACAGAAGAGTATTTTTACAAGGTTTGGGACTCCGAGGGCAATCATTAGTGATGAAGGCAGTCATTTCTGCAACCGCCAGTTTACAGCGTTGTTGGCTAAGTATGGGGTGAACCATCGCATTGCTACAGCTTACCACCCGCAAACGAATGGCCAGGCAGAAGTCTCAAATCGAGAAATCAAAAGAATTCTGGAAAAAGTGATGAATTCCACTCGAAAGGATTGGTCTTTGAAGCTTGATGATGCTGTTTGGGCATATCGGACTGCGTACAAGACTCCGTTGGGCATGTCACCTTTTCAGCTCTTCTACGGAAAAGCATGTCACCTTCCTATGGAGCTAGAGCATAAGGCTTATTGGGCGATTCGGAAGCTAAATTTTTATTTGAAAGCAGCAGGGGAGAAACGCCTACTCCAACTTAACGAGTTGGATGAATTTCGACTTCAGGCGTATGACAATTCTAAGCTGTACAAGGAGAAGGTGAAGAAATGGCATGATCGCAAGATTATTGAGCGAACGTTTGAGCCGGGATAGAGAGTTTTGCTCTTCAATTCCCGACTTAAATTTTTTCCCGGGAAGCTAATATCAAGATGGTCGGGGCCATTTACAGTGAAGACGGTCTTCCCGCATGGTGCCATAGAAGTGTTCGATAAGTTCCCGGACAAGCCGTTTAAAGTGAATGGACAGCGGCTGAAGCATTACTTTGGAGGCGACGTCGATCGACAGAAGACCGCCTTGATCCTCTCCACGACATGATCAGAGCAGAGATAGTCAAGCTAATTGACTGTAAACAAGCGCTTGATAGGAGGCACCCCATCATCTCTATTTCTCCCTCTTATTTAATTCTGGTCACACGTTTCTGTTTTCTTTTTCCACCCTATTTAATTCTATAGTCATGCAATAACGGACAATGTTGAGTTAGGAGTTTATGGCATTCATTTTTGAGGACACCAGCATGCCCATATTATCGATAGTTCAACTTTGACATTTGAATTCTCTTATCTAATTTGTTAATGCCATTTGTGCAGGAAGTAAGTGCATTTCATGTGTTGCTTGTCCTTAGCGGAAAAAAAAAATTTAACTTGTTGGGCTCAGGACACCAGCGCAGTCAGCGCTAAAAAACACAGCATTCAGAGCTGTCAGCGCTGAAGTCCCTGGATATCAGAGCCGTCGCCGCTGAACCAAGAGGAAATGAGCGCCGCCGGCGCTGAAGATCAAAATTTGCATGATATCTAGGCTGAGCGCCGCCGGCTCTGGGGAAGGCTTATACGAGCGCCGCCGGCTCTGAACCCCCTGCATGCGAGTGCCGCCGGCTCTGAACAAGCACAAATTGAGAGCCGTCGGCGCTGGGAACAAAAAAATAGGCAGTTTGTGCAGTTTTAAAAACCAAAACGAGGGCTTATTCCTTTTACATTCCAACCGTTCCCTCTCCACACTCAAAAGTTCCTCTCCTCTCCTAATCCAAATACAACATCAACCATACCCCATCCGATTCAAGCACAGAGGCAACAATCCTTCATCTCCTTGTACTCCGATTGAAGACCAAACACATTCCTACATCACACCATTGGCATCAATAAGTGAAATTGGGCGACTTTCTCTACCACAGTTAGTTCGGGCTTCTCAATTTCAAGTAAGTGTGCAAAGATTATTCATTAGATTACTTGGAATTGCTTGGTATGATATGGGCCATGAGATTAGTGTAGAGAATTGAATTTTCTTGTTATATATAACCAATTTGAGCTTTTGTTGGCTAAATTGGGTGTGGGTTGTGGAATTTTTCTGTTATTTTGAATTGGAGACGCATTGTGGACTGATTAGATAACAAATTTGGAGGAAATCAAGTTTGGGGGAAGGTTTATCAAGTTTGTCTTTCATGGGTGCATACCAACTGTTTGAGAAATTGTCTGTGTGAACTTGTTCAATATTTGGGGTTACTTCTGTTACATCAGTGATTGGGTGTGTTCCTATATACTTTCAACATGGCTTCTAAGCGTCACCGAGGTGCTGAATCAAGTTCCAAATCATCTCACACTTTTGATAGGAAGCGCTTTATCAGTGTGGAAGCGGCGGATAAGTTTAAAACATGGGATAATCGTACATTCATTCCAGAAAGGGGACTCGTGCCGGACTCAGACAATGACGGAGAATTGGCACTAATGATTGATGAAAGGAGTTGGCTGAATTTCACGGCGCAGCCGGGGTTGGCAATTGCGCCGATTGTAAAGGAGTTTTACGCTAATTTGCAAGAGGGACAACTCGGCGCAGTGCAAGTGAGAGGCCAACAGATTTCTATTCTGAGCAAGGACATCAATGCTTATTTTCACTTGCCTAATTTCAGTGGGGCCACTCATCAATATGCCGAATATGTGCGGAATGGACCCGATTATGAGCGGATCATTGCTGAATTGTGCAAGCCAGGAACAAAGTGGAATATAAAAGATCGAGGTGCTATGACATTCCCCAAATCCGAGCTGAGTCGGTATGGCAAAGCATGGCATGCTTTTCTTTGTGCACGCTTGATGCCCACTAGCCACTTCAGCCATGTCACCAAGGAAAGAGCAGTACTCCTCTACAGTATAATCTCTGGAATGAAAATTGATTTGGGGGTGGTGATCGAGGGGTCTATTAAGAGATATGTCCGAGGTGGTGCTACAACTGGCGGTTTCCCACACCCTATGTTGATTACGACTCTTTGTTACAATGCCGGGGTGAGATGGGCTGAAAATTCGGTAGTGATCCAACCTTGGCCAGTCATTGATCATGCGCTTATAGTTCGTTACAAGGGTTGGCCAGGCGCAGCTGAACATCCCACAGGCCTCGGCTACCTTGTGCCCCAGCAAAGCGAGGCAGGCCCATCCACATCTTCCAGTCAGTTCGATAAGCAAATTCGACGGTTGCAGAAACAGATTAAGGCGAACCACTCTGAGCTTTTGCAAGATAACTCTCGCCTAGCTGAGCGTCAAGATACCATCAGTCAGAACATCAATCAATTTCAAGTGGCGTTGGTAGCCGCGTTCAACCAGCTCAACCCCAGTGCAGGACCATTTCACTTTCCTGAGCCTCTTCCATTGCCAGTGTTTCCACCTGAGGAGTCAGTCGAGGAGTCCGACGACGAGGACGGCGATGACGAGTGATCGTCATCCGAGAGGGGAGTCCTCTGTTTCTAATTGTTTAAATCTTTTTCAATGAGGACATTGACTTCCTACGTTTGGGGGTGGACTTGCTAGTTGCATAGTAATTCATTAGTGCATATAGTCGTATAGTAGTATAATTTTGCATAGTAATTCACTTCTGCATATAGATGTAAGTATGTTTAGGTCGCATATTATTTGATCATTTGCATAGCATTTGCATAATAATTGAGTAATGACTTTGCTATTGTTGATTTTGGCCAATGAGGAGAATGGTGAGCTTATGTGATACTCGGATAGAAATAATAATGAGTGGGAATCATTTTGACGCAAAAGTTGATTTTGTCATGCTTAAAACTTGATTTGAGATTATATGCACTTATTCACTTCTTATGGTTGGTTATGATCTTGGACAACATTTATATGGGTGCTCGCTTCGTTAAAATTTTTGGAAACTTTGTCACATTGTTAGGCATATCTGGGAAAAGAACGTTAGACGATCACTTAAGTTGAGGGACTCTTGTATCTTAAACACAACACAAAAAAAAATAAAAATAAATAAATAAATAAATAAATAAATGAAAAGCACAATGAAAAAAAAAGAGACATAGTAATGCAAAGTAGATGCATGTGGTGAGTCGAGATGGAGCGTAAAACGCACTCGTTCATGAACACATACTACGGGCGAGATGGAGCGTAAAACGCACTCGTTCGGATGAAAATGCTATGGTTAGAAAATTATTGTGTATAGTTTGAGTATTCTTGAGTTCCTTAGTTTAAGTGTGGTCTGTGGATAATTGAATTGGGTATGTTTGATAATGTGGAAAAGTTGAATTGAAAGTTATCGATAAGCGGTTGGTTATGTGAATTTGTCCAGATTGTGAGTGACTATGAGAGAGTGGTGCACACACACACAAGGGTTGAGAGCATGTATGATTCTAACGTTTGCGTGGAAATACAACCATGATTTTGTATTGATTTCTATTTGAGTGTTTTGATATATTTCTGAGGCTTGAGAATGGACAATGGTTAGTTCGTTACTTGATGCATATAGTAGGTTGATTTAGGCTGCATGATTAGTTTCAATTTTGTTTTTGCTTGAGGACAAGCAAGAGTTTAAGTTTGGGGGTATCTTGATGAGTGAGTTTTATACTTGCGAATCAGTTATCTTTTACCTTAACTTGTGGTTGTTTAAGAGTATTTCTAGTTCATTTATATTCATTTTATGTTATTTTGCATGTGGCAGCAACGGAAGGGCAAAACATGGAATTTCAGCACAAAATGGCAAGTTTAGGAGCATTGTGAAGCCCAGCGCCGCCGGCGCTGGGGAAGGTCATTTTCAGAGCCGCCGGCTCTCGTTCGGGGATTGCTATTGGGCTTTGTTACAGATTGAGTTTGTGGTGCTAGGCTAATGGGCCGAGGAGAGTCTGATGGAAACAACTTGTGTAGGGTTTTATGAGAGGAGAGAATGACCAATTAGGGGATAGTTTATTTGGTACTAGTATGTGGATTTTTGAGTTTTAGTTTCTGGGTGAATAACTGACAGACGTTTATCTTGGTACGATTGTGGAATTGAATTGAGTTTTGAGACTTGCTTTTGGAACAGTGATTAATCAGATTTGCACTTCCCTTTCTCCTTAATCTCGTTGGTTTCATATTAGTATCTCAATGCTTATATTAATTCCCATAATGGTTATTGTTTCAGAGATGAACTAATCACCATTATGGGATTCTAATGAAGCTTACTGTAAATTTCTAATTAAAATACCTCTCTGTTTTACTTGAATGATTATGGATGGGTTTCCTAGCATGGTTGTGTTTATTGCTTAGATGATTGATCACCATCTACCTTATACTTGTATGGAATTGACAGATGAAGTGCGAGTTTAGAATTAGCCACGTTAGCATATGTTCAGGAAATCTGCATGTGATAGGTTTTGTGATTCGTAAATTGGATAGACATATACCAGTTTACCATGTGTAGTTAATTGAGAGAGTTCGCGCTTAAATTTATATCACTTGTAATTTACATAGAAATATAGTAAATTAGGTTATGTTGATGTTTGCATGATTTCTATCGACGATGTGGAAATTATGTGATATGGACATAGTATATTGAACGATAGCTATGTTTCACTGTAAAGCTCTCAGCTAGCAGCCCGAGATAATCAGTAAGTTTAATTAGAGGTGTTGCAATTTGATTGATACATTAAGTGACATTAGAATCCCATAGCTTTCCAACTTGAATTAAGTCACTTGATAATTATTTATTGTTGGTTTATAATCATTTCGATTTTCAACTCATAACTTATTTGTTTGTTTAAGCAGATAGATCTAGCTATAAAGTTGTTGCATGATAGAATAGATATAATTTCTTTTCTCCGTGGGAACGATACTAGACTTACTCTATATTACTTGTTGACCGTGTATGCTTGCATGTATGTGTCTATTTTGTTAACACCAAAGTAAGCCAAAAGAGGCCAAAGCTCTCCCACCCGTACGTGGGGACCTACCATGTCTGGCGTGCTCTGTCCCTTCACCCATCCAAGGAGCTCAGCCACTCCTCTATAAATAGTCCTCATTTCCCATCCATTCCATCCCTTTCATTTCCTAAACAAGACCTTAGTAAGAACATGCAAAGAAGCTAGAGAGAGATAGTAGAGAGAGAGACGGGTGGCAGGAGGAGAAGAAGAAGAAGGAAAAAAAGGAGAAGAAGAGAAAGTTCAGCCTATGTAACAACCCTCTAGCACTAAGAAGATAAGCTACAAGAGGTAACAACAAAACCTTAGCATATTTCCATAACCATCTCAAGCTTTCTAGATATTGCTTCGTTAATGATAGATTTTGTTGTGGTTGCTGTGATGGTTGTTAGTTGTTAATGAACGAATATATATGTTCTTAGTACCTTAAAACATCTGTTAATAGCATCCAAGAGTGGAACAAAAGAAAGAAAATCATACCTGTGCATAAAGGAGAAAGAAACGGACTGGTTTGGACAAGAACTGAGTTAATCATGGTTGTTAAATGTTGTGTTTATGTGTGTTGTGTTATACCCTTATGAATGAAGAGTATCACCCAATTGGAACGGAGTAAAAAGCTCTTAAAACGAATCCGTAGCGAAAGAATTAGTAAACTAGGCTTGATAATGAAAACTGGTATGAACAGTCCTTTGTTTTAATTTTGGTATTGGTGTGTTATGTGTTTAATTCTAATCTTATGGGGTAGTATAGTACCTTGAGTTAGTAAGCCGTAGGCTTTGGAACGAACGCATTTCGATATCGGATGAGGGAGTTATGGCGTTTGGGAGAAAAGGTGTGCAATCTGTCCAAAATAGTGAAAACTTAGCCTTGGAGGGACTTCCGGGCCAATTTTATGACTAGTAAATGAATCTGTAAAATTATGAATCCATGAGGGTAGTTCATGTTATAAGCTTTCCATAGCCTCTGGAACGGCCTAATTCCGACTTATAACGAAGAAGTTATGAAGGTTTGAAGTTTGTATGTCAAACTGCCAAAACGTGTAGGAAACCAAGCCTTGGGGCCAGGCCATGGGCACGGGCGCGGTAGGGCGCCGCGCGGGCGCGCGCGCTGGGCGCATGGGCTTGACAGCTCTAACCTCCTTTACTAAAATGGGCGTAACTTTCTCATACGAACTCCGTTTTGGATGATTCAAGATGTTTCGGAAAGCTAAGCAGTAGAACTACAACTTACAATATTTAGAACTGTAATTTAATGCCTTGATCAATTTCTAAATTGGCTATTTTTAGGACTATTGTGCATTAGGAAGCAAAAAGAGGGCGTCGTACATGCATGTATGTAACGTGTAATGTTTCCAACGCTAAAAATTATTGTTTTAAGTTCTAAAACTTGTACATTATGGTTTATAATGACTCTTAGCATTAAGCAATGATGAATTAGACAAGTGTATGAGCATGCTAAACTTATGCATAGGAGGCGAATCGGGCGTGCGTTGTGTGAACGTCGAAACGTCGTATCAAGTGTGTGTAACCTTGTTTGATATTATGTTTCTAATTAGAATGAAACATTATAGTGTAATGTAAACCAATATTTGGCATCAATTATGTGGCTAATTGGTATGTGCATACGTACTTAAATGTGTAGGATTTTTGAAGGACGATTAACGTCAAGTAGTAGCAAGCGCTTAAGGCAAGTTTTCTAACGCTTGTCTAACCCTTGTGTTGGGCAAGTTTATTTGATTCATTTGATCATATTCTCATGACTCTCATGAGATGTTTAAAGTTTCGATTTACGCAATACATATATGGTTGTGTGAATTCCTTACTTATGTAAATTTTTCAGTATTTGCACAAGTATTCAAGCTATGTTATGACATAAATTGTTGAAGCTTTCAAGTTCACATATATATGAACTGTTATAGAGAACGTTGATGCCATTTGTTTCGGCTAGACAGATATTGAAATGTTTTATTGATTTGATAATAAATCCTTGAAATGTTATTGATGATTAAGTAGAGCTATCCAACCGAATTGCTTTGGTTAGGATTCCGAGACATGAATGAGATGAACAACCCTAATATTAGGGGCAGTTTTTAGTCAGTTATTCTGACAAGGCATCGAGCGCCTAAACAAACGCATATAGTCGTTTCCAGCTAGAGTGTTGATCAGCATAGAGTACAATAGGCTGATCACCTAGAAGTGCTCGCAAGTCAGATGGTTTGCAGTAAAATAACTGTATAACCTTTTCAAGAAAGCAAAAGAAAGTTCAAGGTCTTATGACCACTCAGTATGTCGTTTCGAAAATGTTTCAAACGAAAGTAAAGTATTATTCATGTTTATTCAGAATATTTCACAACTATTGTTCAGTTGTCGAAGAGAAATGATATGATTAATGATATTGTTATTATTCAACTGTTATACTTACTGGGCAATTGAATGTTCATTCTTGCTTTATATTAAACATTGCAGCTAAGGCCGAGCGGGTCGAAGGTTCCGGTAAGGACAAGGGAAAGGGCAAGATGAACGTCTAGATGGCGTCGTAGTTTATTTGTATTAGAAATGATGTAATATTAAGACTTATTATGTATTTAGAATGATGTTATGGTAATAGAACCTGGGATTGAGAGTAAGACGTGTTGTAATAATATAGTAATTACAGTCATGTCTAGTATGTTGTATGGAATGGGATGTACCGTGGAGCACCGGATTCGGGTTTGAGGTACCCGGATTTGGGGGCGTCACAGTATTGATGAGAATGTTACTCCACAGAAAATTGAACAAAAAGTCGCTGAATTGGCCTATTCCTTACGTGTACCGATTGAAGTATTTTGATATAATGATAGAAAAGAATATTCATTACTTAAATGAAGTGGTTCTTTCGAGCATTCATTAAAAGGAGATACTTGCTTCGAATTTGACTAATTGCGATATCTGAAAATAATATTTTTTTTTATTATTTCTTGATTCAAAGTGGTTTCCTAATCTATTTTTGTATTCTTTCTAGATTCAAAGAAAAATTGTGAAATCACGAATAAAAAAATGTGAATAGATTCATAGGTTCAATACCTTGTAATAGACCTCATGCATGAGAGAAATATTAATTGGATCACACAGAGTCAACTAATGAGGTGGGTTCATTAAAAATTCACAGATAAAATAAAAAATGGCAAAAAAGAAAGCATTCACTCCTCTTTTATATCTTGCATCTCTAGTATTTTTGCCCTGTCGGATTTCTCTCTTATTTAATAAAAGTCTATAATCTTGGGTTACTAATTGGTGAAATACTATGCAATCTGAAATTTTTTTAAATGGTATTCAAGAAAAGAATATTCTAGAAAAATTCATAGAATTAGACGAAATCCTTCTCTTGGAGGAAATGATCAAGGAATACCCGGAGACATATCTACAAAACCTTCGTATAGGAATCCACAAAGAAATGATCCAATTCATCAAGATACACAACGAGGATCGTATCCATACGATTTTGCATTTCTCGACAAATATAATGTATTTCGTTATTCTAAGTGGTTATTCTATTTGGAGTCGGATGTAGCTTGTGCATTGTAGCCAGCTGCCGTAGTTGGACTTTTAGGATAACTTTTTTTGTATAGTGTGTATGGATATATATATATATATATATATACCTTTATTAAAACTACATCGTTTTGGAGATTCTTTTAAAAAACAAGTGGGGTCGCGGGTGGTATTTTTGTAAATAAAAAGAAAGCAAGTGGGACCACTCTCTTTTAATATTATTTTATTTTTTAAAAGAATCTCCAAAACGACGTAGTTTTAATAAAGGTATGCTATTTAAGAGAGGTATGTTATTTAAGATGTATGTTTTAGATCCGTCCTCTATATATATATATATATATATATAGGTATGTATGTGGGGGGCATAGTTATAATATCTTTGAATATTTAACTCCAATAAGTTAAATAACTTCAAAAACTCATCGACATAAGATTTATTTATTTTTGATTAAACAGTCAAATCGATTGAAATATATTAGAACTGTAAACTATTACAAACGATGAAAATATTACAATACAAATAATTGAAATGGTAATTCTTTCAAACATAATAACAGATAATCAGGAAAAGGGACAATTGTAGCAACAACTAGTAGACACCAGATATACTCCTAAAAAACAGTCATAATTCCAAAGCAATAACAGAATATGCAGATCTGAGCAGTTCTTCAATACGAGTAAAAGAAAAATTGGCAGTCATGATAATGTCATACCCAAATCTGAACAATTTATCTTCAACCATTCACGCACTAGAAAAATTCCGACGAATAAACAACAATCTTCCAACTGGAGAAAGCAAACTCTCAAGAGATGATAATGAAATCTTCTCACAAAGAGAAAGAAATCAGTCATATCATGGAGAAAACAAGTCCCGCAAACGGAAAAAATAAACTCCACAAGTAGGGAAAAAGTATTAGAGCATAAGAAGAGTGATCTTGGGGAGGGCCTCTCCAAAATAAGGAGAGCCTCCCCAGATCTAAGATGGAGGCTAGGGTTTCTTCTAAAGAGAATAAAGAGAAAAGAAGCCACAAATTGATTACTCACATTATGTTCTTCGTCGACATAAGATTTAAGTAATCACCCGATGATAAAATCAATCAATTAACTATATTTAAAAATCTCAAAATAATCACATTGTCAATAATTTAACAAGCATGTTTCTTTACTTGTAATTTATATCTCTTCACCATTATATAACTAAATACATAAAAAAAATGGAATTAAAGTAAGTGTGCATTCATTTACTTTCTCGACTCTATCATTATCATTAGCTTGACTTATTGTTGAAACTAATTGAGTTCGATTTTTTTTGTTGCATTAATTATTGTGTGTTTATTTCTTGAGAAATGATTCTTAATTAAAAATCACTACAAATTTAAAAAGTTTATACTTCATGTTAGAATTAAGACCGTAATATCGCACAATCACACAGATATTAGATGAAGAATGAGAAAAATAAGAACGCACGATATACCCAGGTTCACTAATTTGGTTAGTTTTATTTGTCTATGTATTCACTAAATGTCTCACACGCTATACAATGATCTACACACCAAACAAAGTTTATATAGTAACTAGAAAACCCTAGCGACTATATCCTGGGGCTTAAACCCATGAGGCCCACGACCCCAAATTCGGGTCTACACAGCCCAATTTAAGTCGCCAAAATACAAATAACATACATAAATTCTCCTTTTTTTATTATCACAATGTCGTGTATAATACGACAGCACACACTAAGTGTTCACTACAATTATTGTCACATTATTTTACAACATGGTGAGGACTACTACATGCAGCTACTAACTCGGACTATCATTCCATTGTCCTATTCACCCAGCTAGCCTCACCTACACTCTCATTTCCTGAAAGGAATTATGAAACAAAATGGTGAGCTCAAATAGCCCAGTAAAGAATATCATGATTAAGATAACGAAGTATAAGTTATCCTTTACCTTCAACAGTAATAAATTAGAGATTTAGAAAATGATAGACAACATAAGTTTTCAACAAATAACTACGGTGGAATGAGCAATCCATTAGAAGAGTCAAATAGACCATAATGTATACTATCTTCTCCAATTTAAAAATTCACCATTTGAACTTCAACATCGGTAACACCAAAGGTCATGATCATGTCAAATCACAATTTCTCTTTGCACTTAGGTCAAAGAGAACTTCCACCACGTGTCCTTACCACACAGACTAAAGACATTCAACAACAATATTTTTTTTGCTCTCAGGCCAAAGGCATTCACAATAACTTAAGGTTATGATCATGCAAAACAACAGTTCTTCTTTGCACCAATGTCAAAGAGAAGTTTCACCACATATTTTGCCACACAGGCTAAAGACACCTAATAATCAGATTATCTTTGCACCCAGGCCAAAGACATTCACAACAACTTAAGTCGTAATGATTAGTACAAATAACAATAAACAGAAATAATAAGAATAATAAGATAAAGAATAAATATTAGAGATTTGTAATTTAATTTGTCCATAGTTTAATAATGTCCAAATTGTCGACACGATAACTAGAATATCGATTCGAGTTCAAGAATAATATTCAAGGTTCACAGTTCAAATATAACGATTAAAATTCAACAAGAACGTTCAAGTCAAAAGATATTAGATGATGCACCAACTATTAAGAAAATTCTATTCATTTCAGAAATTTTTATCGTTTAATGTTAAGGGTTGTAGAAACGAACAATACTTTCTTACCATAATAAGTTTAAATTTATGAGTATGAAAGAAATGATATCTCTTACCTTAACACGTGGCTAGATACTACTTTCTATGTAGTTGATCAACCTAAACAATTCTTGCACTCTTACTGATATTCACCAATACATAAGGTAGCCTTAGCATACTCAGAGAAATATTTACATTAAGAAATTTTTAGAAAGTGAAAGGAAAGATAAGCAAGAAAATTATGAAACTCTTTATGATAAGCCTCCTATTTATAGCTAAAACTTAACCAAACATCAATTAACCACACTTTTAACATTTCAAGATTATCTTTAATCTATATCATTCATCAATTAATCACACTTTTCACATTTCAAGATTATCTTTAATCTATACCATTCATCAATTAACCACATTTTCACATTTCAAGATTATCTATAATCTACCACGCATTAATTATCCACATTTTTCACATTTCAATATTACCTTTAATTTACCACATTAATTATCCACATTTTTCACATTTCAAGATTACATTTTTCTTTACTATTCACAATTATTATTATTATATTATTCATCTTCTGTATTATTGACTTAATGTATTAATATCACAGATATTTAAATATATAATGTTCTTCAAATAATGAGTCTGTCTAAAATTTAATACCCGTGACTTTTAACTACGTAATTTTTTCATTACTACTCTTATTACGGTGACAATTATTGGTTCAAAAATGTGAAATACTGTGCATTTGTTACTGTGATAATTATTGGTTCAATAATATGAAATAAGGTGCATTTGCGACTGTGACAATTATTGGTTCAATAATGTGAAATACTGTAGAATACCGTGTATTACTGTGGAATATTATGTGCTACTGTGGAATACTGTGTGCTACTGTTCCTTTATCACTAGGTATTTTAACAGTTAAAGGTAACAGTTCTACCGACAATTTTTTTATTAAAAAATTTATTTATGTCGTTTTCTATATCCGACAATTATTTCATTGTGGAGTCCACCAATGATTGGTTGTTTCGGCGCCGTCGTACTTTATCGAATATTTCCCGACTTTTTTTTATTTCTTATAATTTGCACATATCATCCTTAACTTTAACTTTTTTTTTATCAATTTAACACCTTACTGTTTAGAATAATATTGATAAACAAAATTAAGTTTTATTTATTAAAAGTTGGAGTCTTAAACAATACATTAGTAAAACCCACGACTGAGTAACTAATAAATCATTACCCTGTTATAGTGGTCATTAGTCGGACCCGTTGAAGTATGAGTCAATCCCAACACTTCATACATTTTTAATTCTTAAAACTGAAGGCATCAATTAAAATAAGTTTAAAACTAACATGTTATATAGAAAACATTTGAATATATGAACATAAACATACATATTAAGCAATTGTTGGATACAATAAACATAAGTGGTGATATTAATTATGCGATAAAGAAATGAAAGATTGGAAAATTATTATTTTGAATAATATAATTCTATTTTGACTATTAGTTCATTCTTTTTCGATATTTTGCAAAATATATATTATCATAGTTAAAACAAACTCTTGGATCCACCCTGATAGTATGTATAATAGGAGTATAACTTTGTCCTCTCCGAAGACAATGGGAACAAGAGCATGTTAACTCACCTTTTTACCCAAAAACTTAAACTTTTAGATTGAAGTTGTACTATACTTATTAATCCATCAACATTCTTAATTTCAATTCATGTGAACAACCATTGTTAACATCTCCCTCTTATGCAAATTTACTTACTCCCGCACCAAAGATTTAACAACGAAAATCATCGATCGTTGTGCCATCGATTTGCTAAGTATGCAACACTAAACACTAGAAGCAGCCGGCCTATGAAGAAGCAATAACTATATCTTAACTTCGTCGTCAACATAAAACTGAACACAAAGAACAAAACCAATTTAGGGATTTGAAGGCAGATAATCATGTCATAAACACTTAACAAGCTGCATGGCTAATTAACAATGAAATAAAATGAAGGGCAATTCTCCTTTGGCATAGAAGAACTATGCATGTGCATAATGGTCACCTTGCCAAAGGAGAAGTGCACTGCAAGTCTTATCCCATATATATTAGCGGTTGCTCGATTCTTAACATAATCCAGAGATACGAATAAGAGCTGTTTATATAGTAGCTGGTTCGCACCTTGACTTTGGATGTGCCAAATTAATTAAGAATATAGTGGCGGTATATACCCGGAATAATTCCTATGTTGTACGTAATTTACCTTTATCATGTTCATGATCCAAATTCTTTCACCATGGCTACTCTATGGACGAACTCTTCTGTGTTTTATTTCTTTCAAGGTTTCATATAGTTTTGCTTTTTGATAGACTCAAATATTACTGTTTTCATGTTAGTACTGTTGTATTTTTATGGATAATTAATAAATGAACTAGTTTCTTAATTTTCGTGCCACTAAATATATGAAGCTTTATGACATTGTCGAGAAACACGTAATAAAGTGATTGATATTCTGATAGCTTTAGTCTCAGACTAATAAAGCTCTGATATAAGTAACTTTACACTAGCTCCACTAGGGAAAACAACAGAAAGAGACTATGGATGAGATTTTTTTTCCTCCTTGAGCAGTATTTGTTGTGGCCATTGTTTTGTTCATGTGCATGGTGAATTAAACGCTAAGAAGTGTTATTTGATCCTTGGATACTTAATTAATAAATGCATTCTCATTTCTCAATATATCTACCGGTAGCCCTCTCAGCCATTTTAGATCAGAGTTGCATGTAAATTTATGTAAAAACAAATTTAAAAAAATCTAGTAATTAATGTGTGTGCATACACACATATGGTGCATAGGGAGAATTTCAAAAGACTCTATACACACCATAATAGTGTATGTAAAATTTCAAGAGAATCATGCTACGCAATATTATGGTGTGTCTATATTTCTTCTTTTAAGATTACGTCCATAGACGGTATAAAATGGATTGACTACTTTAACACTTCATATCCAACGTTGATTATGGATAATAGGCGAAATATATATATATGCTGAAATCATACGGAAAAACATGAAATACTTGCTAGGAGATACATAAACTGATCTATTAATTTGCAATTAAACGGAAATACTGAATTTTTTATATCGATCCATGGCTATGAATGAAGAAGATAAGAATGAGTCTCAAGATATGAGGATAAACTATAGGATCTAAGGAATGTGCTCCTCTTTTTTCTTTTGTTCTTTTCCCCTCATTTCTGATAGCTATGTATTGATCAATTGGAAATAAAAGTTCGCAAGGCATAAATTCTTGATGCTTCTCTTTCGAGAACTTTATTACTTCCATCTGATTTTGTGCTTCTTTAAAGAGAAAATTTCCAGGACCACAATATGTTTTTATTTATTGAAATTATATATACCAACTCAAGAATCAGTACAAATAAATAAATAAATAAATAAAATAGCAGGCTTCAATTGTATGGAACATGCAAACTTGCATTTAATTAGCATGAAGGTGCAGATTATATAAAAAGGAAAACATTAGATTTGCATGATCATTAGCAGAGTAATAAGAAATTGTTGCCCTTGTTCAACTCTAAAAGAAAATAGAGTATAAGGTCTTTTTCAATAAAAAAAAATGCATTTTACATAGCCATGAAGGTTAAGTGGATCAAAGAGGACCACTTATTATATAGTCTGATCAACTTAGGAAATATATAGGATGTGCCCAGAATATCCTATTTGCCCAGAAAATACTAGGCTTCTAAAAACCCTATAAATAGAATTGGATCCGTAAAACAGTTCATTAACACGTTGATGAAGTACTGTATGGATGCATTACTGGGTAAATACTCCGTCGGCAGTAGACTACTCGGCTGCAAAAGCGTGATTAAAATTCACATGGCAGAATAGTCAGTATTACTGCCAAGGGAGATTTGCCCCGCAATTCAGCTCTACATTCATGGCAGATATACGTTAGTAATTTTCTTATCTTCCTAATCATATTAAGGTAAACTTTTCTTCACATTTTCGCTATTATATATGTGAATCATACTCGGTCACTTCTTTAATTATTTATCAGTTAATTGTCTTAATTTTATCTTCCTTTGTGAATTGATCATTGATGCATATATGTTTTATAGCACACTAGAAAGTCTACATTATATGCCAGGAATTGGTGAGTTCAATGTGCTTTTTAGTTCTTATTCTTTATTCGGTTTCTTTTCGTTTCTTTTGGTGGGAGGGTTGTTAAGATTTGTGGAGGAAGTTTCTTTTGATGCTTAGTTTGTTGACTGTGAGTTTGTTATTAGCCTGCCTTTGATTTTATGGATTCTATATATTTGGATTCCAATCTGCTACCATAGAGTACAGGGGAGGACTATTTTGGCACAAAGATATCATAGAGTTTATTGTTTTAATAAGAGGATACGATCCTGATAATGGAGTAAAGTAAAAGAAGATGATACTCAACATTGCATTCCAATTTGTTCCGAAAAGTGATGTAGATTCAAGAAAAGTGCAGTTTAGCAGGATAAGTTTAATGCAAGCCTTGGAGCAGTTCTAAGTTTTGATGTTAAGCTGATCTTGCTGGTGAAGAGTGAAAAAGCTACAATGGAGTTTTTTATGTTTCGGCTAGTATTTTTCTGAAGAGCATATCATAATGATATAGAGTAGTTCATAGTTTTGACAACTAGAATTGTGTACTCTGATGTACTTATTTTGTAATTCTTGAGTTAGTATATGAGAGTGACCAAATGTAAGTCTTTAGCTGTTACGGACCATGGTCCTAACCTATTCAAAGAGGGTATAGGATTAGAATAGAGAGTTAGGATTAAAAGTTAAGAAGGATTGACTTAGATACAATCTCAAGTTGTCTAGTATTTTTCTTTTGTTTAAATAGTTGAATATGTGGCATTAGTTGATATTAATGAAAATATAACTTTGTTCCCAATCTATCTTCTTCTTCTCTCTAAATCTTTCTCTCTTCCCTCTATAATTTCCAGAGTTATTGCAAGAGACTCAAAATCTTGCTTCAATAGTGCTTTCATTGAGAGATGCGGTTGAATCTGATCCTATTCAAACCGCTCTTGACAAATTTGTTTCGAAATTTTCGGCTTCCATTGTGACAACCCAAAAATTTATAAGATTTATTAATAAAATCTTGAATGATTAAGTAAAGGTTAAGATACAAGACCTGAAGTTCAAAAAGTGAGATTATACTGTATAAGTGAATATGAGCTATGCAATATGTGCTTTTGGTGTATAGTAAATATATTAGTATTATATATTTATTATATGTAAGCAATTGTAGGGACAATTTATTTAAAGAAAATAATATGGCTAAGATTAAAATAAGTAAGTTAAAATAATTTATAATATTAAATTATTTTGATGTGGTAAATTGGTGGCATTAAATATACTGAATGTATAACCACCATTTTCTTAAAGAAATCATGTATTGCATTATTGAATGTAATGTATGTATGTTTTTTTTTATGTAGTAAATATATTATTATATTTATTACAATTAAATTGTGAAACACAATTTATAGAAGGGAAAAGAAAATAATTAGTTTAAGTATGCAAGAATTATTGTATACTTTAAATAAACGTTATTAAAATAAATTCTAGCATTGAATTATTTTAATAAAGAGCGATTATTATTTTAATTATATATTAACCTAAGAGATTAATTTTATTATCTCAATTTACTAATTAATTTTATAACCTAATTAAAGTAAGTCTAATTGGGTTAAGAAATTAAATGTACATGAGTAAGGATATTTATATTTATTATAATATCTTAAGTAAGTAAATAATTAAATGTACATGAGAAATTATGTGTAGCATAGTTATTTTGCAATTATAAAATAAATGTGTAATTTAAGTATGTTATGTTATGTTTTTATATAATTTATATATTAAATATGGGTTATATAAATTATATGATTTCATGAGTGTAAAATAGTTTAAGGAGATTTATGTAGTAACTTATTTGATTAAATGAAGTTACTAATATTGGGTAATTAAATTACTTAACAAAAGCATTGAATGAATAGTTGAATTAATTATTTAAAATTTAAAATGAGTGAATTAGAAACCCTAATTAAATGATTAGGGTAAGGTAAAATAAATGTATTGGACCATGCTATTTTTATATGGCCCAAAATTTTGTAGAAGATAATGAGCTAATAAAGCAATTAAATTAAAACAAAAATGGGGCAAGAATTGGAGATATGTCCGGATCTTCAAGAGGAGATTTGGCACATGGGGTATTTTATTTAGTCACATACTCCAAGCTTATGTGTCCCCCTAGTCACTAGCCTTTGATTTTCCAAATATTTTTCAAGATATTGCTTAGATATGCAAGTTACATAAGAGATATGGGAGAGAGAGAAAAATTAAAATTTGACTAATATTGGGGGAATGGATCCGGACCAAAGGAGGGAGTACAAGGCACATGGAGAAAATATTTTACAAGATTTGGTCACCAACTCCAAGCCATATGTCACCCTTAAAGGCTAGCCACCTTATTTGCCAAGATTTGTTAAAGATAATAGAGAGAAATGGAAAGATTGAGGGAGATCTACAGTAGACATACAAGTTATGTATACACACACTTTACCAATACTCTCTCTCTCTCTCTTTGGTCAAAATATTTTCTTTACTTCCTTTATTTCAAAGCTTTCACAAAAGCTAGAGAAATAAAATATATAGAAAGAGAAAAAGAGAGCAAAGTCGGCAGCCCTATGGAGGAAGAAGAAGAGAAATTTTTCATGCTTCCTAGCTTCATCTTATATGGTGTAAAAAGAAGGAGAAGAGCTACATGATCTAGGTATAAAATCCTAGCTTAGTTTATTTCATTTATTTTGGTTGTTTGTGATGAAATAATGAAGTTGTGTTTTTTTAAAAAATCTAAAATTATAGATCTACAAGTTTTAGAGTGTGTTATGTGTAGATCTAACCATTTTGAGTGTTAAAAAGTTTGATCAAAGGAAGAAAAGAAAACTATTTTTCTAAAGTTTGGAAAACTAGAAAGTTGCTGCCCCTAAACAGAAATTTCGAGATTAGCTAAATTATTCTAAAAATTCTGGACTTTTGATATGTTGTAGTACACTGAATAAGCTTTCCATAGACTCCAGAACGGACTAAATCCAACTTCGACGGAAAGAGTTATGCCATTTTAAAGTAATCGACTCAAAACTGGGAAACCAATACGGTGCAGTCCACTTGAACGGAATTTCTGGACTGATGTGTTCAGAATCTGGAAAACTATCAGTAGGGAAGAGTTGTAGTCCCGGAAGTTAGCTTTGCGCGGGCTCAAGAATCGCCTAAAAAAGTTTTAAAACGAAAAATTTATGACTGTTTTAGCGAGAGAGGGTATAGCTGCGAAAAAGATGAAAAGCGTTATGAACGTACACTTTTGGCTAATTATTTGGACTGCTTAATGAACCCGACATGAGGGTTTCATATTTTGTAAAAATAGTCTCATATGATACGAAAAACATATCAGAAATTTGTTGTAATACGATTAATGATTTGAGAATTAAGAAATGAACGAAAAGAGCATGTCAAAACTAAAAATGTAAAGAAAAGTTAGAAATTATAGAAATATAAAAGTAAAGTGAAATAAGTGAATAATTATTATTTAATAATGATTAAAAAGTGTTTTAAGTGATATTAAGTAATAATGATGTAATTACTTAATTTCATTAATATTAAATTAATTATTTATTATTTAATTAATATTAAATTTTAAATAAGTACAAATGTTAATTAATTATTTTTTGGAGAATGAATAATTAAAGATTTATTAAAGTGAATTATTTATTTATTTTTCAATGATAAATAAATAATTATTTATTATTTAATTAATATTGAATAATAAATAAGTTCAAATGTTAATTAACTATTCTTTAATAGTAAGGAATAGTTAAAGACTAATGAAGTAAATAAATAAATTTTTATTTGAGGATAAGAAGTTAATTAATTATTATATTAAATAATAATTTAAGACAAATGAGATTAATAATTTTATTATTTATTATTTAATTAACTTTAAATAATAAGCAGATGTAATTAGTTATTATTAATAATAACTAAGGATAATTAATTAGTTACTAATTTAACTATTATTAAATAGTAATTAAATGAAGATAGAATTAGTAAAATAAAATGAAATTTAAATAACACATTAATTAGAACAATTATAATAAATTGTTTTAAAGGTTTAATAAGCGTTTATCACTTAAGGAAATAAGTATTGCTTAATTAAATCATTAACCTAAGGTCTATTAAATGTCCAATAGACTTAATGATAATATAAGAAATGAAAAGTGTTATGTGATTTATTGATTGCTATTTAAATAGTATATGATAGAGTATAAATATTCAATTATACGCAATGCTAATTGATAAACCGACATTATCAATGCTAGGTCATTCGAAGAAGAGTTTTAATTAAAGCTAGAAAATTGTAGCTCGTCGAACATGCAAGTTTCTTACCTTAAACTTCTTACAATATAACAAGTTTCCCAATTCAAACTTGAGTTAATATTTTCAAGCATGCTAGTGGGTTTAATTATTGTCAATTATACCACATCAATGAAATTTATTGTTAATCGCACTTAGTGCAAGTTGCATATGTTCACCTGGTATGGAAAGGCTGAATCACCTTGATTACCAAATTTGTTTCATGGCCATTGTTGGCCACTCAGTGTTATTGATTCAATTATTCATTTATTGAAATTGATTCTTATTCTTTAACAATGGTTATATATTGTTGAAACTTCAGAAAGCTATATTCTTTCCTTCAATCATGATATATCTTTTATTGCATTTAAACTTGCTGAGCAAAATAGTTGCTCATCCTTCCTATATCATGATAACATTTCAGATTAAAAGCCTGAATGCTCAGTAGAAGGACAAAGGCAAAGACAGAGTTTGAAGATTAGTTTAACGATTATCTATTATGATAATTTAAGTAAATGAAGGATGTAAATCTCTTAAGATTATAAATGTATGAATTTAGTTAAGGTTAAAGACCATGGGATATGTTGTAGAATGTATTGTATAAACAATTTATGTTTATATCTTCCGCATTAGTTACAGAATATGAATGTAGATGATGTACCGTAACGTACCAGATCCGAGGTAAAAGGGACCCGGATTTGGGGGCGTCACAGGTTGGTGTAACGATTGCGGATCGTGGGTAGCTTTGT
Source organism: Aralia elata (assembly GCA_034770075.1). Lineage (NCBI taxonomy): Eukaryota > Viridiplantae > Streptophyta > Magnoliopsida > Apiales > Araliaceae > Aralia > Aralia elata. Next base: position 70,469,630 of record CM068379.1, on the reverse strand, counting down.
AACGCGAGCCTATGAATTTTATTGAATAAATCGAACTTTTATTAATATTATTCCGTGTTATGGGTATGAATATTTTATTACTACATATTATGTGTAGGTAATAATTTTTGATTGTTATTATTTTTATTGGAGTTGATTAAATCATTAGAGAAATAGCGCTAAAACGCTATTTATGCAAAGGACGCCTTTTTCGATTTTATGACTTTTCATAATTTCGTCAAAGCGTTAATGAGAGGGGTTAATAATCCAAGTGTGGGATTTTTATTTTAGCCCAATTGATTATTTGTTAGAAGCCTAATTGGTCTTAAATTAGAAGCCCAATAGATTATTATTGGAAGCCCAAAACCCATGGACTTAGTCCATGAACCAAACCCACCATCCATGACCCAAACCCATGACCCATGAAAGGGAAATGGGTAATAACCTTTCAGCTGAACCATTTGTAGAAGGAAGAAGAGTACGGGAGAAGGAAGAAAGGAAGAAGAAGATGAAGAACGTGATGGATTTGGGGAGGAGCAACACTTGCATTTGGTGAAGGAAGAATGTCAGAAAGCAAACTCGGGAGAAGGGAGGGGGAGAGCCCAATGGCTGACTACACCTTGGAGGAGCCGAAGCTCTCCTACCCGAGTATTGGGAGCTGCCATGTCTGGCATGCTCAGCCCACAACCCATCCATGAAGCTCTGATCACTTCTTCTATAAATACTCTCCCATTGTTTAGCTTCCATCCCTTTCTTGTTTGCTTAAGTGTTGAAGGCAGAAAACTTGAGATAAAATAGTAAGAAGAGTGGGTACGGGTGAATTGAGGAAGAAGAAGGAGTGTAGTAGCAGCTGGCTTTAGCTCATTAGCAACATTAGAACAAGCTCAAGAGGTATGCAATATAGAGCTTAGCTAATTTCCAACATTCTTTCCAAGTTTATAGTTTTACTGTGATTGTTTTGTTGGAGTTATGTAGCTGAAATTGCTTGGTTGCTCATGAACATGTGTATGAATGTTGTTAGCTCTATTAAACCTTGTTAATGGTATGTAAAAGTGGAACAATGAATGAGAATCAAACCTATGCATAAGGGAATCAAGAAATGGACTGAAAATGGATATTAGAGGACTGTTATTCATATTTTTTGTTAATAATGAAGTTATAACCATCTTGGTTTGGTTGTGCATTGGTTGTGTATTGTTGGTATATGCCAAGAAGGTATGAGTAATGATTTCAATGGGAAATCTGGACTAGAGTATAATGAAACTCTACTCCAATGTGAGTTTTCAACTCATGCCTACCAACTATTTGGTTTAATGTCCAAGAGAATGATTTCTCTAAGGAACATGAGAATTAGAGATGATTAATTGATTAAATGATGTTATGATGCATAGCTTAGTTGTAAAAGTATGTTTTGAGTCATATAGACTTGTTGTATAATGGCTAAGAAGCAAATGGGACGGAATCAAGAGTTTAGATTTTTGGGTTCTGCAGTAGCAGAACTTGAAGGTCCCTGGATGCAGAGTGGCGCGCAGCTGCGCCACTCCCAAGCATAGCACCTGCGCAGCTGCGCTGGGTGGCCAGACCTGACAGTCCCTGGATTAGCGGGGCGCCGCTGCGCCACTCCCAAGTGTAAGACCTGCGCAGCTGCGCCGGTCTGCAGAGGTGAATGGTTCTGCTGCTTTGTGTTATTGATGCGATGCATGTTTATATAGTCCCAACATGTTATAAATACCCCAAGACATATGTATGATATGTTAGTGTAATAGTTGAATGACCCCAAGCATGAAATGACTAAGTCACGTGAGATTTGCTTAAATGAAATGAATAGCGTAGTTGCAATTTTTCGTTTGGCCCCCGTTTGGGTAGTCGTAGTGGCAATCAATGTTCGTAATGATTATAATGCCTTGATTAATGTGAGCCAATGTTTGGTGTCTATTGTGAGACTAATTGGTTATGTGAATATATGTTTAAATGCGTAGGACATATTTGAAGGACGATTAACGTCAACTTGTAGCAAGCGCTTAAGGCAAGTTTCCTAAACCCTTGTCTAACCTTTGTGTTGGGCAAGTTTCTCTAACTTCATTCATTTTCAGTATTGAATGCAAGTTTCGTTATTCTTATACAAGAGGCGTATATTGTGCAAGTTTATTCGATTCATTTGATTATATTCTCTTGACTCTCATGCGATGTTTGAAGTTCCGATTTACGCAATACATATATGGTTGTGTGAATTCCTTACTTATGTAAATTTTTCAGTATTTGCACAAGTATTCGAGCTATGTTATGACATAAATTGTTTGAAAGCTTTCAAGTTCACATATATATGAACTGTTATAGAGAACGTCGATGCCATTTGTTTCGGCTAGACAGATATTGAGATATTTTATTGATTTGATAATAAATCCTTGAAATGTTATTTATGAGTAAGTAGAGCTATCCAAGAAACCGAATTTGTTTTGGTTAGGATTCCGAGACATGAATGAGATGAACAACCCTAATATTAGGGGCAGTTTTTAGTCAGTTATTCTGACAAGGCATCGAGCGCCTAAACAAACGCATATAGTCGTTTCCAAGCTAGAGTGTTTGATCAACATAGAGTACAATAGGCTGATCACCTAGAAGTGCTCGTAAGTAAGACGGTTTGCAGTTATAATGCTCTGTACCTTTTCAAGAAAGCAAAAGAAAGTTCAAGGTCTTATGACCACTCAATGTCGTTTCAAAAATATATTTTTTAAAACGAAAGCAAAAGTATTATTCTTGTTTATTCAGAATATTTCACAAACTATTGTTCAGTTGTCGAAGAGAAATGATATGATTGATAATATTGTTGTTATTCAACTGTTATACTTGCTGGGCAATTGAATGCTCATTCTTGCTTTATATTAAACATTGCAGCTAAGTCCGAGCGGGCCGAAGGTTTCCGGTAAGGACAAGGGAAAGGGCAAGATGAACGTCTAGATGGCGTCATAGTTTTATTTGTAGTAGTAAATGATGTAATATTAAGACTTATTATGTATTTGGAATGATGTTATGGTAATAGAACCTGGGATTGAGAGTAAGACGTGTTGTAATAATATAGTAATTACATTCATGTCTATTATGTTGTATGGAATGGGATGTACCGTGTAGCACTAGATTCGGGTTTTGAGGTACCCGGATTTGGGGGCGTCACAGGTTGGTATCAGAGCTGATAGGTTATAAACCTTAGGTTGGGGGAAAACCTTAGGAATATGACCGTAGAGAGAATAGTAGAGTTAGTAAATGAACTCAAATAGAGTTGTTAAGGGTGGAGTGAGGAAATTCATCACTAATAGTATACTTGAGATAAACTATATTTGTTAAGTGTTATTATATTATATGTTATTGCTATGTACTAATCGAGTTAGTATATTGGTTTGTAGATGTCTGGAGAAGAACCCGAGTATAGAGATATCCATGTAGTGAGCGAGGAGCTGATCGCTCCACCAGAGCCAAACACCCGAGCCAGTAGCAGAGGCTGAGGCTCAGATAGATAGTGACCCGGAGGAAGATCCGGAGGAGGAACCGGAGATGGACCTTTCACTTGATGAGGATCCGTCCGAGCAATGAGGAGGAAGCAGATGATATATTATCGGATGCTGTGCCTTCTGAAGAGGAGGAAGTGGCACCATCAGACATGAATAATCTGTTTGAAGTGGTACTTGACAGGAATGTAGCACTAAGAGGAAGAGTTCAAGCCCTTTAGAGGCGAGGGTTCAAGAACTCTTGCAAGAGAGACATGAGTTAGAGGCCTACTGGGAGGCAGAGATCGATGATAGGATCAGGGCCGAAGATCGGGCCGATGACCTGGAAGAAGAGGCAAAGGATCAAGAGGGTGAGGACCGATAGGTCTAACTATGCCTTTAGGTCGTCACATGGGCGATTTCAGCGTAGGGTGACCCATTACCCAGCTGAGGAGGGCCAGACCAGGCACACCATTAGTAGGGATCTGGTGATGGCCATAGCAGATGGACGAGTATGCAGACGCCATTAGGCGTGTGGTCTAGTTCAGTGATTAGACGAGGTCTAGATGTGTACCTTGTAAGGATGTAAATCCTAAATTTTGTATATGTAATAGATTATCTGGTGTAAATCCCATCTTTTTAGTAATAGAGGGATATATTGTATGCGAAATAGCAGAAGCTATGTGTTACAAGATGTATGAAGTAAGAAGCATGTTAATATAAGTAATGTTTATTTTAATGTGCCTTGTGATGAGTATGTTTATTCCAATGTGCCTTACGATTAGTATGTGTACGTCTTAGTATTTACTATAGTGCGCAAGGATGAATAGTAGATTAATAGTGGCATAATTTGTTTAACAGAAAATGCCGCCGAGATGGAGAGGAAGAGGAAGACAGGGAACACGGAGGAATGAGGATAGAGAATCCGATAATGAGAGTGAGACTAGAGAAACACCAAACCCTATGCAGCAATTCATAGACTTACTGGTAGGAGCTTTGAACAGAGTTCCAACTGTACCACCTGTCGTTCCTCCAGTTGCGCGTGTTGCCAACTTTAAGGACTTTAAGAGCGTGGGACCGCCCGAATTTAAAAGAACCACCGAGCCTATAGAGGCTCAATCATGGGTTAAGGAGGTGGAGAAAGCATTCATCATTGCTGGAATTGGGGAGGAGCAAAAGACCACTTTTGCTACCTACCTATTGAAGGGCGAGGCCAACTTCTGGTGGGAAGCAAACCAGAATAGGGCTGGGGAAGGAGTCATCGCTTGGGAACGGTTCAAAGAGTTGTACTTCGAGAACTACTTTCCCAAGAGCATGCAGAGTCGCATGGAGATGCGATTCTTAGAACTGAAGCAAGATAACCTGACAGTACCCCAATATGCTGCTAAGTTCAACGAGCTGGCTCGGTTTGCTCCACACCAAGTGGACACCGAGGAAAGGAAGGCGAGGAGGTTTGAACAGGGCCTGAAAACCCTGGCTCTACAGTAAGGTGAGTGTGTTGCAGATCGATACCTTTGGATCAATCTTGGAAAAGGCTATCATAGCCGAAGGAGGGAGTGAGGCACTGAGCCTCTACAATAGGGAGAAGAAGAATAAGAGTAGGAATGGAAGGAGGAAATAAGACTGATGTTTGCCAGTGGAAGTGGAAGTAACCAGAAGAGGAAATGGAACCATTCCGGGAATACCGGGAACAAAACAAGGAGACCCAAAGAAGAGGGTAGAGCCGTGTAAGACCTTGCGGGAAGAATCACCTGGGGGTCTGCTTGAAGGGAAGGACGGCATGCTATAACTGTGGGCAGGAGGGACACATCTCTCCTAACTGCCCTAAACCCGAAGAAGATCGGTGGGGTGTTTCGTTTGCGGAGCACCAAGCCACATGGCAAGGAATTGCCCTAAGAAGGGGACAGATGGGGGGAGGCAATGGGAATAGCAGTGGCAAAGCTGACCTATGACTAGTCCAGCTCCACCGAGTAGACCATCAGCCCGGACCTTCAATATGACGGTCCAAGATGCAGTGACATCAGGAGACGTAAGTCTCAGGTATCCATTCCGATCAATAATATTAATGCATATGTGTTGTTTGATTCGGGTGCGACCTGTTCTTTTTGTATCATGTGAATTTGCTCAACGTTTAAGCTTACCTCTAGAGAAACTAGAGTCTCCCTTGAACATAGAAGTTGCGAATAAGGAAGTAATCCCTGTTGAACATGTTCATAGGAATTGTTGCGTTGAAATTAGAGGGAGTAAGTTATCGGTAGTTAGATTTAATTCCGATTAGACTGGGAGAATTTGACGTAATACTGGGAATGGATTTGGTTGTTTAAAACCACGGTTGGCAGTAATCGATTGCCAGAAGAAAAGCGTAAACCTCCAGACTTCGAAGCAGTCTAAGGTAGTGTTCTACGGTAGTAAATCTCCTAGACGTTTCGAGTTTGCTATCGACGATGCAAGCCAGGAAGCTGTTAAGACAAAGGGTGTGGTGGGTTATCTGTGCCACATTGTTGATACCCAACGAGAGGGAGTCGAAATGGGGCAGATACCTATCGTGAATGAATTCAGCGGATGTATTTCCGGACGAATTGCCAGGAACTTCCACCAGAATAGGGAGATCGAATTCGTGATAGACGTAGTGCCTGGAACGGCACCACGTTTCAAGGGCACCATATAGAATGGCGCCAGTAGAGATGAAAGAGTTGGATGGTACAACTGCAAGAATTGTTAGATAAAAAGTATATCCAACCGAGTTTGTCTCCATGGGGAGCGCCAGTGTTATTTGTGAAGAAGAAGGATGGATCCGCTGAGACTTTGTATCGACTATCGGGAGTTTGAACAAAGTAACAATCAAGAATAAGTATCCGTTGCCCAGGATCGACGATTTATTTGATCAGTTGAAGGGGGCAAAATACTTTTCTAAAAATAGATCTGAGAACGGGATATCACCAGTTGAAGGTGAGGGGAGAGGACGTACCTAAGACAGCGTTCAGGACTCGTTACGGCCATTATGAGTTCCTGGTGATTGTCATTTGGGTTAACGAATGCACCAGCCGCATTTATGGATTTAATGAATAGAAGTGTTCAAGCAGCATTTTGGATAAATTTGTAGTGGTGTTCATAGATGATATTCTAGTCTACTCTTTGACACAGGAAGATCATGCTGAACACCTAAGAATAGTGATGGAAACCTTGAGGAGGGAGAAGTTGGTATGCGGAACATTCTCAAAATGTGAATTTTGGCTAGAAAGAGTCCACTTTTTGGGACACGTGATTGACAAAGATGGTATATCCGTAGACCCAGCGAAGGTGGAGGAGGCGGTTATTAATTGGGAACAACCGAAAGACGCCGACAGAAGTGCGTAGTTTCTTAGGGTTAGCTGGGCTACTATCGGAGGTTTATTCAGGATTTTTCAAAGATAGCAACCCCATTAACCCAATTGACGAGGAAGGCAGTAAAGTATGTTTGGACGGAAAAGTGCGAGGAGAGCTTCCGAGAGCTCAAGAAAAGGTTGAGTGAGGCGCCAGTATTATCCTTACCAGATGATACAGGTGAGTTTGTAGTTTATAGTGACGCGTCACACAAGGGACTTGGATGCGTGCTTATGCAGCACGGTAAAGTCATTGCGTATGCGTCACGGCAGTTGAAAGATTATGAGAGGGGATACCCTACTCATGATCTCGAATTGGCAGCAGTTGTGTTTGCCCTGAAAATTTGGAGGCATTACTTGTACGGTGAGAAATGTGAGATATACACGGACCACAAAAGTCTAAAGTATATCTTCACACAGAAGGAGTTGAATATGAGGCAGAGGAGGTGGTTAGAATTGATCAAAGATTATGATTGTGAGATTCTATATCACCCAGGGAAGGCGAATGTAGTGGCCGACGCCTTAAGTAGGAAGGGTCGGGGGAAGTTGTCAATGTTAACGGCTCAAGATGAGCTAATAACAGAGATGGCTAAACTGGAGATAGAAGTGAGGTTCCCGACAGAATCGGGAGAGAAGTTGTTCACAATAGAGACTCGTCCAATCTTATTGGACCGAGTAAAAGAAGCACAACTTAGTGATGAGGATGTGCGAGAGGGAATAAGGCAGAGAATTTCCCAAGGAGAGGAAATTAAGTATAAACTCGATAATAATGGAGTGATGAGATTTGAAGGAAGAATTTGGGTACCCCACCCCGCCTGTACCCGAGTTACGAGAGGAGATTTTGCAAGAGGCCCACAGTTCGAGGTACTCGATCCATCCGGGAAGTACAAAGATGTATCAAGACCTTCCGACTACATTTTTGGTGGTGGCCGAACATGAAGAGAGAAGTCGCAGAGTGCGTTAGTAGGTGCCTGACTTGCCAGAGAGTCAAGGGCCGAGCATCAGAGGACCAAGTGGGGTTGCTTCAACCCTTAGAGATTCCAGAGTGGAAGTGGGAGCATATCACGATGGATTTCGTGGTAGGACTCCCAACAACGCAGAAGGGATACGACGCTATATGGGTCATAGTGGATCGTTTGACGAAATCGGCGCATTTCTTGCCGATCAGAATTAGGTTCAAATTAGACCAGCTAGCTAAACTCTATGTGAAGGAAATTGTTTCTAGACATGGAGTGCCAATTTCGATTGTGTCGGATCGGGATCCACGTTTCACGTCGAATTTTTTGGAAGAGTCTGCAAGAGCAATTGGGAACACAGCTGAGGTTGAGCACGGCGTATCATCCTCAAACGGACGGGCAGAGCGAGCGGACGATACAGACTTTAGAAGATATGCTACGGGCATGTGTGATGGACTTTAAAGGGAATTGGGACGACCACCTACCTTTAGTTGAATTCGCCTATAATAATAGTTATCACGCTAGTATAGGCATGCCGCCTTATGAAGCGTTATACGGAAGGAAATGCAGAACGCCATTGTGCTGGGATGAGGTAGGGGAACGCAAATTGTTGGGACCGGAATTGGTACAGCAAACTGCGGAGATCGTGAAGGTAATAAGAGCGAGACTAGTCGCGGCCCAAGACAGGCAAAAGAAGTATGCAGACAAGCATCGCCAGAAGAGAGACTTCGACGTCGGTAGTTATGTATTTTTGAAGGTGTCTCCCTGGACGGGGAAGATACGGTTCGGGAAGAAGGGGAAGCTGAGTCCGAGGTTTATAGGACCATTTGAAGTGTTGAGAAGAGTAGGGGAAGTGGCTTACGAGGTAGCCTTACCTCCTGAGTTAGAACACATCCATAACGTGTTTCACGTGTCGGTACTACGACCCTATAAGCAAGACTATAAGCATGTGATAGAGTATGAACCTATTCAGGTTGAGAAAGACTTAACGTATGAAGAAATTCCTATTCAGATAATTGATAGGAAAGAGCAAGTCTTACGAAGTAAGACCATATATTCTGTGAAGGTAGTATGGAGGAACCACAACGCCGAAGAAGCGACGTGGGAACTTGAAGATAAGATGAAGAAGAATTATCCCCATCTTTTTGTTTAGCCTTATGTCGTAATTCTGGGGACAGAATTCTTATAAGGGGGGGAGGTTGTAACGATTGCGGATCGTGGGTAGCTTTGTAACGCGAGCCTATGAATTTTATTGAATAAATCGAACTTTTATTAATATTATTCCGTGTTATGGGTATGAATATTTTATTACTACATATTATGTGTAGGTAATAATTTTTGATTGTTATTATTTTTATTGGAGTTGATTAAATCATTAGAGAAATAGCGCTAAAACGCTATTTATGCAAAGGACGCCTTTTTCGATTTTATGACTTTTCATAATTTCGTCAAAGCGTTAATGAGAGGGGTTAATAATCCAAGTGTGGGATTTTTATTTTAGCCCAATTGATTATTTGTTAGAAGCCTAATTGGTATTAAATTAGAAGCCCAATAGATTATTATTGGAAGCCCAAAACCCATGGACTTAGTCCATGAACCAAACCCACCATCCATGACCCAAACCCATGACCCATGAAGGGAAATGGGTAATAACCTTTCAGCTGAACCATTTGTAGAAGGAAGAAGAGTACGGGAGAAGGAAGAGAGGAAGAAGAAGATGAAGAACGTGATGGATTTGGGGAGGAGCAACACTTGCATTTGGTGAAGGAAGAATGTCAGAAAGCAAACTCGGGAGAAGGGAGGGGGAGAGCCCAATGGCTGACTACACCTTGGAGGAGCCGAAGCTCTCCTACCCGAGTATTGGGAGCTGCCATGTCTGGCATGCTCAGCCCACAACCCATCCATGAAGCTCTGATCACTTCTTCTATAAATACTCTCCCATTGTTTAGCTTCCATCCCTTTCTTGTTGCTAAGTGTTGAAGCAGAAAACTTGAGAGAAAATAGTAAGAAGAGTGTGTACGGGTGATTTGAGGAAGAAGAAGGAGTGTAGTAGCAGCTGGCTTTAGCTCATTAGCAACCTTAGAACAAGCTCAAGAGGTATGCAATATAGAGCTTAGCTAATTTCCACATTCTTTCCAAGTTTATAGTTTTACTGTGATTGTTTTGTTGGAGTTATGTAGCTGAAATTGCTTGGTTGCTCATGAACATGTGTATGAATGTTGTTAGCTCTATTAAACCTTGTTAATGGTATGTAAAAGTGGAACAATGAATGAGAATCAAACCTATGCATAAGGAATCAAGAAATGGACTGAAATGGATATTAGAGGACTGTTATTCATATTTTGTTAATAATGAAGTTATAACCATCTTGGTTTGGTTGTGCATTGGTTGTGTATTGTTGGTATATGCCAAGAAGGTATGAGTAATGATTTCAATGGGAAATCTGGACTAGAGTATAATGAAACTCTACTCCAATGTGAGTTTTCAACTCATGCCTACCAACTATTTGGTTTAATGTCCAAGAGAATGATTTCTCTAAGGAACATGAGAATTAGAGATGATTAATTGATTAAATGATGTTATGATGCATAGCTTAGTTGTAAAAGTATGTTTTGAGTCATATAGACTTGTTGTATAATGGCTAAGAAGCAAATGGGACGGAATCAAGAGTTTAGATTTTTGGGTTCTGCAGTAGCAGAACTTGAAGGTCCCTGGATGCAGAGTGGCGCAGCTGCGCCACTCCCAAGCATAGCACCTGCGCAGCTGCGCTGGGTGCCAGACCTGAAAGTCCCTGGATTAGAGTGGCGCAGCTGCGCCACTCCCAAGTGTAAGACCTGCGCAGCTGCGCCGGTCTGCAGAGGTGAATGGTTCTGCTGCTTTGTGTTATTGATGCGATGCATGTTTATATAGTCCCAACATGTTATAAATACCCCAAGACATATGTATGATATGTTAGTGTAATAGTTGAATGACCCCAAGCATGAAATGACTAAGTCACGTGAGATTTGCTTAAATGAAATGAATAGCGTAGTTGCATTTTTCGTTTGGCCCCCGTTTGGGTAGTCGTAGTGGCAATCAATGTTCGTAATGATTATAATGCCTTGATTAATGTGAGCCAATGTTTGGTGTCTATTGTGAGACTAATTGGTATGTGAATATATGTTTAAATGCGTAGGACATATTTGAAGGACGATTAACGTCAACTTGTAGCAAGCGCTTAAGGCAAGTTTCCTAAACCCTTGTCTAACCTTTGTGTTGGGCAAGTTCTCTAACTTCATTCATTTTCAGTATTGAATGCAAGTTTCGTATCTTATACAAGAGACGTATATTGTGCAAGTTTATTCGATTCATTTGATTATATTCTCTTGACTCTCATGCGATGTTTGAAGTTCCGATTTACGCAATACATATATGGTTGTGTGAATTCCTTACTTATGTAAATTTTTCAGTATTTGCACAAGTATTCGAGCTATGTTATGACATAAATTGTTGAAGCTTTCAAGTTCACATATATATGAACTGTTATAGAGAACGTCGATGCCATTTGTTTCGGCTAGACAGATATTGAGATATTTTATTGATTTGATAATAAATCCTTGAAATGTTATTTATGAGTAAGTAGAGCTATCCAACCGAATTGTTTTGGTTAGGATTCCGAGACATGAATGAGATGAACAACCCTAATATTAGGGGCAGTTTTTAGTCAGTTATTCTGAACAAGGCATCGAGCGCCTAAACAAACGCATATAGTCGTTTCCAGCTAGAGTGTTGATCAACATAGAGTACAATAGGCTGATCACCTAGAAGTGCTCGTAAGTAAGACGGTTTGCAGTTATAATGCTGTGTACCTTTTCAAGAAAAGCAAAAGAAAGTTCAAGGTCTTATGACCACTCAATGTCGTTTCAAAAATATATTTTTTAAAACGAAAGCAAAGTATTATTCTTGTTTATTCAGAATATTTTCACAACTATTGTTCAGTTGTCGAAGAGAAATGATATGATTGATAATATTGTTGTTATTCAACTGTTATACTTGTTGGGCAATTGAATGCTCATTCTTGCTTTATATTAAACATTGCAGCTAAGTCCGAGCGGGCCGAAGGTTCCGGTAAGGACAAGGGAAAGGGCAAGATGAACGTCTAGATGGCGTCATAGTTTATTTGTAGTAGTAATGATGTAATATTAAGACTTATTATGTATTTGGAATGATGTTATGGTAATAGAACCTGGGATTGAGAGTAAGACGTGTTGTAATAATATAGTAATTACATTCATGTCTATTATGTTGTATGGAATGGGATGTACCGTGTAGCACTAGATTCGGGTTTGAGGTACCCGGATTTGGGGGCGTCACAGGTTGGTATCAGAGCTGTAGGTTATAAACCTTAGGTAGGGTTACCTTAGGCTATAACCGCAGGGATTAGGATAAGGAATAAACTCAAATAGAGTTTGACTGCTAAGAGATGAATTTTAGAAATTCATTATTAAGTAAAGAAAAAGATAATTAAGATTCGAAGAAGAATCTTAAAAAGTTATAAAGATAAGAATCTGGAGTTTCCTGACTCTAGTAGTAAAAATGAAAATCTTAAATAAATAAAAAATTCATAATATATGATTAAAGTGAAAGTTAAGAAGATCGTAAAACAAAACGATTAGAAAAGAATCGTAATATAACACGATTATAAGAAAGATCACAACGTGATCTGATTAAGACATGGAATGATAGATGATCAATTGAATGATTGAAAATGTTATAGCAGAATTGTTGTACAAAAGTTGTACTATGAAATTGTAATATGTAAGCTCATGAAAGAGTGATTGATGTTGATATACAAATTAAATGAAATTCGTATTGAGTAAAGGGGAAGTTAGAATTATGTGGGATTTCAATTGAGGACTCATGTAAGTGGCTGAGTTGTACGATTCCTGGTATGGGACGGGAATTTGTGCTTGGTTTGACAACCACTTAGCTTCTTATATTGACAAATCATTGAAATGTTGGTATCGCGCTATCACTATACGATATGACGAGAAGGTGATTCTTTTCTCATATTTATATTTGATAGTTAGAGAATATTAAGATTAGGTACGAGTTCTTTAAACTCATACGTATGATAAGTTCGTGACTCATAATCGTATGGTGGAACCCCTCAGCGAATGGACGATTTTGGTCTGACTAGGATAAGTTCCTAAACCCATATGATTGTGGTAAGTTCCTGAACTTATAACTTGTGGTATGTTTGATGAACTATATTGGGGTATAGAAAAGTTGTACATGAAGAATTGAGGATTTATAGTATAGTAAGCTTTAAGGATGATAGAAATAGATAAGATTATTAAGCAATGGATCATTGGAGAAATTGAAGTTGATTGTGGAAGCGTAGGTATTCCAAATCTTCTAGTTATGCTAGATTTCGAAATTTTTAATATCAAGCTAAATTCGCACTAATGTGCCTTTAAAAAAAATATAAAAATATAAAAATAAAATTTTGTTATCCTCAAAACAGAGTGACGAGTGTGTAGAAGTGGGCTTCGAACCACTAACACATCGTTACCTGTTGCGGCATGATAACACCAAAAAAAAATGATGATTTTTGGGTTGAACTATTTAAAGAAGAGTCTACGCTATTTGTTTCGGCTAGACAAAAATGGTTTAAAATATCAAAATGTATTTTTAAATAGTCATCAATGCATCATGAAACCTGGTGTAGAATGACAGATGATGGAGTCATCAATGCAGATTAACCGAGTGTTGGATGTGATCTAAGGATCGTCAACCCACTATGGTATGATGTAGTATGACAAAGTCACAAAAATAAAGAAATCCTCAAACGGACTGTAAATACAGTGCGGTATCATGACGTCATAAAATGATTTTCAGAATTTTGAACCAGTTAAAGAAAAGGCAATGCCAATTAAAGTGGCTAGACAAATATTTCGATTGATGTTCGAATTATTGGTATACGTCTAAGCTATTTGATTCAGCTAGACAAATGTTTATAAAAATTCAAGTATTCTTTGAGAATTTATGCCAAACCAAATTATTTTGGTGCGGAATCTTATGTTAAGTCTGAGGTGAACAACCCTAAAAAGGGGATTTCTCGGATTGGTTAACGTGGTTCAATCCAGGAAAAGCAGTAAGGGTTGTTTAACGTGATTCAACCCCGAAAAGTCGCTGTGCACAACGCAATAGTACGACAGGCTGATCACCTGGCGTACAAATTTTGTCCGCGAAAACTAGTAGAAATACTTGAGAACTCAGGACAAAGTTCATGGTCTTTATGACCCCTCAGACCGATATGAAAAGTTTTCTTGAATTAACTTTTCACATTATTTATACTGCTTCACAGTTATTGAACAATTGTGAAGACTCCTGAATGATTGACAAATGTAAACTCCTAGAGAGTAGCTATTATAGAATGAGATAATAGAAGAGAAATCTTGAGAGGAGGAAAGAGGATTGTTTGCAAGACATTAAGGTGAAAGTGTAAAGGTTAAGTTGAAAACCTAGTTTTGATCAATAGAATGAGCAGAGAAATAAGTACGTTATAATTTCGAGGACGAAATTCTTAGAAGATGGGGTGAATGTGACAACCCAAAAATTTATAAGATTTATTAATAAAATCTTGAATGATTAAGTAAAGGTTAAGATACAAGACCTGAAGTTCGAAAAGTGAGATTGTACTGTATAAGTGAATATGAGCTATGCAATATGTGCTTTTGGTGTATAGTAAATATATTAGTATTATATATTTATTATATGTAAGCAATTGTAGGGACAATTTATTTAAAGAAAATAATATGGCTAAGATTAAAATAAGTAAGTTAAAATAATTTATAATATTAAATTATTTTGATGTGGTAAATTGGTGGCATTAAATATACTGAATGTATAACCACCATTTTCTTAAAGAAATCATGTATTGCATTATTGAATGTAATGTATGTATGTTTTTTTTATGTAGGAAATATATTATTATATTTATTACAATTAAATTGTGAAACACAATTTATAGAAGGGAAAAGAAAATAATTAGTTTAAGTATGCAAGAATTATTGTATACTTTAAATAAACGTTATTAAAATAAATTCTAGCATTGAATTATTTTAATAAAGAGCGATTATTATTTTAATTATATATTAACCTAAGAGATTAATTTTATTATCTCAATTTACTAATTAATTTTATAACCTAATTAAAGTAAGTCTAATTGGGTTAAGAAATTAAATGTACATGAGTAAGGATATTATATTTATTATAATATCTTAAGTAAAGTAAATAATTAAATGTACATGAGAAATTATGTGTAGCATAGTTATTTTGCAATTATAAAATAAATGTGTAATTTAAGTATGTTATGTTATGTTTTATATAATTTATATATTAAATATGGGTTATATAAATTATATGATTTCATGAGTGTAAAATAGTTTAAGGAGATTTATGTAGTAACTTATTTGATTAAATGAAGTTACTAATATTGGGTAATTAAATTACTTAACAAAAGCATTGAATGAATAGTTGAATTAATTATTTAAAATTTAAAATGAGTGAATTAGAAACCCTAATTAAATGATTAGGGTAAGGTAAAATAAATGTATTGGACCATGCTATTTTTATATGGCCCAAAATTTTGTAGAAGATAATGAGCTAATAAAGCAATTAAATTAAAACAAAAATGGGGCAAGAATTGGAGATATGTCCGGATCTTCAAGAGGAGATTTGGCACATGGGGTATTTTATTTAGTCACATACTCCAAGCTTATGTGTCCCCCTAGTCACTAGCCTTTGATTTTCCAAATATTTTTCAAGATATTGCTTAGATATGCAAGTTACATAAGAGATATGGGAGAGAGAGAAAAATTAAAATTTGACTAATATTGGGGGAATGGATCCGGACCAAAGGAGGGAGTACAAGGCACATGGAGAAAATATTTTACAAGATTTGGTCACCAACTCCAAGCCATATGTCACCCTTAAAGGCTAGCCACCTTATTTGCCAAGATTTGTTAAAGATAATAGAGAGAAATGGAAAGATTGAGGGAGATCTACAGTAGACATACAAGTTATGTATACACACACTTTACCAATACTCTCTCTCTCTCTCTTTGGTCAAAATATTTTCTTTACTTCCTTTATTTCAAAGCTTTCACAAAAGCTAGAGAAATAAAATATATAGAAAGAGAAAAAGAGAGCAAAGTCGGCAGCCCTATGGAGGAAGAAGAAGAGAAATTTTTCATGCTTCCTAGCTTCATCTTATATGGTTGTAAAAAAGAAGGAGAAGAGCTACATGATCTAGGTATAAAATCCTAGCTTAGTTTATTTCATTTATTTTTGGTTGTTTGTGATGAAATAATGAAGTTTGTGTTTTTTTAAAAAATCTAAAATTATAGATCTACAAGTTTTAGAGTGTGTTATGTGTAGATCTAACCATTTTGAGTGTTAAAAAGTTTGATCAAAGGAAGAAAAGAAAACTATTTTTCTAAAGTTTGGAAAACTAGAAAGTTGCTGCCCCTAAACAGAAATTTCGAGATTAGCTAAATTACTCTAAAAATTCTGGACTTTTGATATGTTGTAGTACACTGAATAAGCTTTCCATAGACTCCAGAACGGACTAAATCCAACTTCGACGGAAAGAGTTATGCCATTTTAAAATAATCGACTCAAAACTGGGAAACCAATACGGTGCAGTCCACTTGAACGGAATTTCTGGACTGATGTGTTCAGAATCTGGAAAACTATCAGTAGGGAAGAGTTGTAGTCCCGGAAGTTAGCTTTGCGTGGGCTCAAGAATCGCCTAAAAAAGTTTTAAAACGAAAAATTTATGACTGTTTTAGCGAGAGAGGGTATAGCTGCGAAAGAGATGAAAAGCGTTATGAACGTACACTTTTGGCTAATTATTTGGACTGCTTAATGAACCCGACATGAGGGTTTCATATTTTGTAAAAATAGTCTCATATGATACGAAAAACATATCAGAAATTTGTTGTAATACGATTAATGATTTGAGAATTAAGAAATGAACGAAAGAGCATGTCAAAACTAAAAATGTAAAGAAAAGTTAGAAATTATAGAAATTAAAAGTAAAGTGAAATAAGTGAATAATTATTATTTAATAATGATTAAAAAGTGTTTAAGTTATATTAAGTAATAATGATGTAATTACTTAATTTCATTAATATTAAATTAATTATTTATTATTTAATTAATATTAAATTTTAAATAAGTAACAAATGTTAATTAATTATTTTTTGGAGAATGAATAATTAAAGATTTATAAAGTGAATTATTTATTTATTTTTCAATGATAAATAAATAATTATTTATTATTTAATTAATATTGAATAATAAATAAGTTCAAATGTTAATTAACTATTCTTTAATAGTAAGGAATAGTTAAAGACTAATGAAGTAAATAAATAAATTTTTATTTGAGGATAAGAAGTTAATTAATTATTATATTAAATAATAATTTAAGACAAATGAGATTAATAATTTTATTATTTATTAATTTAATTAACTTTAAATAATAAGCAGATGTAATTAGTTTATTATTAATAATAACTAAGGATAATTAATTAGTTACTAATTAACTATTATTAAATAGTAATTAAATGAAGATAGAATTAGTAAAATAAAATGAAATTTAAATAACACATTAATTAGACAATTATAATAAATTGTTTAAAGGTTTAATAAGCGTTTATCACTTAAGGAAATAGTATTGCTTAATTAAATCATTAACCTAAGGTCTATTAAATGTCCAATAGACTTAATGATAATATAAGAAATGAAAAGTGTTATGTGATTTATTGATTGCTATTTAAATAGTATATGATAGAGTATAAATATTCAATTATACGCAATGCTAATTGATAAACCGACATTATCAATGCTAGGTCATTCGAAGAGTTTTAATTAAAGCTAGAAAATTGTAGCTCGTCGAACATGCAAGTTTCTTACCTTAAACTTCTTACATATAACAAGTTTCCCAATTCAAACTTGAGTTAATATTTTCAAGCATGCTAGTGGTTTAATTATTGTCAATTATACCACATCAATGAAATTTATTGTTAATCGCACTTAGTGCAAGTTGCATATGTTCACCTGGTATGAAAGGCTGATCACCTTGATTACCAAATTTGTTCATGGCCATTGTTGGCCACTCAGTGTTATTGATTCAATTATTCATTTATTGAAATTGATTCTTATTCTTTAACAATGGTTATATATTGTTGAAACTTCAGAAAGCTATATTCTTTCCTTCAATCATGATATATCTTTATTGCATTTAAACTTGCTGAGCAAAATAGTTGCTCATCCTTCCTATATCATGATAACATTTCAGATTAAAGCCTGAATGCTCAGAGAAGGACAAAGGCAAAGACAGAGTTGAAGATTAGTTTAACGATTATCTATTATGATAATTTAAGTAAATGAAGGATGTAAATCTCTTAAGATTATAAATGTATGAATTTAGTTAAGGTTAAAGACCATGAGATATGTTGTAGAATGTATTGTATAAACAATTTATGTTTATATCTTCCGCATTAGTTACAGAATATGAATGTAGATGATGTACCGTAACGTACCAGATCCGAGGTAAAAGGGACCCGGATTTGGGGGCGTCACAGGTTGGTATCAGAGCTGTAGGTTATAAACCTTAGGTAGGGTTACCTTAGGCTATAACCGCAGGGATTAGGATAAGGAATAAACTCAAATAGAGTTTTGACTGCTAAGAGATGAATTTTAGAAATTCATTATTAAGTAAAGAAAAAGATAATTAAGATTCGAAGAAGAATCTTAAAAAGTTATAAAGATAAGAATCTGGAGTTTCCTGACTCTAGTAGTAAAAAATGAAAATCTTAAATAAATAAAAAAATTCATAATATATGATTAAAGTGAAAGTTAAGAAGATCGTAAAACAAAACGATTAGAAAAGAATCGTAATATAACCCGATTATAAGAAAGATCACAACGTGATCTGATTAAGACATGGAATGATAGATGATCAATTGACATGATTGAAAATGTTATAGCAGAATTGTTGTACAAAAGTTTGTACTATGAAATTGTAATATGTAAGCTCATGAAAGAGTGATTGATGTTGATATACAAATTAAAAGAAATTCGTATTGATTAAAGGGGAAGTTAGAATTATGTGGGATTTCAATTGAGGACTCATGTAAGTGGCTGAGTTGTACGATTCCTGGTATGGGACGGGAATTTGTGCTTGGTTTGACAACCACTTAGTTTCTTATATTGACAAATCATTGAAATGTTGGTATCGCGCTATCACTATACGTATGACGAGAAGGTGATTCTTTTCTCATATTTATATTTGATAGTTAGAGAATATTAAGATTAGGTACGAGTTCTTTAAACTCATACGTATGATAAGTTTCGTGACTCATAATCGTTATGGTGGAACCCCTCAGCGAATGGATGGACGATTTTGGTCTGACTAGGATAAGTTCCTAAACCCATATGATTGTGGTAAGTTCCTGAACTTATAACTTGTGGTATGTTTGATGAACTATATTGGGGTATAGAAAAGTTGTACATGAAGAATTGAGGATTTATAGTATAGTAAGCTTTAAGGATGATAGAAATAGATAAGATTATTAAGCAATGGATCATTGGAGAAATTGAAGTTGATTGTGGAAGCGTAGGTATTCCAAATCTTCTAGTTATGCTAGATTTCGAAATTTTTAATATCAAGCTAAATTCGCACTAATGTGCCTTTAAAAAAAATATAAAAATATAAAAATAAAATTTTGTTATCCTCAAAACAGAGTGACGAGTGTGTAGAAGTGGGCTTCGAACCACTAACACATCGTTACCTGTTGCGGCATGATAACACCAAAAAAAAATGATGATTTTTGGGTTGAACTATTTAAAGAAGAGTCTACGCTATTTGTTTCGGCTAGACAAAAATGGTTTAAAATATCAAAATGTATTTTTAAATAGTCATCAATGCATCATGAAACCTGGTGTAGAATGACAGATGATGGAGTCATCAATGCAGATTAACCGAGTGTTTGGATGTGATCTAAGGATCGTCAACCCACTATGGTATGATGTAGTATGACAAAGTCACAAAAATAAAGAAATCCTCAAACGGACTGTAAATACAGTGCGGTATCATGACGTCATAAAATGATTTTCAGAATTTTGAACCAGTTAAAGAAAAGGCAATGCCAATTAAAAGTGGCTAGACAAATATTTCGATTGATGTTCGAATTATTGGTATACGTCTAAGCTATTTGATTCAGCTAGACAAATGTTTATAAAAATTCAAGTATTCTTTGAGAATTTATGCCAAACCAAATTATTTTGGTGCGGAATCTTATGTTAAGTCTGAGGTGAACAACCCTAAAAAGGGGATTTCTCGGATTGGTTAACGTGGTTCAATCCAGGAAAAGCAGTAAGGGTTGTTTAACGTGATTCAACCCCGAAAAGTCGCTGTGCACAACGCAATAGTACGACAGGCTGATCACCTGGCGTACAAATTTTGTCCGCGAAAACTAGTAGAAATACTTGAGAACTCAGGACAAAGTTTCATGGTCTTTATGACCCCTCAGACCGATATGAAAATTTTTCTTGAATTAACTTTTCACATTATTTATACTGCTTCACAGTTATTGAACAATTGTGAAGACTCCTGAATGATTGACAAATGTAAACTCCTAGAGAGTAGCTATTATAGAATGAGATAATAGAAGAGAAATCTTGAGAGGAGGAAAGAGGATTGTTTGCAAGACATTAAGGTGAAAGTGTAAAGGTTAAGTTGAAAACCTAGTTTTGATCAATAGAATGAGCAGAGAAATAAGTACGTTATAATTTCGAGGACGAAATTCTTAGAAGATGGGGTGAATGTGACAACCCAAAAATTTATAAGATTTATTAATAAAATCTTGAATGATTAAGTAAAGGTTAAGATACAAGACCTGAAGTTCGAAAAGTGAGATTGTACTGTATAAGTGAATATGAGCTATGCAATATGTGCTTTTGGTGTATAGTAAATATATTAGTATTATATATTTATTATATGTAAGCAATTGTAGGGACAATTTATTTAAAGAAAATAATATGGCTAAGATTAAAATAAGTAAGTTAAAATAATTTATAATATTAAATTATTTTGATGTGGTAAATTGGTGGCATTAAATATACTGAATGTATAACCACCATTTTCTTAAAGAAATCATGTATTGCATTATTGAATGTAATGTATGTATGTTTTTTTTTATGTAGTAAATATATTATTATATTTATTACAATTAAATTGTGAAACACAATTTATAGAAGGGAAAAGAAAATAATTAGTTTAAGTATGCAAGAATTATTGTATACTTTAAATAAACGTTATTAAAATAAATTCTAGCATTGAATTATTTTAATAAAGAGCGATTATTATTTTAATTATATATTAACCTAAGAGATTAATTTTATTATCTCAATTTACTAATTAATTTTATAACCTAATTAAAGTAAGTCTAATTGGGTTAAGAAATTAAATGTACATGAGTAAGGATATTATATTTATTATAATATCTTAAGTAAGTAAATAATTAAATGTACATGAGAAATTATGTGTAGCATAGTTATTTTGCAATTATAAAATAAATGTGTAATTTAAGTATGTTATGTTATGTTTTATATAATTTATATATTAAATATGGGTTATATAAATTATATGATTTCATGAGGGTAAAATAGTTTAAGGAGATTTATGTAGTAACTTATTTGATTAAATTAAGTTACTGATATTGGGTAATTAAATTACTTAACAAAAGCATTGAATGAATAGTTGAATTAATTATTTAAAATTTAAAATGAGTGAATTAGAAACCCTAATTAAATGATTAGGGTAAGGTAAAATAAATGTATTGGACCATGCTATTTTTATATGGCCCAAAATTTTGTAGAAGATAATGAGCTAATAAAGCAATTAAATTAAAACAAAAATGGGGCAAGAATTGGAGATATGTCCGGATCTTCAAGAGGAGATTTGGCACATGGGGTATTTTATTTAGTCACATACTCCAAGCTTATGTGTCCCCCTAGTCACTAGCCTTTGATTTTCCAAATATTTTTCAAGATATTGCTTAGATATGCAAGTTACATAAGAGATATGGGAGAGAGAGAAAAATTAAAATTTGACTAATATTGGGGGAATGGATCCGGACCAAAGGAGGGAGTACAAGGCACATGGAGAAAATATTTTACAAGATTTGGTCACCAACTCCAAGCCATATGTCACCCTTAAAGGCTAGCCACCTTATTTGCCAAGATTTGTTAAAGATAATAGAGAGAAATGGAAAGATTGAGGGAGATCTACAGTAGACATACAAGTTATGTATACACACACTTTACCAATACTCTCTCTCTCTCTCTTTGGTCAAAATATTTTCTTTACTTCCTTTATTTCAAAGCTTTCACAAAAGCTAGAGAAATAAAATATATAGAAAGAGAAAAAAAAAGAGAGCAAAGTCGGCAGCCCTATGGAGGAAGAAGAAGAGAAATTTTTCATGCTTCCTAGCTTCATCTTATATGGTGTAAAAAGAAGGAGAAGAGCTACATGATCTAGGTATAAAATCCTAGCTTAGTTTATTTCATTTATTTTGGTTGTTTGTGATGAAATAATGAAGTTGTGTTTTTTTAAAAAATCTAAAATTATAGATCTACAAGTTTTAGAGTGTGTTATGTGTAGATCTAACCATTTTGAGTGTTAAAAAGTTTGATCAAAGGAAGAAAAGAAAACTATTTTTCTAAAGTTTGGAAAACTAGAAAGTTGCTGCCCCTAAACAGAAATTTCGAGATTAGCTAAATTACTCTAAAAATTCTGGACTTTTGATATGTTGTAGTACACTGAATAAGCTTTCCATAGACTCCAGAACGGACTAAATCCAACTTCGACGGAAAGAGTTATGCCATTTTAAAATAATCGACTCAAAACTGGGAAACCAATACGGTGCAGTCCACTTGAACGGAATTTCTGGACTGATGTGTTCAGAATCTGGAAAACTATCAGTAGGGAAGAGTTGTAGTCCCGGAAGTTAGCTTTGCGTGGGCTCAAGAATCGCCTAAAAAAGTTTTAAAACGAAAAATTTATGACTGTTTTAGCGAGAGAGGGTATAGCTGCGAAAAAGATGAAAAGCGTTATGAACGTACACTTTTGGCTAATTATTTGGACTGCTTAATGAACCCGACATGAGGGTTTCATATTTTGTAAAAATAGTCTCATATGATACGAAAAACATATCAGAAATTTGTTGTAATACGATTAATGATTTGAGAATTAAGAAATGAACGAAAGAGCATGTCAAAACTAAAAATGTAAAGAAAAGTTAGAAATTATAGAAATTAAAAGTAAAGTGAAATAAGTGAATAATTATTATTTAATAATGATTAAAAAGTGTTTAAGTGATATTAAGTAATAATGATGTAATTACTTAATTTCATTAATATTAAATTAATTATTTATTATTTAATTAATATTAAATTTTAAATAAGTACAAATGTTAATTAATTATTTTTTGGAGAATGAATAATTAAAGATTTATAAAGTGAATTATTTATTTATTTTTCAATGATAAATAAATAATTATTTATTATTTAATTAATATTGAATAATAAATAAGTTCAAATGTTAATTAACTATTCTTTAATAGTAAGGAATAGTTAAAGACTAATGAAGTAAATAAATAAATTTTTATTTTGAGGATAAGAAGTTAATTAATTATTATATTAAATAATAATTTAAGACAAATGAGATTAATAATTTTATTATTTATTATTTAATTAACTTTAAATAATAAGCAGATGTAATTAGTTATTATTAATAATAACTAAGGATAATTAATTAGTTACTAATTAACTATTATTAAATAGTAATTAAATGAAGATAGAATTAGTAAAATAAAATGAAATTTAAATAACACATTAATTAGACAATTATAATAAATTGTTTAAAGGTTTAATAAGCGTTTATCACTTAAGGAAATAGTATTGCTTAATTAAATCATTAACCTAAGGTCTATTAAATGTCCAATAGACTTAATGATAATATAAGAAATGAAAAGTGTTATGTGATTTATTGATTGCTATTTAAATAGTATATGATAGAGTATAAATATTCAATTATACGCAATGCTAATTGATAAACCGACATTATCAATGCTAGGTCATTCGAAGAGTTTTAATTAAAGCTAGAAAATTGTAGCTCGTCGAACATGCAAGTTTCTTACCTTAAACTTCTTACATATAACAAGTTTCCCAATTCAAACTTGAGTTAATATTTTCAAGCATGCTAGTGGTTTAATTATTGTCAATTATACCACATCAATGAAATTTATTGTTAATCGCACTTAGTGCAAGTTGCATATGTTCACCTGGTATGAAAGGCTGATCACCTTGATTACCAAATTTGTTCATGGCCATTGTTGGCCACTCAGTGTTATTGATTCAATTATTCATTTATTGAAATTGATTCTTATTCTTTAACAATGGTTATATATTGTTGAAACTTCAGAAAGCTATATTCTTTCCTTCAATCATGATATATCTTTATTGCATTTAAACTTGCTGAGCAAAATAGTTGCTCATCCTTCCTATATCATGATAACATTTCAGATTAAAGCCTGAATGCTCAGAGAAGGACAAAGGCAAAGACAGAGTTGAAGATTAGTTTAACGATTATCTATTATGATAATTTAAGTAAATGAAGGATGTAAATCTCTTAAGATTATAAATGTATGAATTTACTTAAGGTTAAAGACCATGGGATATGTTGTAGAATGTATTGTATAAACAATTTATGTTTATATCTTCCGCATTAGTTACAGAATATGAATGTAGATGATGTACCGTAACGTACCAGATCCGAGGTAAAAGGGACCCGGATTTGGGGGCGTCACAGGTTGGTATCAGAGCTGTAGGTTATAAACCTTAGGTAGGGTTACCTTAGGCTATAACCGCAGGGATTAGGATAAGGAATAAACTCAAATAGAGTTTGACTGCTAAGAGATGAATTTTAGAAATTCATTATTAAGTAAAGAAAAAGATAATTAAGATTCGAAGAAGAATCTTAAAAAGTTATAAAGATAAGAATCTGGAGTTTCCTGACTCTAGTAGTAAAAATGAAAATCTTAAATAAATAAAAAATTCATAATATATGATTAAAGTGAAAGTTAAGAAGATCGTAAAAACAAAACGATTAGAAAAGAATCGTAATATAACACGATTATAAGAAAGATCACAACTGTGATCTGATTAAGACATGGAATGATAGATGATCAATTGAATGATTGAAAATGTTTATAGCAGAATTGTTGTACAAAAGTTGTACTATGAAATTGTAATATGTAAGCTCATGAAAGAGTGATTGATGTTGATATACAAATTAAATGAAATTCGTATTGAGTAAAGGGGAAGTTAGAATTATGTGGGATTTCAATTGAGGACTCATGTAAGTGGCTGAGTTGTACGATTCCTGGTATGGGACGGGAATTTGTGCTTGGTTTGACAACCACTTAGCTTCTTATATTGACAAATCATTGAAATGTTGGTATCGCGCTATCACTATACGAATGACGAGAAGGTGATTCTTTTCTCATATTTATATTTGATAGTTAGAGAATATTAAGATTAGGTACGAGTTCTTTAAACTGATACGTATGGTAAGTTCGTGACTCATAATCGTATGGTGGAACCCTTCAACGAATGAACGATTTTGGTCTGACTAGGATAAGTTCCTAAACCCATATGATTGTGGTAAGTTCCTGAACTCATAACGTGTGGTAAGTTTGATGAACTATATTGGAGTATAAAAAGGTTGTGGATGAAGAAATGAGGATTTTTAGTATAGTAAGCTTTAAGGATGATAGAAATAGATAAGATTATTAAGCAATGGATCATTGGAGAAATTGAAGTTGATTGTGGAAGCGTAGGTATTCCAAATCTTCTAGTTATGCTTAGATTTCGAAATTTTTTAATATCAAGCTAAATTCGCACTAATGTGCCTTTAAAAAAAATATAAAAATATAAAAATAAAATTTTGTTATCCTCAAAACAGAGTGACGAGTGTGTAGAAGTGGGCTTCGAACCACTAACACATCGTTACCTGTTGCGGCATGATAAACACCAAAAAAAAATGATGATTTTTGGGTTGAACTATTTAAAGAAGAGTCTACGCTATTTGTTTCGGCTAGACAAAAATGGTTTAAAATATCAAAATGTATTTTTAAATAGTCATCAATGCATCATGAAACCTGGTGTAGAATGACAGATGATGGAGTCATCAATGCAGATTAACCGAGTGTTGGATGTGATCTAAGGATCGTCAACCCACTATGGTATGATGTAGTATGACAAAGTCACAAAAATAAAGAAATCCTCAAACGGACTGTAAATACAGTGCGGTATCATGACGTCATAAAATGATTTTCAGAATTTTGAACCAGTTAAAGAAAAGGCAATGCCAATTAAAGTGGCTAGACAAATATTTCGATTGATGTTCGAATTATTGGTATACGTCTAAGCTATTTGATTCAGCTAGACAAATGTTTATAAAAATTCAAGTATTCTTTGAGAATTTATGCCAAACCAAATTATTTTGGTGCGGAATCTTATGTTAAGTCTGAGGTGAACAACCCTAAAAAGGGGATTTCTCGGATTGGTTAACGTGGTTCAATCCAGGAAAAGCAGTAAGGGTTGTTTAACGTGATTCAACCCCGAAAAGTCGCTGTGCACAACGCAATAGTACGACAGGCTGATCACCTGGCGTACAAATTTTGTCCGCGAAAACTAGTAGAAATACTTGAGAACTCAGGACAAAGTTCATGGTCTTTATGACCCCTCAGACCGATATGAAAATTTTTCTTGAATTAACTTTTCACATTATTTATACTGCTTCACAGTTATTGAACAATTGTGAAGACTCCTGAATGATTGACAAATGTAAACTCCTAGAGAGTAGCTATTATAGAATGAGATAATAGAAGAGAAATCTTGAGAGGAGGAAAGAGGATTGTTTGCAAGACATTAAGGTGAAAGTGTAAAGGTTAAGTTGAAAACCTAGTTTTGATCAATAGAATGAGCAGAGAAATAAGTACGTTATAATTTCGAGGACGAAATTCTTAGAAGATGGGGTGAATGTGACAACCCAAAAATTTATAAGATTTATTAATAAAATCTTGAATGATTAAGTAAAGGTTAAGATACAAGACCTGAAGTTCGAAAAGTGAGATTGTACTGTATAAAGTGAATATGAGCTATGCAATATGTGCTTTTGGTGTATAGTAAATATATTAGTATTATATATTTATTATATGTAAGCAATTGTAGGGACAAATTTATTTAAAGAAAATAATATGGCTAAGATTAAAATAATTAAGTTAAAATAATTTATAATATTAAATTATTTTGATGTGGTAAATTGGTGGCATTAAATATACTGAATGTATAACAACAATTTTCTTAAATAAATCATGTATTGCATTATTGAATTTAATGTATGTATGTTTTTTTTTTATGTAGTAAATTTATTATTATATTTATTACAATTAAATTGTGAAACACAATTTATAGAAGGGAAAAGAAAATAATTAGTTTAAGTATGCAAGAATTATTGTATACTTTAAATAAACGTTATTAAAATAAATTCTAGCATTGAATTATTTTAATAAAGAGCGATTATTATTTTAATTATATATTAACCTAAGAGATTAATTTTATTATCTCAATTTACTAATTAATTTTATAACCTAATTAAAGTAAGTCTAATTGGGTTAAGAAATTAAATGTACATGAGTAAGGATATTATATTTATTATAATATCTTAAGTAAGTAAATAATTAAATGTACATGAGAAATTATGTGTAGCATAGTTATTTTGCAATTATAAAATAAATGTGTAATTTAAGTATGTTATGTTTTATATAATTTATATATTAAATATGGGTTATATAAATTATATGATTTCATGAGTGTAAAATAGTTTAAGGAGATTTATGTAGTAACTTATTTGATTAAATGAAGTTACTAATATTGGGTAATTAAATTACTTAACAAAAGCATTGAATGAATAGTTGAATTAATTATTTAAAATTTAAAATGAGTGAATTAGAAACCCTAATTAAATGATTAGGGTAAGGTAAAATAAATGTATTGGACCATGCTATTTTTATATGGCCCAAAATTTTGTAGAAGATAATGAGCTAATAAAGCAATTAAATTAAAACAAAAATGGGGCAAGAATTGGAGATATGTCCGGATCTTCAAGAGGAGATTTGGCACATGGGGTATTTTATTTAGTCACATACTCCAAGCTTATGTGTCCCCCTAGTCACTAGCCTTTGATTTTCCAAATATTTTTCAAGATATTGCTTAGATATGCAAGTTACATAAGAGATATATATGGGAGAGAGAGAAAAATTAAAATTTGACTAATATTGGGGGAATGGATCCGGACCAAAGGAGGGAGTACAAGGCACATGGAGAAAATATTTTACAAGATTTGGTCACCAACTCCAAGCCATATGTCACCCTTAAAGGCTAGCCACCTTATTTGCCAAGATTTGTTAAAGATAATAGAGAGAAATGGAAAGATTGAGGGAGATCTACAGTAGACATACAAGTTATGTATACACACACTTTACCAATACTCTCTCTCTCTCTCTTTGGTCAAAATATTTTCTTTACTTCCTTTATTTCAAAGCTTTCACAAAAGCTAGAGAAATAAAATATATAGAAAGAGAAAAAGAGAGCAAAGTCGGCAGCCCTATGGAGGAAGAAGAAGAGAAATTTTTCATGCTTCCTAGCTTCATCTTATATGGTGTAAAAAGAAGGAGAAGAGCTACATGATCTAGGTATAAAATCCTAGCTTAGTTTATTTCATTTATTTTGGTTGTTTGTGATGAAATAATGAAGTTGTGTTTTTTTAAAAAATCTAAAATTATAGATCTACAAGTTTTAGAGTGTGTTATGTGTAGATCTAAACCATTTTGAGTGTTAAAAAGTTTGATCAAAGGAAAGAAAAGAAAACTATTTTTCTAAAGTTTGGAAAACTAGAAAGTTGCTGCCCCTAAACAGAAATTTCGAGATTAGCTAAATTACTCTAAAAATTCTGGACTTTTGATATGTTGTAGTACACTGAATAAGCTTTCCATAGACTCCAGAACGGACTAAATCCAACTTCGACGGAAAGAGTTATGCCATTTTAAAATAATCGACTCAAAACTGGGAAACCAATACGGTGCAGTCCACTTGAACGGAATTTCTGGACTGATGTGTTCAGAATCTGGAAAACTATCAGTAGGGAAGAGTTGTAGTCCCGGAAGTTAGCTTTGCGTGGGCTCAAGAATCGCCTAAAAAAGTTTTAAAACGAAAAATTTATGACTGTTTTAGCGAGAGAGGGTATAGCTGCGAAAAAAGATGAAAAGCGTTATGAACGTACACTTTTGGCTAATTATTTGGACTGCTTAATGAACCCGACATGAGGGTTTCATATTTTGTAAAAATAGTCTCATATGATACGAAAAACATATCAGAAATTCGTTGTAATACGATTAATGATTTGAGAATTAAGAAATGAACGAAAGAGCATGTCAAAACTAAAAATGTAAAGAAAAGTTTAGAAGAAATTATAGAAATTAAAAGTAAAGTGAAATAAGTGAATAATTATTATTTAATAATGATTAAAAAGTGTTTAAGTGATATTAAGTAATAATGATGTAATTACTTAATTTCATTAATATTAAATTAATTATTTATTATTTAATTAATATTAAATTTTAAATAAGTACAAATGTTAATTAATTATTTTTTGGAGAATGAATAATTAAAGATTTATAAAGTGAATTATTTATTTATTTTTCAATGATAAATAAATAATTATTTATTATTTAATTAATATTGAATAATAAATAAGTTCAAATGTTAATTAACTATTCTTTAATAGTAAGGAATAGTTAAAGACTAATGAAGTAAATAAATAAATTTTTATTTGAGGATAAGAAGTTAATTAATTATTATATTAAATAATAATTTAAGACAAATGAGATTAATAATTTTATTATTTATTATTTAATTAACTTTAAATAATAAGCAGATGTAATTAGTTATTATTAATAATAACTAAGGATAATTAATTAGTTACTAATTAACTATTATTAAATAGTAATTAAATGAAGATAGAATTAGTAAAATAAAATGAAATTTAAATAACACATTAATTAGACAATTATAATAAATTGTTTAAAGGTTTAATAAGCGTTTATCACTTAAGGAAATAGTATTGCTTAATTAAATCATTAACCTAAGGTCTATTAAATGTCCAATAGACTTAATGATAATATAAGAAATGAAAAGTGTTATGTGATTTATTGATTGCTATTTAAATAGTATATGATAGAGTATAAATATTCAATTATACGCAATGCTAATTGATAAACCGACATTATCAATGCTAGGTCATTCGAAGAGTTTTAATTAAAGCTAGAAAATTGTAGCTCGTCGAACATGCAAGTTTCTTACCTTAAACTTCTTACATATAACAAGTTTCCCAATTCAAACTTGAGTTAATATTTTCAAGCATGCTAGTGGTTTAATTATTGTCAATTATACCACATCAATGAAATTTATTGTTAATCGCACTTAGTGCAAGTTGCATATGTTCACCTGGTATGAAAGGCTGATCACCTTGATTACCAAATTTGTTCATGGCCATTGTTGGCCACTCAGTGTTATTGATTCAATTATTCATTTATTGAAATTGATTCTTATTCTTTAACAATGGTTATATATTGTTGAAACTTCAGAAAGCTATATTCTTTCCTTCAATCATGATATATCTTTATTGCATTTAAACTTGCTGAGCAAAATAGTTGCTCATCCTTCCTATATCATGATAACATTTCAGATTAAAGCCTGAATGCTCAGAGAAGGACAAAGGCAAAGACAGAGTTGAAGATTAGTTTAACGATTATCTATTATGATAATTTAAGTAAATGAAGGATGTAAATCTCTTAAGATTATAAATGTATGAATTTAGTTAAGGTTAAAGACCATGGGATATGTTGTAGAATGTATTGTATAAACAATTTATGTTTATATCTTCCGCATTAGTTACAGAATATGGATGTAGATGATGTACCGTAACGTACCAGATCCGAGGTAAAAGGGACCCGGATTTGGGGGCGTCACAGGTTGGTATCAGAGCTGTAGGTTATAAACCTTAGGTAGGGTTACCTTAGGCTATAACCGCAGGGATTAGGATAAGGAATAAACTCAAATAGAGTTTGACTGCTAAGAGATGAATTTTAGAAATTCATTATTAAGTAAAGAAAAAGATAATTAAGATTCGAAGAAGAATCTTAAAAAGTTATAAAGATAAGAATCTGGAGTTTCCTGACTCTAGTAGTAAAAATGAAAAGCTTAAATAAATAAAAAATTCATAATATATGATTAAAGTGAAAGTTAAGAAGATCGTAAAACAAAACGATTAGAAAAGAATCGTAATATAACACGATTATAAGAAAGATCACAACGTGATCTGATTAAGACATGGAATGATAGATGATCAATTGAATGATTGAAAATGTTATAGCAGAATTGTTGTACAAAAGTTGTACTATGAAATTGTAATATGTAAGCTCATGAAAGAGTGATTGATGTTGATATACAAATTAAATGAAATTCGTATTGAGTAAAGGGGAAGTTAGAATTATGTGGGATTTCAATTGAGGACTCATGTAAGTGGCTGAGTTGTACGATTCCTGGTATGGGACGGGAATTTGTGCTTGGTTTGACAACCACTTAGCTTCTTATATTGACAAATCATTGAAATGTTGGTATCGCGCTATCACTATACGTATGACGAGAAGGTGATTCTTTTCTCATATTTATATTTGATAGTTAGAGAATATTAAGATTAGGTACGAGTTCTTTAAACTCATACGTATGATAAGTTCGTGACTCATAATCGTATGGTGGAACCCCTCAGCGAATGGACGATTTTGGTCTGACTAGGATAAGTTCCTAAACCCATATGATTGTGGTAAGTTCCTGAACTTATAACTTGTGGTATGTTTGATGAACTATATTGGGGTATAGAAAAGTTGTACATGAAGAATTGAGGATTTATAGTATAGTAAGCTTTAAGGATGATAGAAATAGATAAGATTATTAAGCAATGGATCATTGGAGAAATTGAAGTTGATTGTGGAAGCGTAGGTATTCCAAATCTTCTAGTTATGCTAGATTTCGAAATTTTTAATATCAAGCTAAATTCGCACTAATGTGCCTTTAAAAAAAATATAAAAATATAAAAATAAAATTTTGTTATCCTCAAAACAGAGTGACGAGTGTGTAGAAGTGGGCTTCGAACCACTAACACATCGTTACCTGTTGCGGCATGATAACACCAAAAAAAATGATGATTTTTGGGTTGAACTATTTAAAGAAGAGTCTACGCTATTTGTTTCGGCTAGACAAAAATGGTTTAAAATATCAAAATGTATTTTTAAATAGTCATCAATGCATCATGAAACCTGGTGTAGAATGACAGATGATGGAGTCATCAATGCAGATTAACCGAGTGTTGGATGTGATCTAAGGATCGTCAACCCACTATGGTATGATGTAGTATGACAAAGTCACAAAAATAAAGAAATCCTCAAACGGACTGTAAATACAGTGCGGTATCATGACGTCATAAAATGATTTTCAGAATTTTGAACCAGTTAAAGAAAAGGCAATGCCAATTAAAGTGGCTAGACAAATATTTCGATTGATGTTCGAATTATTGGTATACGTCTAAGCTATTTGATTCAGCTAGACAAATGTTTATAAAAATTCAAGTATTCTTTGAGAATTTATGCCAAACCAAATTATTTTGGTGCGGAATCTTATGTTAAGTCTGAGGTGAACAACCCTAAAAAGGGGATTTCTCGGATTGGTTAACGTGGTTCAATCCAGGAAAAGCAGTAAGGGTTGTTTAACGTGATTCAACCCCGAAAAGTCGCTGTGCACAACGCAATAGTACGACAGGCTGATCACCTGGCGTACAAATTTTGTCCGCGAAAACTAGTAGAAATACTTGAGAACTCAGGACAAAGTTTATGGTCTTTATGACCCCTCAGACCGATATGAAAAGTTTTCTTGAATTAACTTTTCACATTATTTATACTGCTTCACAGTTATTGAACAATTGTGAAGACTCCTGAATGATTGACAAATGTAAACTCCTAGAGAGTAGCTATTATAGAATGAGATAATAGAAGAGAAATCTTGAGAGGAGGAAAGAGGATTGTTTGCAAGACATTAAGGTGAAAGTGTAAAGGTTAAGTTGAAAACCTAGTTTTGATCAATAGAATGAGCAGAGAAATAAGTACGTTATAATTTCGAGGACGAAATTCTTAGAAGATTGGGTGAATGTGACAACCCAAAAATTTATAAGATTTATTAATAAAATCTTGAATGATTAAGTAAAGGTTAAGATACAAGACCTGAAGTTCGAAAAGTGAGATTGTACTGTATAAGTGAATATGAGCTATGCAATATGTGCTTTTGGTGTATAGTAAATATATTAGTATTATATATTTATTATATGTAAGCAATTGTAGGGACAATTTATTTAAAGAAAATAATATGGCTAAGATTAAAATAAGTAAGTTAAAATAATTTATAATATTAAATTATTTTGATGTGGTAAATTGGTGGCATTAAATATACTGAATGTATAACCACCATTTTCTTAAAGAAATCATGTATTGCATTATTGAATGTAATGTATGTATGTTTTTTTTTATGTAGTAAATATATTATTATATTTATTACAATTAAATTGTGAAACACAATTTATAGAAGGGAAAAGAAAATAATTAGTTTAAGTATGCAAGAATTATTGTATACTTTAAATAAACGTTATTAAAATAAATTCTAGCATTGAATTATTTTAATAAAGAGCGATTATTATTTTAATTATATATTAACCTAAGAGATTAATTTTATTATCTCAATTTACTAATTAATTTTATAACCTAATTAAAGTAAGTCTAATTGGGTTAAGAAATTAAATGTACATGAGTAAGGATATTATATTTATTATAATATCTTAAGTAAGTAAATAATTAAATGTACATGAGAAATTATGTGTAGCATAGTTATTTTGCAATTATAAAATAAATGTGTAATTTAAGTATGTTATGTTTTATATAATTTATATATTAAATATGGGTTATATAAATTATATGATTTCATGAGTGTAAAATAGTTTAAGGAGATTTATGTAGTAACTTATTTGATTAAATGAAGTTACTAATATTGGGTAATTAAATTACTTAACAAAAGCATTGAATGAATAGTTGAATTAATTATTTAAAATTTAAAATGAGTGAATTAGAAACCCTAATTAAATGATTAGGGTAAGGTAAAATAAATGTATTGGACCATGCTATTTTTATATGGCCCAAAATTTTGTAGAAGATAATGAGCTAATAAAGCAATTAAATTAAAACAAAAATGGGGCAAGAATTGGAGATATGTCCGGATCTTCAAGAGGAGATTTGGCACATGGGGTATTTTATTTAGTCACATACTCCAAGCTTATGTGTCCCCCTAGTCACTAGCCTTTGATTTTCCAAATATTTTTCAAGATATTGCTTAGATATGCAAGTTACATAAGAGATATGGGAGAGAGAGAAAAATTAAAATTTGACTAATATTGGGGGAATGGATCCGGACCAAAGGAGGGAGTACAAGGCACATGGAGAAAATATTTTACAAGATTTGGTCACCAACTCCAAGCCATATGTCACCCTTAAAGGCTAGCCACCTTATTTGCCAAGATTTGTTAAAGATAATAGAGAGAAATGAAAAGATTGAGGGAGATCTACAGTAGACATACAAGTTATGTATACACACACTTTACCAATACTCTCTCTCTCTCTCTTTGGTCAAAATATTTTCTTTACTTCCTTTATTTCAAAGCTTTCACAAAAGCTAGAGAAATAAAATATATAGAAAGAGAAAAAGAGAGCAAAGTCGG
Organism: Aralia elata; assembly: GCA_034770075.1. NCBI lineage: Eukaryota > Viridiplantae > Streptophyta > Magnoliopsida > Apiales > Araliaceae > Aralia > Aralia elata. Next base: position 70,434,799 of record CM068379.1, on the reverse strand, counting down.
CAGCCCTATGGAGGAAGAAGAAGAGAAATTTTTCATGCTTCCTAGCTTCATCTTATATGGTTAAAAAAGAAGGAGAAGAGCTACATGATCTAGGTATAAAATCCTAGCTTAGTTTATTTCATTTATTTTGGTTGTTTGTGATGAAATAATGAAGTTGTGTTTTTTTAAAAAATCTAAAATTATAGATCTACAAGTTTTAGAGTGTGTTATGTGTAGATCTAACCATTTTGAGTGTTAAAAAGTTTGATCAAAGGAAGAAAAGAAAACTATTTTTCTAAAGTTTGGAAAACTAGAAAGTTGCTGCCCCTAAACAGAAATTTCGAGATTAGCTAAATTACTCTAAAAATTCTGGACTTTTGATATGTTGTAGTACACTGAATAAGCTTTCCATAGACTCCAGAACGGACTAAATCCAACTTCGACAGAAAGAGTTATGCCATTTTAAAGTAATCGACTCAAAACTGGGAAACCAATACGGTGCAGTCCACTTGAACGGAATTTCTGGACTGATGTGTTCAGAATCTGGAAAACTATCAGTAGGGAAGAGTTGTAGTCCCGGAAGTTAGCTTTGCGTGGGCTCAAGAATCGCCTAAAAAAGTTTTAAAACGAAAAATTTATGACTGTTTTAGCGAGAGAGGGTATAGCTGCGAAAAAGATGAAAAGCGTTATGAACGTACACTTTTGGCTAATTATTTGGACTGCTTAATGAACCCGACATGAGGGTTTCATATTTTGTAAAAATAGTCTCATATGATACGAAAAACATATCAGAAATTTGTTGTAATACGATTAATGATTTGAGAATTAAGAAATGAACGAAAGAGCATGTCAAAACTAAAAATGTAAAGAAAAGTTAGAAATTATAGAAATTAAAAGTAAAGTGAAATAAGTGAATAATTATTATTTAATAATGATTAAAAAGTGTTTAAGTTATATTAAGTAATAATGATGTAATTACTTAATTTCATTAATATTAAATTAATTATTTATTATTTAATTAATATTAAATTTTAAATAAGTACAAATGTTAATTAATTATTTTTTGGAGAATGAATAATTAAAGATTTATAAAGTGAATTATTTATTTATTTTTCAATGATAAATAAATAATTATTTATTATTTAATTAATATTGAATAATAAATAAGTTCAAATGTTAATTAACTATTCTTTAATAGTAAGGAATAGTTAAAGACTAATGAAGTAAATAAATAAATTTTTATTTGAGGATAAGAAGTTAATTAATTATTATATTAAATAATAATTTAAGACAAATGAGATTAATAATTTTATTATTTATTATTTAATTAACTTTAAATAATAAGCAGATGTAATTAGTTATTATTAATAATAACTAAGGATAATTAATTAGTTACTAATTAACTATTATTAAATAGTAATTAAATGAAGATAGAATTAGTAAAATAAAATGAAATTTAAATAACACATTAATTAGACAATTATAATAAATTGTTTAAAGGTTTAATAAGCGTTTATCACTTAAGGAAATAGTATTGCTTAATTAAATCATTAACCTAAGGTCTATTAAATGTCCAATAGACTTAATGATAATATAAGAAATGAAAAGTGTTATGTGATTTATTGATTGCTATTTAAATAGTATATGATAGAGTATAAATATTCAATTATACGCAATGCTAATTGATAAACCGACATTATCAATGCTAGGTCATTCGAAGAGTTTTAATTAAAGCTAGAAAATTGTAGCTCGTCGAACATGCAAGTTTCTTACCTTAAACTTCTTACATATAACAAGTTTCCCAATTCAAACTTGAGTTAATATTTTCAAGCATGCTAGTGGTTTAATTATTGTCAATTATACCACATCAATGAAATTTATTGTTAATCGCACTTAGTGCAAGTTGCATATGGTCACCTGGTATGAAAAGCTGATCACCTTGATTACCAAATTTGTTCATGGCCATTGTTGGCCACTCAGTGTTATTGATTCAATTATTCATTTATTGAAATTGATTCTTATTCTTTGACAATGGTTATATATTGTTGAAACTTCAGAAAGCTATATTCTTTCCTTCAATCATGATATATCTTTATTGCATTTAAACTTGCTGAGCAAAATAGTTGTTCATCCTTGCTATATCATGATAACATTTCAGATTAAAGCCTGAATGCTCAGAGAAGGAAAAAGGCAAAGACAGAGTTGAAGATTAGTTTAACGATTATCTATTATGATAATTTAAGTAAATGAAGGATGTAAATCTTTTAAGATTATAAATGTATGAATTTAGTTAAGGTTAAAGACCATGGGATATGTTGTAGAATGTATTGTATAAACAATTTATGTTTATATCTTCCGCATTAGTTACAGAATATGGATGTAGATGATGTACCGTAACGTACCAGATCCGAGGTAAAAGGGACCCGGATTTGGGGGCGTCACATCCATGGCTAATTGGTTTGAATCTAGGAGGCAATCTCGTGCAAAATCTGATCCAAAGTATGATCGAAAAGTGCTTATTTGTGGCTATACTGAAGAAGAGGATTGCTTATGTGAAGCAACAAATTCCTTCAATTCAGTATACCAAGACATTAATGATGAAGATAATGTGGATCTGGATCAGTATACCAAAACAATTACTTGTGAAGTCTACGCCATCACACCAAATTGGAACATGATTTCCTCCTCTTAAATTATGAATAAAAAATAAATAACAATGAGTATGAATAATCAATGTTTCATGATAATTCAAAGCCCACATTAAATTTTAAGACCAAAAAAGTTTGAACAAATGATTCAAAAATCATACACTTCTAAACAACGCATAAAAATATGATACATTTCAAAAATCCCAGCCTTAATTTTCACTACAAGAAAAAGGATAAGTTCGACGGAATTATCTTCGACGGAATAGAATCTGTCGAAATTATCTTAAGGTCGACGGAATAATCCGTTGAAGATAAGTCTGTCGTAAACGTGCTAATTACAACGGAATTCCCTCGGAAATAACACAACCCTTTGGTGCCAATTTTCCCGCCAGCGCCAATATTAATTTCGACGGAATTAACTTATTTTCGACGGATATTCCATCGAAAATAAGTTAATTCCAAGGGACTTATTATTGACCGAAATTCCGTCGGAATTGCAAAATAAAACCTAATCCTTATCGTCCAGTCGTTTCATTTCCTTATTTTCTCTCACCCCTCTCTCTCGATATATATATATATATATATATATATATATATATATATCTAAATCAGCCGACCCCCGCTGTTGTCGGATCTCTGAGCTCGTTCGCCGCCGGCACGACCTCACTGGTGGTCCCATTGCTGCGCCACCACCATTAATTAGCTTTACACTAACGGATTTGAGGGATTTCAAGATATCATCTAAACTGTTTTCCTCAAATTAGTTTCTAGCAGTTTTAGAGGTTGAATTGGCATACATTTGGTATTTATTTTATCCAAGACTCATGGCTAAAATATTTTATTTTATCAGTTTCAATTTTATTAGTTAGTAAAGTTGGGTTTGCATGTTGTCCAAAATTTGATCTTGAATTGGGTATCAAACTGAGTTTGAGTTGTGCTATCAGGTTGGGTTTTGTAGTTATTTAGGTTACATTTGTGTAATGACGGCTATAATATGTTTGTTGATTGTATAATAAAAGTGTATATTCATTTGGGACTGATGAATTACTGATGCAATTAAAGTGTATTACTGATGAATATTAGAATTAATTGGTTAATTTGGGACTGAGTTTGTGCAATTACAGTGTATGTTCATAGATTGATATTATTGATGGTTATATGTCAGTGTATTGAATCTTTAATTTGGGTTCCTTTTTGCATACTGTATAATTTTATGGTATAATTTGAGTATTAGTATGTTGTGAATGAATGTAATATTTGCTATTTCTGACAGAATTTCCGACGGAATTTCTGTCAGAATTCTTCATATGCAAAATTTGTGGGCCTTGCTAAGTATTTATATATTTTACTTAAGTTTCCAATACTAAATTTACATAATATAATATAATATAATTAAAGAAAATAAGATAATTAATATAAATAAAATAAAATAATTTAAATTAATGAAAATAAATAATAATAAAATAAATAATAAAATAAAATGTAATAAGAAATAATGTAAAGAAAAGAAAATAAAACTAAATGAAATAACATAAATCATATCTAATAAATCAATAAAATAAATAAATTTTAATTATAATTAATTAAGTAATATAATATAATATAAAATAATAAAATTAAATAACATAAGATAATTAAGATAAGATAAAATAAAATAATTTAATAAAAATAAATTGAATAATGTGATATAATGTAATATGAAATAAATAAAAGAAAATAAAAATAAATTAAATAACATAAGATAATTAAGATAAAATAAAATAAAATAATTTTAATGAAAATAAATTAAATAATGTGATATAATGTAATATGAAATAAATTAAAGAAATAAAAATAAAATAAAATAAAATAAATAACTTAATTTTTATATATCTAATAAATAATATAAAATAAAATAAATTTAATAATAAAATATAATATAAATAAAATAAAATACAAGAAATAATAATAATAAATTAGAATAAAATAAATTAAATTTAATAAAAAGAGTTAAGTTCGACGGAATTATTCTTGACGGACTCCAGTGCGTCGATAAAATAAAATAATAATAAAATAAATTTAATAAAATAAATTTAATTTAATTTAATAAAATAAATTTAATTTAATTTAATTTAAATTAAATGAGGAAATAAAATGCAATATTAATATATTATATACAATATAATATAATAAACTAAGTAGCATTTACTTAGTTCCACTAATACACACAATAAAGTAGAAATAGTATAATATATTCAAATGATTGTAGTAATATTAAACTGAGTAGCATTTACTTAGTTTATCATTGGAAAAATAAACTAAGCAGCATTTACTTAGTTTTCCACAATTATAGTAAACTGCATATATACATGTGCATGTAGTATAGTTTGGAGCTTAGAAACTCGTTTGACATTCACTCATTAGGAGTGAATGTCGAATAGTCCCCAGTTTGTGACTGTGGCTGGATGTTATGTCTCTCACTTAGGCCGGTGTCAATAAGTTAAATACGTTTTTAATTGTTTTGATGATTTTTCAACGGTTATCTCTACATGTTCTTCGAGTGCATACTTAGACTAATTTATCTTAGTTTATTTCGTGTACTTGGAGACCATGAGGAGGTGTTGCCGAAATTTTCTTGAAATAGGTAGAAACGTCCTCAACTTGTTGACACTAGTGAGAAGACGCATCCAGGAACGGGATAGAAGCCTAACCCCTGTAGAGTGGAGATACTACGAACATATAATTCATGCATGGACCACATGAATGAATATCCCTGACCTAAATGTGTCTTTTGTTCAGTTAAAGATGTCAGCCGACCGGAGTTGGATGTACCGTAAGATACCCATTGATGGGAGGGGATTAGTGGAAGCTTACCGTGAAGGGGTGTGCTACTTTCTGGACAAAGTCATAGAACATACTGATAATCCGAATGGGAAGATGAGATGCCCGTGTGTCAAGTGTAAAAACTTGATCTGGAAGAAAGCCGACGAGATTAAATTCGACTTATTTTCTCGTGGTTTTGTGGATGGGTATTCCGTATGGATCCATCATGGGGAATCAGCTGAGTTGAGGGAACTGACCAACTCAGTAGACCAACCAGTTCACGGTGATTCAAACGCCGATAACTATGATGTCGTGGAGATGTTGGTGGATGTTTATGGGCCTAACAATGTGTACGCATTGGGATGCTGACGACTTCAAGAAGAAGTTAGAGCAGGCAAAGAAGAACCATCGCCATCTCCGAGTCGTACACACTACTGGCTCGCGGTCTTTTGAGGAGGCAAAATCGGTAAGTGTCATATACTTAGTTGTTTAGTTACTCATTTCTCACAAGTCAACTTAATAACTACATTATGAATGTATTTATTAGGCCATACGACAGAGCTTAGGCCAACCTCCGTCCATGTTAGAGTTCTGGGATAGAGCCCACACGCCAAAGGACTCTACTATGTCTCTCGCAGCATTAGCTATACGGGTAAGTGTAATCTTAATTTTACGTAATGTTCAATATTAGGTAGTTCATAAAATGATAGAATTAACTCACGTATAAGCCATAAATTACAGGACCGATTGTAGGCTAGTCGGGACCAGCGTGTAGCTGAGTTGCAGGCGGCTAGGGGGATTTTGAAACGTTAGATTCCACCATCCCTCCTCCCAAGATTGAATTATCTCGGGATGAGGAGCTGGCACTATGGGTCGCGGCTCAGGATCCCCCTACTAGCAATACCAGCAGATATCGAGTGCTGGGATTGCCGAGAATACTGGCGTATACATTACCTGGAGGTAATATTATTTCTAATAAGTTAAGATTAAGTAACTGCATATATTATTAGTAATGGTATATTTATTTGCGCAGGCTCTAGCCAGCGTCAGCGCCCAAGAGCTTCTGTCGGACCATCTCATACAGGCGTTGGCTTGGACGACGAGATTTTCCAGAGGGTCATGACTGCGGTGTCGGAGACGTTCTGTATGGATCCGGTTATCCGTGGTAAGGAGTTGTCCAGCCGAGCTCGACTTCACAAGCTCGCCCAGGATATTACAGTAGGGGCCACCGTCGATAGTACGGGTATCCCGCAGGAGCAATTCGTAGCGATACCCGACGAGGTGCTCCGATTGGTGGTTACATTACTATCGGAGGCTTTTGGCCCGATTGGGAGTCAGCCCCCGCCTACTCATGTATTATATTTACTTTTACTTATTTAATCTGCATGTTATTAAATTAATACTCTCATACGGACTAATGCATTATATTTTTAATTGTATCAGCAGAGTGGCGTTGCTGATAACACTGGTGATGGCGAGCGGGGTGACGATGGCGATGGCGACGGCGACGGAGGGGATGATGACGTGAATTTGCATACACCATAGTCCATGCCCATGCATTGTATATATAGTTTAGTTTGCTTAGGTGTTTTGTATTTAGAATCTACTTAGATGTTTTGTAAATCATATATTGTATAGTTTAGTTTGATTCTTTGTAAATCGATGTAATATATTTTAGTTTTGAAAGTATTTCAGCACATAATGAGTTATTCTTTATAGTTTTTAAGTTAGATCATTGTTATTTAACGTTATGGGTTGATTATGATATATGTTATTGTTGGATATAGTTATTGGTATTGTATTATATGTATTGTAGGGATAAAGCAGGTTACAGGTACAAAAATAGGGTTTAAAAACCTGAAAAATGAAAAAACAAAACAATTATTTTTTTAAAAAGTGTTATTTCCGACGGAATAAGGTATTTCCGACGGAATTTCCGTCGAAAATAAGCTTTAATATTTATTTTAAAAAATAGAATTTCCGACGGAAAAGCCTTATTTCCGACGGAATTTCCGTCGGAATTTCCTTATTTACGAACAACTCGGAAAGCGCCATATGGCAGGTTATTTCCGACGGATTATTTATTTTAAAAAATAGAATTTCCGACGGAAAAGGCTTATTTCCGACGGAATTTCCGTCGGAATTTCCTTATTTACGAACAACTCGGAAAGCGCCATATGGCAGGTTATTTCCGACGGATTATTCCGTCGGAAATAACTTATTTCCGACGGACTATCCGTCGAAATTATTTTGTCAGAATACTATTATTTCCGACAGAAGTTCCGACGGACTTAATTCTAAGGGCGTTATTTCCGGCCGAATTTTCGACGGCAAATTCCGTCAGAATTAAGGTATTTCCGATGGAATGGGCTTATTTCCGACGGAATATTCCGTCGAAAATAAGCCTTTTTCTTGTAGTGTTTTGATATGAATACAAGCAAAACAACAAACATGTAGCGTGCAATAGGTAGTATATATATCTATAATATATCTTAATAAAGATATAGAGATTAAGATATAATACACAGTCATCAACTACATACTATCAACATACTTGAGTTCAAGTTTCAAAAGAAAATAATTTTAATAACACACAAGTTATGGCAAGAATATACTCCAATACTAAAATTTGACAAAAACATTGATTTAATGGAAGGAATGATAAATAACATTAAATTGAAGGAATATAAAACAACAATGAAAGGAGGAAACCCTTGACAAGTACATGTGGTACACAAAGGGGTTTTCTTCTATGAAAGTAACAGTTAGTTTATTTGAGGCAGAGGGGTGAAATCCAGCCGCCACTGAAGGAGAAGAAGAACAAAGCAAAGTGAAAGTTCATATGTGTTCAATCTCGGAAAACATAATCAGAGAATTGAGTAAAAAATGCGTAATAATCCAAATTGAGTAATATTTCAACCAAAATCGTCCACACATCAGTACCTTTATCCAAGAAATTATATTTGAGCTGGGATTTAGGTTTGCGATGAAGAAGGAAATTAGCAATGATTGGGTATGAGAGATTTAGGCTCCGGCATGAGAGATTAGGGTTGTATATGAGAGATTTAGGCCTGGGTATGAGAGATTACGGCTTGAATTGCAACGGTGAGGGGCTGGAATTTCAGTCGTGAGGGGCTGGAGAGTTGACAGATTTTAGGGAGTTAGATATGGTTGGGTATGAGCTTTAGGGAGTTACATATGTCTGGGTTCGAGATTTACCTGAATAGCCTGAGAGAGTTTTTTGGAGCGTGAAAACTGGATTTGGATGTGGAGTTAGGGTTTGAGGACTTCGAAAAGGGGAAGGGAACAAAGGAAGTATAGTTTGATTAGGAAAGAAATGGCACATACCTCCTTGTTTTTTTTTCTTACCCAACTCTCAGGCTTCCCTCCGTGTTTCTTACGTACATAACGTTGTTTTTAAAAATCGTTATAATTTTAAAACCAAAAATTGCCCCTTATAAATCCACAATGTTTTTGCATATCTAACTACAACATTTTTGTCAAAAAACGTCGTGCTTAAAAATACCACAGCGTTTTTTATAAAAACGTTGTTGGTTAAGTGTCATCATTTTACTGTTTTGTAGTAGTGGGATTTTAAGGAGGAAGAGAGCCCTCAAAGGCAATTGCAGATCCGACAAGACGATGTCCAAGTTATCCCTGAGGTTGGAGATCGTGAGGAGGCAACAATTGAAGACCCAAGCTCAACCGTTAATCAAGTTTGTGTTGAATTAATTCATAATAAGGTGATTTATAATAGACTCAACAGCACGCCTGCGTGAGGTAGTCGTCGCTCGGATCGTTCTAGCAATGGTTATGGGTGGAACATCAATGACACCTTGACCCCTTGCTTATATTGAAGCAATAATCTTGGTACAATCAACGGTTGATGTATGGTAGAGGACGCCACAAACACCTATGGATTGATGCTTGATAAGTCGGACTGATCGCCACGGACACACCGATAAGATCAAAAGTTCTTGAAAAGAACAAAGATAGAATACTCTCAAGTAATCTAAAAAAAGAAGTATTATTAAATCAATCAATGCCCAAAACCCTTGGCCTTGAGACCTATTTATATTAGTACAAGTACTTATTTATGGTAATAAAAACTCTAAAAGTGTTGCCCTAATTTTATCCTAATAGAAGTCTCTAGAAATGCAATCAAAATAAATCATAACCCCCCCTAGAATCATGTTAAATTACCTAAAACAAAAGCAAACAAAATACAATATAATCTTCCTAATATGTTAGGAAACAAAATCTTCTCTAATTCCTGAATTGGGTTTGTATCAAACTAATCCAAACTTATGTCTCATGCTCCTTAGCCTCCTTCATGGGTTTTCTTGAGTTAGCTTCAGCCCAAACATCATGGAAGTAATTGGTCCAACCGGCACTTGAATTGGATCTCCCCACGCTCCTTTAGAACTAAACCAAAAATTGATTGTCCAAAAGGATATATATACAAGGACCCGTGACCCATGACCCGTGCCCGGCCCGGCCGGTCGGTCGGCAGCGGGCGCGTGTGGTCAAACCAAACCTTGGATAGGTCATCTCCCTTCCACAAAAGTGGGGTGCCCCTTGGGGCCCAAACCCAAGAGCAATCTTATTGTATATATATCAACTTAATGTTTAGTTCATAGTCGATGTGGAACTCTTCCTAAAAGTATTTATTTATCCTTTTTAATGAGTGATCTTTATGAGTAAATTTCTTATTCATTACCCCATAGATTTGAGCTTTCTAATACTTGATATTCATCTACTCATAGAGTAGAACACATTGATATGTGGATCCATCTTTAATGATTAATGGAATCCACCTCAATTTAGGCTCAAATTCTAACAATCCCCCACACGAATGAAATTGATTGCCAACCTATGCAAATGTTATGCAGACACTTGAGAGAGACATAATTGGAAATCATTTGTATAGAGAGAGGTGGCTTCTGGCTTTGAACCTTCCCTTTTGAAATACTATCGAGTTTATTAGTTGTCCAGTGAACGTGAAGTCTTGAACTGTCCAACCGTTTGTGTAAATCGAGACAATAGAAATTCACACAGAATGTTTTTCTAGACATTATTTGGTTCTCATAACTTTGTTCATTTCGGCCCTGAACATTCCCGGATTTATGAGTGCTTTAGAGAAGTATATCTTTATCATTCTCATAGAATCGGTCCTGTTCACACTCATATAGGTGATTCTTAATAAGAGTATCCTGTCATACCCCACTTGTTTATCAAGATATAAGAATCATCAAAAGCACAACTTATCCTAAAACCGTTGCACGTATCACTATCTCGTATCATAGGAATGGACAGAAGAAATTAATTTCGTCATAGTAATATGGTTGAATCGTTCACAATTTAGTTGTCCCTTTGAACCTAGATCTTGGGATCTCCAGTCAACTAGGTTGGGTTTCCACCATGACGATCCTTATTTATAGGCTTTTAAACCCATTCCCCTTGATGTTATTTTTACTTGCTCATTAGTCAAACCTTTAGTTAATGGATCCGTTATATTTTCTTTCAACTTTATGTATATACTCAATAAACATAATGTCATTAGAGAGCAATTATTTTATAGTATTGTGTCTACGACGAATATGTCTAGACTTACCATTATACATGTGATTATGTACCCTTCCAATTGCTGATTAAATATTACAATGGATACAAATAGCAGGCACGGGTTTAGGCCACATAGTAATATCTTCTAGAAAATGATGAAGCCACTCAGCTTCTTCTCCAGCCTTATCCAATGCAATAAACTCAGATTCCATTATTGATCGAGCAATGCATCTTTGTTTAGAATATTTCCATGATACTGCTCCTCCACCTAGTGTAAACACAAAACTACTTGTGGATTTAGAGTCTTTTGTATCTGATATCCAGTTCGCATCACAGTATCCTTCAAGTATTGCCAGATATCTCGAGTAATGCAATACAAAGTTTTGAGTATATTTTAAATACCTTAAAACTCTTATGATTGCTTTTCAGTGATCTTGTCCTGGATTGCTTGTAAATCTACTTAATTTATTAACAGCATGTGCTATGTCAGGACGTGTACAATTCATTACGTACATAAGGTTTCCAATTATTTGTGCATACTCAAGTTGTGATATGCTCTCTCCTTTATTTTTAGACAAATGTAGATTTATATCTACCGGTGTTCCCACAGGATTGCAATCATATTGCTTGAATTTCCTGAGTATTTTCTCAATATAGTGTGATTGTGATAACACTAACCCATCCGATGTTTTAGAAATTTTAATTCCTAATATTATATCGGCAACACCGATGTCTTTCATGTCAAACATATTATTTAACATTTTCTTAATAGTTTTAATGATTTCATTATTACTATCTATAATGAGCATATCATCTACATAAAGGCAAAAAATAACAAACCCTTTCGCAGTGTCCTTGACATATACACATTTGTTACACTCATTTATTTTGAAACCATTTAACATCGTTGCACAGTTAAATTTTTCATGTCACTGTTTAGGTGCTTGTTTTAATCCATACAGAGACTTTACAAGCTGATAAATTTTCTTTAATTTCATGTCCTGGAACGATAAACCCCTCTAGTTGTTACATGTATATTTCTTCTTCTATATTACTATTCAAGAAGGTTGTTTTCGCATCCATTTGATGTATCTCCAAATTGTATAGCTGCAATGGCTATTAACATCCTAATTGAAGATATTCTTGTCACAGGATAATAGGAATCAAAATAATCCAAACCCTCATTTTGCTTGTATCCTTTGATTACAAGTCTTGCTTTATATTTATCTATAGATCCATCTTCTTTCATTTTCTTATTGAATATCCACTTGTATCCAAGAGGTTTAGAGCCTGGTGGGAGATTTACTAATTCCCACGTATGATTGTGCAGTATAGATTCTACTTCACTATTTATAGCGTCTTTCCAATATGAAGCTACGAGACTTGATACCGCTTCTTTATAAGTTTAAGGCTCATTTTCTAACAAATAAGTTAGAAAATCCAAACCATAAGATTTTGATATTCTAGCACGTTTACTACATCAAGGTTCATCAATATCTTCTAAACCATGATCACTGGCACTAATAGTGTCATAAGTCCTTTTATTAGAACTTTGCTCTTATATCTTATTATTAGGAAATATTGTTTCAAATTTTTTTGCATCTTTTGACTCAATAATAATATTTTCATGTATTTCCTCTATTTTTGATTTATTAACCAAAAATCTATATACACTGCTATTATTAGCATAGCCAATGAATATACAATTTATTATTTTTGGTCCTATTTTTACCTTTTTAGGTAGAGGAACCATTATTTTTGCTAAACACCCCCACACTTTTAAGTATAAGACGGTTTTTGTCCTTTTCATAATTCATAAGGTGATGCAAAAGACTTCTTTTGAGGTATTCGGTTGAGAATATAATTTGCTGCAAGAATTGCTCCCCCCCCCCCAAATTTTGAGGTAGCCCAGAACTTAATTAATAATAATGCATTCATCATTTCTTTTAAAGTTCTATTCTTTCTTTCAGCAACACCATTTTGTTGTGGTGAATATGAGGCAGTTGTTTAGTGTATTATACCATGTTGTGAACAAATTTCAGCAAAAGGTGATTCATATTCCCCACCTCTATCACTTCTAATTATCTTGATCTTTTTATCAAGTTGATTCTCAACCTCATTCTTGTAACGTATAAACATTTCCAAGGCCTCATTTTTACTTCTCAATAATTAAACATAACAATATCTTGTACAATCATCTATAAAAGTAAGAAAATATTTCTTCCCCTCTTGTTTGTATATACTTTAAATCACAAATATTTGTATGTACTAATTCAAGAGTTTCTGTACTTCTTTCAATTGATTTGCCAGAAGATTTTTGAAGTTTTGCCTCAACGCAAATTTCACATTTATAATTGGAGTTAATCTCACATTTTGGTGGACATTCCATATTAATTAATCTACGTATAGTATTATAAGTAACATGTCCTAATCTACCATGCCATAAATTAGATGACTCAATCATATAAGTAGAAGATGTATTTTTATTAATATTAGAAGATACAATTGTCAATACATTCATTTTAAAGAGATTCTTGCTCATATATATCTTCCCCACATACATCTCCTTTTTGGTTAGGACAAACTTGTCCGATACAAAGACCAATTTAAATCCCTTTTGACTAAGAAGAGATCCAAACACTAAATTCTTTTGAATATTAGGCATATGGAGCACGTTATTGAGGGTGAGTTCCTTGCCAAATTTCATCTTTAGAACCACATTTCCTTGCCCAGCAATCTTGGATGTGGAAGAATTTTCCATATATAATTGTTCTCCATTCTCAATTTCTTGATATGTTGAGAACATCTTCCTGTCAGAACACACATGGCGGGTTACTCCAATATCTACACACCATTCCAAGGGATTTCCAACCAAGTTTACTTCAGAAACTATCGTTGATAGGTTCATTTCAGAAACGTCTTCAAGAAGACCATCAACTTATGTTACATTAGCTTGTGTGGACTTCTTGTTTTGGTCTTTACGTTTGCGACAATTCTTTGCCTATGTCCTGGCTTGTCACAAATGTAGCACTTACCTTGAAACTTTTTATTGGTTCCGTGTTGAGGCCCATTTCCAGAGTGTTTCCTCTTATTTGACTTTTGACCTTATTCCACCACGTTGGCTTTAAATTCCATAAAGTTTTTTCCTGTTCTCTTTTCGAAAGCACGGTTGTCTTCTTCTATCCTTAATCTCACGATCAAGTCTTCAAGTTTCATCTCTTTGCGTTTATACTTGAGATAATTCTTAAAATCTTTCCACATTGGTGGTAGTTTTTCAATGATCACTGCTACTTGGAAAGATTCACTCAAGGACATACCTTCTGCATGTATTTCATGCAAGATTACTTAAAGTTCTTGGACTTGATTGATGACAGCCTTGGAATCCACCATCTTTATTGTCCAGAAATCTGCCAACTACGAACTTCTTCGTGCCAGTATCTTCCGTTTTATATTTCTTATTCAAGGAATCCCATAGTTCTGTTGCTAACTTGAGAGAACTATACACATTGTATAATGTGTTGTCCAATCCATTGAGGATGTAGTTTCAGCACAAAAAGTTAGCATGTTTTCATGCATCTATTGCAGCAATCATCTTCCTATTTGTTTCATTCTCGCTAAGTGCAGGGGGGTCTTCATGAAAAAATCTTGCAAAATTAGTGTAGTGAGATAAAATATCTTTTGTTGTCATCTTTTAAACTTTATTCCATTGAATTTTTCTGGTTTTTCACCATGGTTCACAGGCACATTAGGTATTATTGGTGCAGAAGAAGAACTGACTATGGTTACAGATTCGGTAGCCATTTATTGCAAATATAAAGTAAATAAATATATAAAAATAATTGTCTTAAGATTGTTACGAAAGATATATCTAGATATATATATTTGCAACTTAGGAATGATAGGAAAACTGAGTGTGTGTGTGTGTGTGTGTATATATATATATATATATATAAGAATATAAACTTATCTGTTGTAAACTAGAAAATTGTATGCCACGCCTAGTACTTAGTACTACGTCCTTAAGACAATTGTGCCCTCCTTATCGGTGCTTAGAGTTATTAGCACTTGTCCCCCAGGATACAATGACAACGTATGCTATAGCAGCACTACAAATAGCATACACAATGAACCAAATTTATACTCTGAACTCTCTCAAATATACTATGTATATGACTAATGAAATGATGAAGAATTGACTGAATTCTGTAACGAATGTGATTTTTGTGAATAAATAAAATATTTATTGAGTTAAATAAATATTTTTGTTAATTTATTTATTGAGTAAAATAAATAATTGGTGGATTTATTGTGGAATAATTTATTAACTGCAATTATGATAATTGTTATTTGAGTGGTATTTGACGGTTGTTCTAATTTAACTTAATAATTAAATTAGATGACTTATTTGAATAAAATGATTTATTTGAATTAATTTATAATTGGCCAAATAGAAGTTATAATTTAGTTAGTAGAGTTTAATTGAATTTATTAATTAATTAATAAAGTTTAATTTAATTGAAGTGTGACAATTGAAGCATATTATATAATAAGTATTTAAATAAATTAAGAGAAGATTAATTTAGTTTTACCAAACAAAGCCTTGTGGCTTTTGAATTTCTAAATTAATCTAGTTTTGCCAAACATAGCCTTATGGCTTTTGAATTGTGTAACTGATGTTTTAAAATTAAAATACGGGATTATTATCGCATCAGTTTTTATTTGAAAGCTTTGTCAGTTAAAAGAAAGAAAAGTCTGAGAGTTGAGAGCTCTTGAGAAGTTCTGAGAGAAAAGAATTACAGAGAAAAGTTTGAGAGCTTGGTGAGATTGAAGAAGAGAAATACTCTATCATTTTGCTTTGCTTAATCAAGGAAATAAGGGTAAATTCTTAAGCTTTTATTGTGTTCTTCATGGTTTAATTGAGAATTTATTTTATTTCTCTGTAAATGAGTTTTGATGGATTATTTGTTGAAAAGTTGTTTATCACTACAAGAAAAAGGATTAATTCCGACGGAATTATCCTCGACGGAATTATTTCCGTCGAAAATAGGTTACTTTCGACGGATACGTTCGTCGATAATAATTCCGTCGTAAATACTCTAACTGCGACGGAATTCCGTCGGAAGTAGTAGGTGACCCCTTGGAGCCAAAAAGACCCGCCAGCGCCAAATTATTTTCGACGAAACTTGGTTAATTTCGACGGAAATTCCGTCGAAATTAACCTTTAAAACCTAGTTACATCAGTTCCGCCGCAGCTGCTTGTTTCATTCCCTCCTCTCTCTGCAACTCAACCATTCTCTCTCTCTCTCTCTGTCATTCCGGTCGGTCTCTCTCTCTCAGTCATCTTCGCCCCTAATCTCGTCGGCGCCACCGCATCCACGCCGCTGCTGCCTCGTCCACGCCGGTGTCGCCGTGCGTCGCTGCTGCCTCCTCCTTTCCTTTCTGCCGCGCGACCAAACATTAAATCTCTTTCTCTCTCTTTCAATATTCAAGAGAATATAAAGCACTCATAATCCTAATTGCTTATATATGTTGTATTGTGTATAATCTAAAATTGTGTTAAACATAATATGAAATTGGAACGAAGTTATCTGAAATTGAGAATGCAATGTATATTCTGAAATTGGGAATGTATATCTGAAATTGGGAATGCAATGTATATTCTGAAATTGGGAATGTATATATAATCTGAAATTGGGAATGCATTGTATATTCTGAAATTGGGAATGTATAATTTGAAATTAGGAATGTATAATGTGAAAATTGGGAATGTATAATCTTAAATTGCAAATGGAGTTGTACTATCTGAAATTGGGAATGCAATGTATATTCTGAAATTGGGAATGTATATCTGAAATTGGGAATGCAATGTATATTATGAAATTGGGAATGTATATATAATCTGAAATTGGGAATGCATTGTATATTCTGAAATTGGGAATGTATAATGTGAAATTGGGGAATGTATAATGTGAAAATTGGGAATGTATTGAGCATTGAGATAATTTGTTCACTTGGTTAGTTAATTTGTTTAGAGCATGCAAAGCAATGACACCATACGTATATAAATTGCAAGTTCAAACTTAATTGAAACTACATACACTAAAACATGAAGTTTCTAATTTACAATTCTTTATTTGGATATTTTAGTGTAATTGGGATGTTGAATAAAGTGTACTACTACCTTTTTATTTAATTAAGTAATATGATATAATAGAATACAAAATAAAATAAAATAAAAATTAATAATAAATTAGAATAAAATAAATTAACTGCAATAAAATAAATTTAATTTAATACAATAAAATGAAATGAACTAAGTAGCATTTACTTAGTTCTACACTACTAAATAATAAAAATAATATAATATAATATAATACAACATAAATAAATAAAAGTAAAATTAATAATATTTAATTTAAAAATAAAAAATAAAGTAAAGAAAATAAAAAAAATAAAATGAAATGATAAAAATTAATTATATAATATAATATAATATAATTAAAAATAAAAAAAAATTAAAATTAATTTAACTAAAATTAATTTACTTTAATAACATATAAATAAGCCAACAAAATAAATTAAAAAATAATTTAATTTAATACAATTAAATTAAATTAAATAATATTATATCCGTTGTTATATAATATAATACAATATATAGTAAACTAAAATAAAATGGATAAATTAAATTAAATTAAATTAATAACATATAAATTAAATAAAATAAAATAATGAATATAACATAAAATACTAATCAAGAAAATAAAGAAGATAAAATAAAATGATATAAATAAATTAAACTAATTAATTTAAATAATATAATATAATATAATATAATAAAAAATATTAATGTAAAAATAGTATAATTTGTTCAAATAATAGTTATCATAAACTGAGTAGCACTTACTTAGTTTATAATTGGAATAATAAACTAAGTAGCATTTGCTTAGTTTTCCACAATTACAATAAACTGCATATATGCATGTGCATGTAGTACATTAATTAGGAGCTTAGAAACCCGTTTGACATTCACTCATTAGGAGTGAATGTCGAATAGTCCCCAGTTTGGGACTGTGACTGGATGTTATGTCTCTCACTTAGGCCGGTGTCAATGAGTTCAGTACGTTTTTAATTGTTTTGATGATTTTTCGACGGTTATCTCTACATGTTCTTCGAGTGCATACTTAGACTAATTTATCTTAGTCTATTTCGTGTACTTGGAGACGATGGGGAGGTGCTGCCGAAATTTTCTTGAAATAAGTAGAAACATCCTGAACGTGTTGACACTAGTGAGGAGACGCATCCAGGAACGGGATAGAAGCCTAACCCCTGTAAACCGAGTAAACCATTTAGCCATGAGACGATGACTTACTTAAGCGACAAAGAATTGAAGATAGTATCCACATACGTGCTTCTAAATATGTCAGAAGTATCGTCATACATAAAGTATTGATTGTTATATGTCACATCTAATATAATTTATAATCGTTATCAACTTATATATTAAAGTATTTTTTTATTCTTTCAGTTCATTCGAAGAGGAAGCGTATGCTTCTAACCCGGATTTAACTGCTGCCCAGTTGGAAGCACTCACTACTGCAACTTTCCAACAGTGGTTTCAGACAAGGGTTGAGGCAGAGAACATTTCTAAGCGTTTTAGAGATGTCATACGTGGTCCTTCCAAGGTTGTTAGTTCTTTTCCTGGATGTATCGTGAATGGGTACAGATTTAAGGTCGACAACTTGAATGAACTCACATCAGTCAACTCTGGGGTTGTGGTGTTGGGAAGCTGTTACAATGATTCTGAGTCCAATTACTATGGACGTCTAGAGGATGTACTTGTGCTTAATTATCCCGGGGGTAATAAGGTAGTTACATTTAAGTGTCGCTGGTTTGATACTGAAAAAGGTGTTAAAGTTGATCGTAATAGAATCGTCAGAGTAGATATCAAGTCAAAACTCAAATCTGATGACGTTTTCGTGTTAGCCAGCCAAGCGACTCAAGTGTACTACGCTCCTAACGTCGTAAATAGTAGAAGCCCCTGGTATACAGTTGTCATAACGAAAACACGTGCATTTGATAGTGCAAATATGTTGGGGATAGATGAGGCGTTGCAAGAAGATGTTAGCAATCCCAGGCAGGTGCAGCTAAATGATGAAGATGTGATGACAAATGATGTGGTTGACGCACCCGACGATGAGGAAGTAGCAGATTTGTAGGTTGTGCATGAGTACGTTATCATTGAAGATGATAATGACAACGAATCTGATATCGATGATGATGAGGAAGAGACTGAATACGATGATGATATTGATGTTGAATCTGATGGGTTTGACGACGTACAACCTCTAAACGTATTTAAAATTAGTAAATAATTTAATATTAATATATTAGATTTAAATAGTAATAATATATTATATTTTCGTTATTTCAGTAGAACATTTATGGTTAGAAATAGCGGTTGCAGTCGTCGCGGCGGGGGGCGATCAGGATCCGGAGACGCGAGCCAGGCTGGAGGCTCGTTTTCAGGAGCTAGTAAGTGGTTTGATTCGTGTTAACGTATAATATATCTCAATATGAATTAGTTTATGTATTTTGACTAAAGATTTATAATATAATTATAGATGCTGACTAACCTCAGTCTCTTCGGTCGTCCACCGGCAGTTCCACATGTAGTCCGAGTGGATGTCGGCTCTTCCCAGTAAGTATTCTACTATGACTTAAAAATTAAGAGTTAAGTTTATATAATTTGTTGCATTAAACATTTAAAGTAACAATATTCAATTGTTTTTACTGTAGTATACTAGACCCGGTCGCTAAGGCGACCATACACGCTATCTGTCTAACGCACCTCCCGACTGGGTGTATGCGCTTCAGCCAGTACAGCCTTTACGATCCCGCGTTTATGGTCACTGTCTTGCGGGAGTTTCACGTAAGTTAATTTTCTTATAAATTACGGACTTTATACGTACATAGTTGTTGCCCAATAATTTAATGGTTCCTCACTTTTAAACTTTTGTTATAGAGATATTTTACATATGATGAGGGCATCTCTCAGGCAGTCGGCGATGATGTTGTTATTGCAAGAACTACGCCGGCTGGCTGTATGAGATGCGACAGAGGGCAGCCCGGGCAGTTGATGACCAGCCCGGGACCACGCTTAGAGATCACCAGCCCCGCATAGTCTCTGATGCAGTGTGGGAGGCTATGTGTACGCACTGGGATGCTGACGACTTCAAGAAGAAGTCAGAGCAGGCAAAGAAGAACCGTCGTCAGCTCCGAGTGGTACACACTACTGGCTCGCAGTCTTTTGAGGAGGCGAAATCGGTAAGTGTCATATACTTAGTTGTTTAGTAACTCATTTGTCACAAGTAAACTTCATAACTCCTTTATGAATGTATTTATTAGGCCATGCGACAGAGCTTAGGCTGACCTCCTTCTATGTTAGAGTTCTGGGATAGAGCCCACACGCCAAAGGACTCTATTATGTCTCCCGCAGCATTAGCTATACGGGTAAGTGTAATCATAATTTTACGTAATGTTTAATATTAGTTAGTTTATAAAATGATATAATTAACTTACATATAAACCATAAATTACAGGACCGATTTCAGGCTAGTCGGAACCAGCGTGTAGCTGAGTTGCAGGCTGCTAGGGGGGACTCTGAGACGTTAGATTCCACCGTTCCTCCGCCCGAGATTGAATTATCTCGGGATGAGGAGCCGGCACTATGGGTCGCGTCTCAGGATCCCCCTACTAGCAGTACCAGCAGATATCGAGTGCTGGGATTGCCGAGGATACCTGCGTATATATTACCTAGAGGTAATATTATTTCTAATAAGTTAAGATTAAGTAACTGCATATATTAGTAGTAATGGTATATTTATTTGCGCAGGCTCTAGCCAGCGTCAGCGCCCGAGAGCTTCTATCGGACCATCTCATACCGGCGCTGGCTTGGACGATGAGATTTTCCAGAGGGTCATGGCAGCGGTGTCGGAGACGTTCCGTACGGATCCGGTCATCCGTCGTCAGGAGTTGCCCAGTCGAGCTCGCCTTCACCAGCTCGCCCAGGATATTGCAGCGGGGGCCACCGTCGATTGTACGGGTATCCCACAGGAGCAGTTCATCGCGATACGCGATGAGGTACTCCGGTTGGTGGTTACATTACTATCGGAGGCTTTTGGCCCGATTGGGAGTCATCCCCCGCCTACTCAGGTATATTATATTTACTTTTAATTATTTAATTTGCATGTTATTCAAATAATACTTTCATACGGACTAATGCATTATATTTTTAATTGTATCAACAGGGTGGCGATGGCGATGGCGATGGCGACGGCGACGGCGACGGAGGTCATACTGACGTTGATTTGCATACACCATAGTCATACGCCCATGTTATATATATAGTTTAGTTTGTTTAGGTGTTTTGTATTTAGAACTTACTTAAATGTTTTGTAAATCATATATTGTAAAGTTTAGTTTGATTCTTTGTAAATCAATGTAATATTCTTTAGTTTTGAATGTATTTCGGGACATAATGAGTTATTTTTTAGAGTTTTTAACGTTATGAGTTGATTCTGATATATGTTGTTCTTGGAAGTAGCTATTGGTGTTGTAATATATGCATTGTTGGGATAAAGCAGGTTACAGGTACAAAAATGGGGTTTAAAAACCTGGAAATTTAAAAAGCAAAAAAATTGTTTTAAAAAAAAAACATATTTTCGACGGAATAAGGTAATTCCGACGGAACTTCCGTCGGAATTAATCTATCTCATAAAATAAATAATATATCGTAAAATATTATTTCCGACGGAAAAACTTAATTTCGATGGAATATCCGTCGGGATTAGCACATTGTGAGACGTATGAGGCAGTGCCACGTGGCGTATTAATGCCGTCGAGATTAAATCCGTCGGAAATAACTTATTTCCGACGAACGGTCCGTCGGAAATCGTCCGTCGAAATTACTTTTATTTCGACGGAAGTTACGACGAACTTAATTCCGAGGACGTTATTTCCGGCCGAATTCTCGACGGAATATTCCGTCGGAAATAAGCTATTTCCGACGGAATACGTTTATTTCCGACGGAATAGTCCGTCGGAAATAGGCCTTTTTCTTGTAGTGTATGTATGTTGGTTAGCATGTATAAATCATTATATATTGTTTATAATCAGGTTTAATTGAGTTAATCCATGATAGTATGTTTTTTTTTAAAAAAGAGAGTTTTGGTTTTTACAGTGAAAGTTCACGAGTATAGCTTGTATGTATAAAAATTGGTGCTTAATTCGTATGTAAACTATAAATTGATGGTGTATTATTGTAATTCACTGAGAAATGAAAACAATGCTACTTGAACGGATTAAAATGGTTTAGAAACGAATTTGTGGTATTTGATTTCACTACTATGTCAAAAATATGAAATAGAACATGAATTGTGATATTTGAATCCTTAATTTGATTATTTGAAGATTCTAAGATGTTGAAATGATTTTGTAGATGTTTAAGTTTTGTGTTTGTTAAGTTCATAACGTCTGTGATTGGCTAAATGGGATTTTATATGTTGAATGTATGGATTTTAAATGGAGTTTGCGTCGCAGCGCGGCCGCGCTAGTTTCCAATACATAAGTAGCGCGACCGCGCCGGAAGCAGATCAGTCCCTGTATGAGTGCAGCGCGGCCGCGCTGGTTCCAAGAGTAAAAGTGGCGCGGCCGCGCCAGTATCAGAGCAAACCCAGTGATGAGTTTTTTTTTTACATGCATAGCTTGGGTAATGATAAGTTAGCATATTTTAATGTATGAAGAGGATCGTAAAGCATGTTATAAGATTTAATATTATAATGTAGTTGCTCATATGATGATTATTAGTTATATATCAATAAGTTATAAAAAAAATCTGAAACTTGGTGTTTGTAAGGATTGAGATGTTATTCATATGCTAGGTCTTGTGTTATATGTTTGTAGAGATTTCTGATTCGTGTTATGTGGTTAGTTAGAAAGTTCAGAGCATGAACTAAGTTGCTTAATTGTACTAAAATGAAAAGTGAAATTGTTGATCATAGTTGTAATATCACTAATTTACATTGTGATTCTAATGGTATGTAGGACGTTTGGTAAATGTAAATTGTGGTTGTATAGATTACGCATGAGGCAAGTTTCCTAAAACTTTACTTTTCATTAAGCAAGTTTCTAAACCCTATCTCTTATTGGGAAAGTTCTCTAACATTGGCTATTATTCTTATTCAAGCAAGGTTTTCCATACTATTCAATGCTTATATGTTGATTGGGTTTTATAAGTTTTCAAATGCGTTATTTCAATACATTCGTTTGTAATCCTTGAATTCTACTGCTATTGTAGTCCCATTTTACAAAGATTGTATTGTTATTGTAACCAGACTGTTATATGGCTAGTGAACCCTTTTGATTCAACTAGTCCATAGTTGATGATCGTTCTAAAATCTAGAATTTCTGCTGAAGCTATTCCAAACCAAACTTCATTAGGTGCGGACTCTAATGGTAAAACTGAGATGAACAACCCTAATATAGGGGATTATACTACGCAATAACGTTAAAATGTTTGTGCACAATACATTGTACAAAGGTCTGATCCCCCAGAGTACGAGACGGATGGTCCATAGTCTATAAGACTGTTAAAGGTTACAGTAGAGATATTTGCTAACCTAGGACATAGTTCGAGGTCTTATGACCCTCATATATACTTTTAATTTGAAATCTATATTCAACTCTTGAGCCAAGCTATCTATTGAGCTTTCGGACCTTTGATTATTATTGATTGATTTCAGAAAAACTATTACACCTCAATTAAAATCTACTTCTGTGATTGTTATTATTTTTATACTTGTGGGCAATTGTTTGCTCACCCTTGCATAAAACATTGCAGCTAAGATTGAGAAGCCAGATGAGTCGTCCACTAGTAAGGGCAAGGGCAAGATGCAGAAGTAGCTCGCAAACTATTATTGTTATGAAATTTATATGATCAGACTTATTCAATGTTATGTTTTACATTGTTGTAATAAAGCTTAGATGACCTGGGATTTATTTACTTAAGAGTTTTAAGTTGTAACCCCTTTTTATGGGAAGATGATTTAATCAGTTTAACTTTATTATCCTTTACTATGGGTAGTTAGACATAAATGTATGGTATAGTGAACACCAAATCTGTAAAATTGAAGTACCTGGATTTAGGAGTGTCACAGGTTGGTATCAGAGCTTTAGGTTATGAACCTTAGGTGGGGAAACTTTAGGTTATAACCTTATAGTAGGTCAAAAACATAGTGGTGATAAAACTCTTATCGAGTTCTAAGGAATGAATTAAGGAAAATCATTGAAGATTAATAATAAAAGACTTTATGTGCTTATGTGTTGTAACTTATGTGCTCACGAGTACCATCGAGTAGTATCGAGTAGTAATTAAACTTAAAATTTTGGTGGCAGGATGATTGATATAGGGGGACCTAGCCAGGCTAGGGAGGAGGAGCCACAAGATATTCATATCATTCGAGAGCAGTTAGTGCAAAGGGAGCCATCTCCGTTGATTACTGTTGTGGGTTCGGAGTATGAGCCTGAGTATGATCCGGAGGAGGAACCCGAGGAGATTGAGGAGGGGGATGAGGATCCCCAAGAGTTCTCTCCTATCACCATTGATGCTGAGTTGTTCGATGAGTTGTATGACCGTAGCATAGAGCTACAAGATAGAGTTAAGGAGTTAGAAGATCAGGTTGAGGAACGACAGACCACCATAGAGAAGAAGAATGGCGAGATTGAGGATCTTGATATACGTCTTGGGAACGCATAGTGGAAGTTAGTACAGGCAGAGAGTCAGAATGAAGAGCTATCAGCTGAGGTAGAAAAACTGAAGAGTGATCTGAAAGAAGAGTTCGCAAAGCGTGCTAGAGCCGAGGACGCGTGCTAGAGCCGAGGACGCGTGGATGAAGGTAACTGATCATGCAGACCGCGTTGAGGATGAGGTGCAGTCAAAGAAAATCAAGATGGATGAGATGGAGCATGTTTTCCACACAGCAATGGATAGGGCACAGGATCGAGTTTTCCGTTATCCGATACAGTTTGAGGATTTCCCGTGGTACGTGATGGATCGCAGGACGATGATTCGTATCATGGAGCAAGAGCATAAGGAATTCGTGCGACGTGGAATGTCTTAATAGATCATGAATAGCAGTAATAATAAGTTATTTTCTAAGAGAGTTATTATGATGTAAATCTCAAATGAGATAAATAGTGGGTTATGATGATGTGATCTTGGAATTTTAAGATTTCAGGATAGATGATGTAAATAACTATAATGCTATCTGTGTTATGTTTTGAAGTAGTAATGAATAAAATACGGAAGTTTATCAGATGTGTTATGTGCTATATGTTGTTTATAAATGTTTAAGTTAAGACGTAAATGTTTAAGTAATTGAGCAAAAATCTAATGGCACGAAATTTTAACAGTAAGATGCAGCCAAGAAGAAGACCGACACGTCAACAAACTCCTGAGGGATCTACAAATAACAACGAAGAAACCAATGCAAACCCAATGCAATAGTTGGTGAATTTGCTAACGGGAGCATTTACGAATCAAACCCAAGCTCAGGCCACAACTTTCAAAGACTTCAAAGCTGTAGGACCCCCAGAATTTCAAGGGTCTATGAATCCAATTGAAGCTCAAACATGGGTTATGGAGATGGAGAAAGTATTCGATGTTGCCAGGGTCAACGAGGACTAGAAGACTGCATTCGCAACATTCATGTTGAAGACAGAAGCTAGTTACAGGTGGCAAGCTAACAAAACCCGAGGTGGTCAAGGGGTAATTCTGTGGGATAGATTTAAAAAAATGTTTTTCGAAACATATTTTCCGCCAAGTTCGCAAAATCAAATGGAGGTTCAGTTTTTGGAACTCAAGCAAGGAACGATGACGATACTCGATTATGCCGCGAAGTTTAATGAATTGGCAAGGTTTGCACCGTACCAAGTCAATACTGATGAAAGGAAGGCTAGGAGGTTTGAGCAGGGATTAAAGCCCTGGCTGTATAGTCGAGTTTCGATGTTCCAACTGAATTCGTTCGCAGCTGTGTTAGAGAAGGCAATTATTACTGAGGGTAGGAGTGATGCTTTGACCAAGTACAATCAGGAGCAAAAGAATAAGAAGAATGAAAGTGAGAATAAGGCAAGTGGTAGCCATAGTGGCAGTGGACAGAAGAGGAAGTGGAATGATAGTATTTCTGTTGGGAGCCAGCAAGGGAATCAGAGAACGAAGTTTGAAGTTTGTGGTAACTGCGGAAAGAGCCATACGGGTGTGTGTATGAAGGGAAAGCGGGTATGCTATAATTGTGGACAAGAGGGCCACATCGCACCGAATTGCCCTAGTCCGAAAAAGAGTGCATGTTTCACTTGCGGATCGAAAGATCACTTCGCTCAAGACTGTCCTAAGAAAGCTACAGGAGGAGCAAGTGGAGGAAAGGGAAACAGCAGTGGTGGCAATTTGACTATCACTGGAATGACGCCGTCCAATCGACCTACCGCCCGAACATTCAACATGACGGTGCAGGATGCTGTGCAGTCGAGGGATGTGGTGTCAGGTATCATTCCGGTCAATAGTGTAAATGCTTACATATTATTTGATTCGGGTGCTACTTGTTCATTTATATCCGATGATTTTGCTAGAAAATTAGAGTTACCTCAGAAAGAATTAGATTACCCTATGAACATAGAAATTGTGAATAGGAAAATGATTCCTATTAAGTTTATACACAAGAACTGTCGGGTAGATATTAAGGGTCATGTGATGACGGTAAACTTAATCACAATTCGACTTGGGGAGTTTGACGTTATTTTGGGAATGGATTGGTTGTTCAACCATGGGGCAGTAATTGATTGTCAAAAGAAGTTTGTGAACCTTATGACTCCGTCAAAGGTAGTGTTTCATGGCAGCAGTCGCCTAGACAAGCGAGTTGTCTGAAGATGATGTAGGCCAAGAGATTGTTAAGACAAGGATGTGTAGGATATTTAGCCTACATAGTCGACACTCAGAAAAAGGGAGTGAAGTTGGAAGAGATACCAGTAGTTAGGGATTTTGCGGACGTATTCCCAGATGATTTGTCGGGACTTCCGCCAGATAGGGAAATTGAATTTGTAATTGATCTAGCACTGGTACAACCCCTATATCAAACGCCCCATATAGAATGGCTCCAGTGGAGATGAAGGAGTTGATGGTGCAATTACAAGAGCTGCTAGATAAGAAGTATATCCAACCGAGCGTTTCGCCGTGGGGAGCGCCGGTGTTATTTGTCAAGAAGAAAGACGGATCAATGAGTCTTTGCATTGATTATAGAGAGTTGAACAAGGTCACAATTAAGAATAAGTATCCGTTGCCAAGGATCGATGACCTGTTTGATCAGCTGAAGGAGGCGAGATATTTTTCAAAGATAGATCTGCGAAGTGGGTACCATCAGTTGAAAGTGAGAATGGAAGACATACCAAAGACGGCATTCCGAACTAGATATGACCACTATGAGTTTTTGGTTATGTCATTTGGTTTAACAAATGCACCTGCAACGTTTATGAATCTAATGAATAGAGTGTTCAAGCCATTTTTGGATAAATTCATAGTGGTGTTCATAGACGACATTCTGGTATATTCCAAAACTCAGGAAGAACGTGTGGAACACTTGAAGGAGACATTGGAAGCGTTAAGGAGAGAGAAATTGTATGCGAAATTTTCAAAGTGCGAATTTTGGTTGGAGCGTGTTCAATTTCTTAGGCATGTGATTGATAAGGACGGAATTTTGGTGGATCCATCAAAGGTTGAAGATGTGATGAACTGGGATCAGCCGAAAACACCGTCAGAAGTAAGGAGTTTCTTGGGATTGGCGGGTTATTATAGGCGTTTTATTCAAGATTTCTCAAGGATCGCCACTCCGTTGACGAATTTGACAAGGAAAGCAGTGAAGTTTGTTTGGACAGAGAAGTGTGAAAAGAGTTTCCAAGAATTAAAGAAGAGACTAAGTACAGCACCTATGTTGTCTTTGCCGGATGATACAGGAAATTTTGTGGTGTATAGCGACGCATCGCATAAAGGACTTGGTTGTGTGCTTATGCAAAATGGTAAGGTCATTGCTTACGCATCACGACAATTAAAAGACTATGAAAAAGGGTATCCGACTCATGATTTGGAATTAGCAGCCGTGATGTTTGCTTTAAAAATTTGGAGGCACTATCTCTATAGGGTGAAGTGTGAGATATATACAGACCATAAAAGTCTGAAGTATATTTTCATACAAAAGGATTTAAATATGCGTCAGAGGCGATGGATAGAATTGATCAAAGATTACGATTGTGAAATCCTATACCATCCAGGTAAGGCTAATGTGGTGGCTGACGCTTTAAGCAGGAAGGGTCGGGAGAAGTTGTTCTTATTGACTGCTCAGGAGAAGCTCATATCAGAAATGGCTAAGTTGGAGTTAGAGGTGAAATGTCTGGCAGAGCCGAATGAAAAATTATTCTGGATGAAAACCCAACCAACTTTAGTGGACAAGATAAAGGAAGCACAACTCCAGGATGAGGAGTGTGGTAAAATACGAAAAAGGGTGCTTAAGGGTGAGGAGCTTAAATTCAAAATCGATACCGAAGGGTTGCTGAGGTTTGAAGGTAGAATATGGGTTCCGTCAGTCCGGGAGATCAGAGAGGAGATTTTGAGCGAAGCTCATAGTTCAAGATTTTCAGTTCATCCGGGTAGTACAAAAATGTACCAAGATCTTCGACAGCATTTCTGGTGGCCGAATATGAAACGTGACGTTAATGAGTATGTTGCAAAGTGTCTAACATGTCAGAAAGTCAAAGCAACATCAAAGACCAAGTGGTTTGTTACAGCCCTTGGAGATACCAGAATGGAAGTGGGAACATATCACGATGGACTTCGTGGTAGGCCTTCCCACTACTCAGAAGGGTTATGACGCAATATGGGTTATCATGGACCGACTGACAAAATCAGCACATTTCTTACCGATCAAAATCAGATTCACCCTAGATCAGTTGGCGAAATTTTACGTCAAAGAGATTATCTTGAGGTACGGTGTTCTAGTATCAATTATGTCGGACAGAGATCCACGTTTCACTTCAAAATTTTGGAGGAGTCTGCAAGTTTGTATGGGGATGCAGTTGAGAATGAGTACAGCGTACCATCCTCAAACCGATGGCCAGAGCGAAAGAATAATACAAACATTGGAGGATATGCTAAGAGCGTGCGTCATGGATTTTAAAGGTAACTGGGAGGATCATTTACCTCTAGTCAAGTTTGCCTATAACAATAGTTATCATGCAAGTATTGGAATGCCGCCTTATGAAGCGTTGTACGGAAGGAAATGTAGAACTCCGTTATATTGGGATGAGGTTGGTGAACGTCGACTATTGGGACCCGAACTGGTACAACAAACCGCTGGGATTGTCAAAGTGATAAGAGCCAGATTGTTAGTTGCTCAAGACAGACAAAAGAAGTATGTTGATCAACACCAACAGAATCGAGAATTTAACGTCGGAAGTTTTGTGTTTCTCAAAGTATCTCCCTGGAAGGGGAAGATCAGATTTGGTAAAAAGGGTAAACTGAGTCCGCGATTTATTGGACCCTTTGAAGTGTTGAAAAGAGTATAGCTTTACCTCCCGAGTTAGCCCACATTCACAATGTCTTCCATGTATCGGTACTACGACCATATAAGCCCGATTATAAACATGTTATAGAATATGAACCAATACAATTTGAGAAAGATTTATCCTATGAAGGCGTTCTCGTGCAGATAGTTGACAAGAAAGAGCAGGTTCTCAGAAATAAAGTTATATCTTCTATTAAGGTAATTTGGAGGAACCACAATGCTGAAGAAACTACGTGGGAACTCGAAGAGAAAATGATGCAAAACTATCCCCAATTATTTGCTTAATCCTTGTATCGTGATTCTGGGGACAGAATCCTTTTAAGGAGGGAAGGATGTAACGAATGTGATTTTTGAATTAATTGCGTTGTGATTCTGGGGACAGAATCCTTTTAAGGAGGGAAGGATGTAACGAATGTAATTTTTGTGAATAAATAAAATATTTATTGAGTTAAATAAATATTTTTGTTAATTTATTTATTGAGTAAAATAAATAATTGATGGATTTATTGTGGAATAATTTATTAAGTGCAATTATGATAATTGTTATTTGAGTGGTATTTGACGGTTGTTCTCATTTAACTTAATAATTAAATTAGATGACTTATTTGAATAAAATGATTTATTTGAATTGATTTATAATTGGCCAAATAGAAGTTATAATTTAGTTAGTAGAGTTTAATTGAATTTATTAATTGATAAAGTTTAATTTAATTGAAGTGTGACAATTGAAGCATATTATATAATAAGTATTTAAATAAATTAAGAGAAGATTAATTTAGTTTTATCAAACACAGCCTTGTGGCTTTTGAATTTCTAAATTAATCTAGTTTTGCCAAACATAGCCTTATGGCTTTTGAATTGTGTAACTGATGTTTTAAAATTAAAATACATGATTATTATCTCATCAGTTTTTATTTGAAAGCTTTGTCAGTTAAAAGAAAGAAAAGTCTGAGAGTTGAGAGCTCTTGAGAAGTTCTGAGAGAAAAGAATTACAGAGAAAAGTTTGAGAGCTTGGTGAGATTGAAGAAGAGAAATACTCTATCATTTTGCTTTGCTTAATCAAGGAAATAAGGGTAAATTCTTAAGCTTTTATTGTGTTCTTCATGGTTTAATTGAGAATTTATTTTATTTCTTTGTAAATGGGTTTTGATGGATTATTTGTTGAAAAGTTGTTTATGTATGTTGGTTAGCATGTATAAATCATTATATGTTGTTTATAATCAGGTTTAATTGAGTTAATCCATGATAGTATGTTTTTTTTATAAAAAAAAGAGAGTTTTGGTTTTTACAGTGAAAGTT
Organism: Aralia elata; assembly: GCA_034770075.1. Classification (NCBI taxonomy): domain Eukaryota; kingdom Viridiplantae; phylum Streptophyta; class Magnoliopsida; order Apiales; family Araliaceae; genus Aralia; species Aralia elata. The sequence goes on along the minus strand of CM068379.1, from coordinate 70,403,841 downwards.
CACGAGTATGGCTTGTATGTATAAAAATTGGTGCTTAATTCGTATGTAAACTATAAATTGATGGTGTATTATTGTAATTCACTGAGAAACAAAAACAATGCTACTTGAACGGATTAAAATGGTTTAGAAACGAATTCGTGGTATTTGATTTCACTAATATGTCAAAAATATGAAATAGAACATGAATTGTGATATTGAATCCTTAATTTAATTATTTGAAGATTCTGAGATGTTGAAATGATTTTGTAGATGTTTAAGTTTTGTGTTTGTTAAGTTCATAACGTCTGTGATTGGCTAAATGGGATTTTAAGTGTTGAATGTATGGAATTTGGAACTGAGTCTGCGTCGCAGCGCGGCCGCGCTGGTTTCCAGTGCATAAGTAGCGCGGCCGCGCCGGAAGCAGATCAGTCCCTGTATGAGTGCAGCGCGGCCGCGCTGGTTCCAAGAGTAAAAGTGGCGCGGCCGCGCCAGTATCAGAGCAGACCTAGTGATGAGTTTTTTTTTACATGCATAGCTTGGGTAATGATAAGTTAGCATATTTTAATGTATGAAGAGGATCGTAAAGCATGTTATAAGATTTAATATTATAATGTAGTTGCTCATATGATGATTATTAGTTATAAATCAATAAGTTATAAAAAAAATCTAAAACTTGGTGTTTGTAAGGATTGAGATGTTATTCATATGCTAGGTCTTGTGTTATATGTTTGTAGAGATTTCTGATTCATGTTATGTGGCTAGTTAGAAAGTTCAGAGCATGAACTAAGTTGCTTAATTGTACTAAAATGAAAAGTGAAATTGTTGATCATAGTTGTAATATCACTAATTTACATTGTGATTCTAATGGTATGTAGGACATTTGGTAAATGTAAATTGTGGTTGTATAGATTACGCACGAGGCAAGTTTCCTAAAACTGTACTTTTCATTAAGCAAGTTTCTAAACCCTATCTCTTATTGAGCAAGTTCTCTAACATTGGCTATTATTCTTATTCAAGCAAGGTTTTCCATACTATTCAATGCTTATATGTTGATTGGGTTTTATAAGTTTTCAAATGCGTTATTCCAATACATTCGTTTGTAATCCTTGAATTATACTGCTATTGTAGTCCCATTTAACAAAGATTGTATTGTTATTGTAACCAGACTATTATATGGCTAGTGAACCCTTTTGATTCAACTAGTCCATAGTTGATGATCGTTCTAAAATCTAGAATTTCTGTTGAAGCTATTCCAAACCAAACTTCATTTGGTGCGGACTCTGTGGCGCCACCAAATCCGGGTACTTAAAACCCGTATTTGGTGCTACACGATACCGTTTATACAAGCTGGTTATCATAAAAGATAATAATAATTATTACATCAGAGATATCTATCCCAGGTACGAAGACCTTTAGTAACTTTATTACATGATAGATATTGTATTTCTAAAACACAAGTTTATTTATTACAACAGCTATCTATAACTACTCCTTTAGCTTCCCCTTGCCTTTATCCTTTCCGGACCCTTTTATGCGTTCTGGCTTAGCTGAAAACATTTATATTCAAAGCAAGAATGAGTATTTGATTGCTCAGCAAGTAATAATAATTGATCAACAACTTATATCAAGAAATAAATGATTTCTCTGAGATATGCTTTGATAGCAGAATAAATATCGTAAAGCAACTGAACGATTCTTAAACAACAGTATAACTCATTTATATTTTTAAAATGATATACTGACTGCTGATACTGAGTGGTCACAAGACCATGAACATTTGTTTTTCTGTTCTTGAAAAGGTTCTATCAGAAATCTATCTGTGAACCGTCTGGTCTTACGGGCACGGTGGGTGATCAGCCCGTTATGCCCTGTATTGATCAATACTATCTAATAGAACAACACTTGTGTTCATTATCGTCGTCCCCTGGACGCAATATAAAATGTTCCCAAGTTAGGGATGTTCTACTCAGTTTGAAGTTCAATCCAAAAACAAACAGGATGAACAGCTTTATAAATTCTGGAACAATTTCAAGACTTAGTAGGAAAGAATTGAAAGAGTTAAATCTGGGATCTCAATTTTGGAAAAACATACATACCAAAATTAAAATACTCCTAATTTAAATAGGATAATCTCATGGGTTTGGACCCCACAAACCCAACAATCTCCCCCTCCAAATCCATGAGAGGGGGCTTCCACCGTGACCCCGTCACTTGAAGTCCATCCCGATCAACTCCTTGCAAAACGCTAGCTTGTCGCGAGTTACAACCTTTGTCAATATGTCTGAGGGGTTCTCATCGGTATGAACTTTCTTTACTTTCATCAATTCTTTTTCCATCACTTCTCGAAGCCAGTGATAACGAACATTAATGTGCTTGGTACGATTATGATATGTGGTATTCTTAGTCAAGTCAATTACACTTTGACTATCACAATAAACCACATATTAATCATGTGTCAAACCCAACTCTTGGAGAAATCGTTTCAACCATAACATCTCTTTGCCTGCTTCTGTAGCGGTGATGTATTCCGACTCAGTTGTAGACAAAGCAATACACTTCTACAACTTGGACTGTCATGATACAGCTCCCCCTGCAAAAGTAAACAAAAACCCCAAAGTAGACTTCTTCTCTTCAGAACCTGCCATGTCTGCATCTGTAAAACCCTCCAAGACTGGACTCGAACCACCAAAATCCAAACACAAACTGAAAGTAGCTTTCAAGTATCTGAGAATCCACTTAACTGCTTCCCAATGTTCTCTACCAGGATTTGACAAATACCTGCTCACAACACTAACTGCATGAGCAATATCTGGCCGTGTACAAACCATCACATACATAAGACTCCCTACTGCAGAGGAGTAGGGAACTGCTGCCATATCATCTCTCCCTTCCTTAGTAGAAGGACCCATGCACTTTGTCAACTTAATATGACTGGCCAGTGGTGTGCTAACTGGCTTAGCATCATCCATGTTGAACCTTATAAGCACCCGTTCAACATATTTCTCTTGTGACAACCACAACCTCTTGGCTTTCTTGTCACGAACAATCTTCATGCTCAAAATCTGCTTAGTCGGACCTAAGTCCTTCATATCAAAGGACTTGGACAACTCACCCTTAAGCCTGCGAATCATGTTAGCATCTTGCCCAACTATCAACATATCATCTGTATATAGCAACAAAATAACGAAATTACCATCCGGGAACTTTTTGACATACACACAATGATCTGCAATTGTTCTACTATATCCTTGATCCATCATGAATGAATCAAATTTCATGTACCATTGCCTTGGGGCTTATTTCAGGCCGTACAAACTTTTCTTCAACATGCAAACCAAGTGTTCTTTCCCTTTAACTTCAAATCCTTTCGGCTGCTCCATGTAGATTTCCTCCTTCAAATAACCATGAAGGAATGCAGTTTTCACATTTAGCTACTCAAGATCAAGAACCATACTAGCTACTAACCCCAACACTGCTCGAATAGAAGTCATCTTCACAACCGGAGAAAAAATCTCATCGAAGTTAATACCTTGCTTTTGAGCAAAACCCTTGACAACCAACCGAGCCTTGTACTTCACTAGTTTTTCACCATCCTTTTTCAGCTTGAACACCCATTTATTCTTCAATGCTTTTCTGTCCTTCGGAAGTGTAGTCAACTCATAAGTGTGATTCTTGTACAAAGAATCCATCTCATCCCGCATAGCTCTCAGTCAATTGCTCTTCTCCTTGTCTTGACTTCCTGGAAATTCTCTGGCTCCCCCTTCTCAGCAACTAAAAGATACTCAGATGAAGGATACCTGACTGATGGCACACGTTCTCTCGTGGATCTTCTTAGCTAAGGTTCTTCAATATCAAGATGAGGAGGCTGCTCCCCCTGCTCAACACTCTCTGCATCTGACCCATCACCATCGCGCAAATCTGTATCAGTCACATCTTCATTCTGACCTCCTTCTCCAACTGTGGCATTCTGTATTGGAGAAGGAGCTTCGCTAAGGTCTGGAGCTCTATTATCTCTGGGTTGTGTAACATTATCAAAATCCTCATAATTCTGGTGCTCATGAAACACTATATCTCTGCTTCTGAATAATTTTCTCTGAATTGGATCTCATAACCTGTACCCAAACTCTGTATCTCCATAGCCAACAAACACATATGGAGTAGATTTATCATCAAGCTTCAATCTTTATTCCTTGGGGATATGTGCAAAAGCCTTGCACCCAAATACCTTCAAATAAGAATAGGACACATCTTTACCACTCCAAATCTTCTCTGGAATCTGAAAATCCAACGGTGCTGATGAAGATCTGTTAATCAGGTAACAAGCGGTACGAACAGCTTCACTCCAGAATGACTTAGGCGGCTTAGCCATTCTCAACAAACATCAGACTCGCTCAATAATAGTGCGGTTCATTCTTCCAGCCACACCATTATGTTGTGGGGTGCCAGGAACTGTCTGCTCATGTCGAATACCATGTTTATCACAATATGCCGCAAACTCCTTTGATGTGTACTCCCCTTCATTGTCACTGCGAAGGTACTTCAATAATTTTCCAATCTCCCTTTCAACCATAGCATGAAAACTCTAAAAATGCTGGAATACCTGGTCTTTTGTTTTCAACAAAAACACTTATACCTTACGTGAAGCATCATCAATAAAAGTAAAAAAATATCTATTACCACCCAAAGACTCAACCTCAATGGGACCACATACATCAGAATAAACTCTTTCAAGTAACTTAGATTTTCTTTTAGAGGAGCTACTAAAAGAAACTCTATTTTGCTTACCAAACAAATAGTAATCACAAGGGTTTAGTACAATACCTTTAGCAAAAGGAATGAGGGACCTCTTTGCTAACATCTGTAACCCTTTCTTACTCATGTGCCCAAGCCTTTTATGCCACAGATTCGGTGAAGTTTCATCTTCAATTGCATTCAACTCGCTAGAACACACATTCACATGAGTTTTGTATAACGAGCAACAAGCAGTACCTCTAGCAACTACCATCGAACCCTTGGTAAGCTTCCATTTTTCGCTGCCGAAGTGATTCTCATAGCCTTCCCTGTCCAAGGCCATACCAGAAATCAAGTTGAGGCACAAATCTGGGACGTGTCTAACATCCCTCAAAGTAATAGTGCAACCTACATCTGTCTGTATGCAAACATCACCAATTCCAACCATCTTGGACTGATCAGTGTTACCCATCCTCACAAACCCAAAGTCTCCAGCTTTGTACATCGTGAAAAATTCTCTCTTGGGAGTAGCATGATACGAAGAACCTGTATCAATAACCCAATCAATCTTCTGATCAACAACATGTAAGCATTCTTCTTCCCCGAATGAAAGAAGCACAACATCCTCGGTAACTGTAGCTGTAGTATTTTTCTCCTCAACTTTCCCTTGCTCACCAGTTTTCTGCTTGTCTAACCAGATCTTGCAATTTCTTTTGAAGTGACCCTCCTTGTTGCAATGATAACATCTGTATGTAACGCCTTCTCTGGTCTTTAACTTGCTCCTATGATTTCTGGAATTTTTGCTTTTGCTGCGATTCATGTTTCCCTTGTGAGATCCCCTGAAGTTACTTATACCCATGTTCTCTGCCACAAGTGCTTGTGTCTCAAAATTCAAACCCTACTCCTTTCGCCTTTTTTCCTCGTTATGTATGTTGTCCTTGACCATCTGCATGGTTATCTTTCCTTCCGGAGCTAAATTGCTTAGTGATACAACCAAAGTTTTCCAACTGTTAGGCAAGGAACTGAGAAGCAACAACGCCTGAATCTCATCCTCAAGATTCAATTTCATGGTAGACAACTGGTTCACTAAACCCTGGAACTCACTCATATGCTCGAATACACTGCTACCATCTTTGTACTTCAGGTTCACTATCTTTCGAATCACAAAGGTCTTATTCTGTGCATTCTTCTTCTCGTACATGGACTCTAATGTAGTCCAAAGTGTATAAGCATCTGTTTCCTGCGAAACATGGTGGAACACACTCTGATCGATCCACTGTCGGATGTGACCGATTGTTTTCCTGTTCATCTTTTTCCAATCAGCATCAGGCTTGTCCGCGGGCTTTTTCCCTTTAAGCTCCAATGGGTCATACAAATCCTTACAGTAAAGGATGTCTTCCATTCTAGGCTTCCAGATCGAAAAATTAGATGAGGTCAATTTAATCATGGCGCCGCTTGATTCCTCCATTTAATTTATCAAAAAACAATTGCGCAAAGAACCTTGCTCTTAATACCACTTTGTTGGAAAAACTCCTCCAATTATAACTGCCTTTGATAAATTAAATAAACTATGCCAAACAAATTATGTATTTCCACAAAATATATAACAATCTCAAAAATAATAATACAAAAATAAACCAAATACGAGACACCAAATTTTACGTGGAAAACCTTCTAAAACTAAGAGGTAAAAATCACGGGCCGAGCTCCGAAAAATTCCACTATAACCAACTGCGAGTACAAATAGTCCTTCCAAGTTTTATAACAGAAAACTTGAAATATTATGAAATTGAGAGAATACAATAATACCTCAATTTGAGTGAGAACTCAAATTACCTCATCATCCAAAACTTCCGAATTAATTAAAGTCTTCTAGCTATTAATTGATCCGAAAAGATGATGACAAGTCATGAATAAACCTTCACAAAAAAAACCCTCTCAATTTACTGCACTTTTTTTCTTGCACTCACTGTTCCGCGTGTTAATCCCAAAACAACACTCTAATTGAATTCCTTCAGATGTTGCTTTCTAATTTTTCGTGTATCAACTTCAGGCCTCACAAGTCCCATATACTCCCTCCGTCCCATAATATATGACGTTTTAGATGATTTTATTTGTTCCAAATTATTTGACGTTTTATATAATCTAGGAGAATTAATTACAATTTTTCCAAAATTACCCCTCATGGGAAAATGTACCCTTCATGAAAAAATGTTACAAATGAGAGAGAGAGTGTGTATGAGATAATTATGATAAATGGTATTATAGACAATTAATACTATATTTAATGCTATACAATCATTTCCTTAATGGTTGTGTCAAACTCTAAAACGTCATATATTATGGTACGGAGAGAGTATATACTTACTCCCTGATTCCTTTAGCAAAGCTAGTTTTGGAATCCTAATCCTTTTCAACATATATAATATATCATTGCTTGATTTTGGAATGAATCTACCCAGAAACAATTTCCAATTTGTTTTCGGAAAAATAAAAGAATCAATATTCCTCACAGATATCTTCCTGTTACAAATCAAAAAATTAAATCCTTCTCAATTTTGGAAAAACATACATACCAAAATTAAAATAGTCCTAATTTAAATAGGATAATCTCATGGGTTTGGACCCCACAAACCCAACAAATTGTCTATTTGATGAAGTGGTCATTTGGGTTGTATAATTGCGGGAATCCCAAGAAGCGGGTATTAATTTTTGAGGTTTTGAAATTTCCTTTGGGTATACGTGTACATGAGTTTCAACGGTGGAATGCTCATAAAAGTGGATCTGCTATGTTTGTTTGCGAATTTCTTGTGCATCATAAAAAGTTGTGTTAGAGGATAAAAATGCATTGAGAATTGAGGTGCAGGAGATGATCAACAAAAGACCGTAGAGAAATTTATATTTTGTAGTATAATGGATCATTGAGGAGAGTGTTGCTTGGGATGCAATAATATATGGGTTTGATATATAAGATAATGTAATAGTTGTATTTGGGTTTATGGCCGTGTTTGTTCTTATGTTTTGCTATAATTATACTTGTCCAAGAAATGCTTTGAGTACATTTGATATGGTGGAGAATATTGTCCAAATATTCAAAGCTGGCGACTGTGAAATGGTCGGTCTCATAGTGGACTCCTGTAATAGATGTTAGAATCACCAACAAGACTTATTTGTGCATGAGGTTTTGCAGTGCAAAAACAATCCATTTTTGTTATTGCGATTCTTTTATTGGGTGAAATGCATCTATGGACAGTGGTTATTCTCAATATTTTTAAATATGCAGCCGTGGAAAAGTGTTCGAAGAGGTTGGAATGTGTTTTTCTACGAGGCAAATCGCGTTGTTTTACTTCAAGCAACCCTTGCAATAATGGAATTTTATTTCCCTGTAATTGTTAAAACTAAGGGTGCTGAGGTGTAAAACTGACAAAACCTCTCAAGTCAGCTGTGTTTGAGAAGCTTCGAAGCCTGCTTGGAGTTTGTTCAAGAAAGGAGGCTGGTTGTGATGATGAAAAGCTGGGTTGTTGGAGTTTCCTCTGTTGTAAATGCACGCTTCACTCTTGCTGTCCCTCGATAAAAACTTGGATCATTGGGATTACTACATCACAGGGGGAATGAAGAGTGCTCTTGAACAAAATCAATCTCGATCAGCTTGTGTGTGAAGATGGTGAAGATGACAGTTCTTACATGAATACCATACTAGTGGACAACGTATCTTTTGATTTTAGTACAGACACCTTCAAGGGATTCACTATTGTGCCTATTCAAGTTCCTAATGTGTGTTTGGCACCTGGAATTCAGATCATCGAAGAATTTCATAGCCTTATGATGTCTCCCTTCTTTTACACTGGTACAATCATGATATCTACCAGGACCACAAATATTAATGACAACATCTGGACATCCGAATTGAAGGAAAGAGACCTGTATTGGGGTGTTATATTTGATCGGGGGGGAATAATATTGCTACCCATTGCTGAAGAATGCAGAAGCACTCTTAAATGTCACCTTGAAGACAAGGTGGTTGTCAACAGGGGGGATAATAATGTTGCAGAAACCGAGTTATCAATTCAAGAATGGGTCCAGTTGCAAGGTATGCTAAATACAAAGAAATTTGACAATATCTCATTTAGGTGTTGGTATTAGGCGGCGGTGGCTCACTGGAAGGTTGGTGGGTAGTGGATTGGTGGGTAGTGGGTTGGTGATGGCTGATTTTGTTGAAGATAGAGCACACCATTATTGACAGAGGTGTGTTCTACTCTCCTATATAAACCCATGTATCCTCCTTGTAAAATCATCCCTCAATTTTCAATTATACATACATTCAGTGCTACCTCCGTGGAGTAGGCAATTTGCCGAACCACGTAAATCTTTGTGTTTCTGTGTGTATGATAATTCTCACTTTGATTTACTAGCTTCCGCAGTAGCTTCCACACAACAAATTGGTATCAAGAGCCACGGTTGTTCAAACCACCCAGAAATCAAAGTGGTCGAAACTTTGTTCTGATCATACCAGAAGATAGCGCTCGTCGCCAGGAATCCAACGGAACAAACGGCGCGTCATTTGGACGTCGTATGCTCCCGGAAATCGCGGTCAAAGTTTAGTTAAAAAAAAAAGTTCAGCAGATCGGGCGAAGAAGAAGAAGTCCGCGGGTCGAACCGACCCGACCCAGCAGCTGGGTTGACCCAGTGACATCAGCACTGCATCAGCAAACGCCGTCAGAATATTCCGTTAAAGATAACGGAATATTCCGTTTAACATTTTTTGATATTTTGATCCGTTTGAGCTCGTTTTAAGTCCGTTTTTGACAAACTCAGTATCATTTCTAAGGTTTTGGACCATTCCGGACGCAACCGTGCCATCCGTTTCTGCTAATTATGCTCCTAATGTACTGTTATTACTTAGTTGAGCTCTATAAGTTTGTTTTGAAGCACAATGGATGGTTCAAAAGGCGAAGAAAAAGTTGAGGATCAAAGCCCACCATCCACCAGCAGTTCTTGGCAAAGAAGTTCAATGTCAAATGCTAAGTTTGATATTAAAAAATTTGACGGCACAAACAACTTTGGCATGTGGCAATGCGAAGTTATGGATCTGTTATTCCGTGAGGGATCCGATATTGCACTAGGATCCAAACCGAAAAATATTTCTGATGATGATTGGAAATATGTTAACCGTCAAGCCTGTGGCACAATTCGATTGTGTCTCGCCAAAGATCAAAAATATTTTGTCATGAAAGAGACAATTGCTTCAAGTCTTTGGAAGAAGCTGGAAGATAAGTACATGACAAAGAGTGTAGAGAATCGACTCTATCTGAAAAAGAAACTCTTTCGATTCCACTTCAAGATAGGTACGCCTATGATTGAGCATCTTGATAATTTCAACAAAATACTTGTTGATCTGCAAAATCTAGATGTTGAGATTATAGATGAAGATAAGGCTCTATTATTGTTAAATTCTCTGCCTGAAGCATATGATCACTTAACCACGACTCTGTTATATGGTAAAGATGAGGTTAAATTCATGGATGTTTCAAATGCTTTGGTGAATAACGAGTACCGGAAGAAGGATCAAAATGATCATAGAGATTCGACACCAGAAGCTCTGACTATTGCCCGAGGCAGGACGAACAACAGAAAATCTGGCAAATCTGAAGAACGAGGCAGATCTCATTCGAAGTCAGGAGGATCATCTCGGAGACGTCTTGCAAAGGATGAGTGTGCCTATTGTTACGAGAAAGGGCATTGGAAGAAAGATTGTCCAAACAAAGACAAGTCTAATGCGAATATGGCACGAAAGGTTGATGACGAAGATGACTCAGCATTCTCTGTTTCTTCCTCAGTTGATTCATCTGATAGATGGATTCTGGATTCTGGATGTTCCTATCACATGTGTCCAAATCGAAAATGGCTCTCAAGTTTCGAGGACATCGATGGAGGGCTTGTTTTGATGGGAAATGACAATGCATGTCGGACAAAAGGTATTGGAACTGTACGTTTGAAAATGCACGACGGTACAATCAAACGACTGACAGACGTCAGGTATGTCCCTGATCTGAAGAAGAACCTGATATCTCTAGGGGTTCTTGACTCCAGTGGTTACAAGGTTACCATAGAAGGTGGAGTTTTGAAGGTTGTACGTGGTGCATTCTTAGCCATAAAGGGAATACGAGAAAGAAATCTATATTTCCTTGATGGTCACACAGTCTCTGGGAGTGCATCCGTCTCCGACTGTATAGAAAAAGCAGATTCATCTGATACTTCACGACTGTGGCACATGCGCTTAGGGCATATCGGTGAAAAGGCCTTGCAGAATTTGGTGAAACGAGGTCTACTAAAAGGTGCTAAGAGTGGAAAACTTGACTTCTGCGAGCATTGTGTCTTGGGAAAGCAGACACGAGTCAAGTTCGGTACTGTCATGCATCGTACGAAAGGAACACTGGATTATGTTCACACTGATGTTTGGGGGCCTTCCAAAAATGTTTCATTGGGAGGTAAACATTACTTTGTGACATTTATTGATGACTTTTCCAGGTATGTCTGGGTGTACACCATGAAGCACAAGGATGAAGTTCTAGATATCTTCCTTAAATGGAAGAAAATGATTGAAACCCAGACAGGCAAGAAAATCAAGAGGCTAAGATCTGATAATGGAGGGGAATACAAGTCAGATCCATTTCAGAAAGTTTGCCAGGACGAGGGGATAGTCAGACATTTTACTGTGTCAGGCACACCACAACAAAATGGTGTAGCAGAACGTATGAATCGTACCTTGGTTGATAAGGTTCGATGCATGTTATCCCAATCCAGATTGAGCAAAGCATTTTGGGCAGAAGCTTTGTCATATGCCTCTTTTATCATCAACAGACTCCCTGCTTCAGCACTAGATGGGAAAATTCACAAGGAGGTATGGTCTGGACAATCCGTTTCTGATTATGATTGTCTACATATATTCGGGTGTTCTGCATATTTTCATGTGAAGGAATCAAAACTGGATCCTAGAGCCAAGAAAGCTGTTTTCATGAGTTTTAGTGAAGGAGTTAAAGCATTCCGTATGTGGAACCATGAGTCAAAGAAGATCGTGATAAGCAGAGACGTTACCTTTGACGAGTTTGTTATGTTGAAACAAACAACTGTAGAAATGGAGAATCAGAACCAGGTGGAGTTAGATAATCCTGCAATTCCAGAAAAACCAACTCAAATAGTTGATCATCCTGAAGATGATGACGATCGGGATGATAGCTCCGTTGAGACGGAGGTACTAGCACAAGCACCACTACAAGAGACCACACATCAAGAAGAATCTATTGCCACCAGGAGACCGAAGAGAAATATTCAGATACCTGCTCGATATACTGATATGGTAGCATTTGCACTTCCCATAACTGAAGCTGACATTCCGTACAACTACAAAGAAGCTATGCTTAGTGTAGAACAAGGTATGTGGAAGGCAGCAATGAATGAAGAAATGCAATCTCTTCATCAGAATCAGACTTGGAAGTTGGTTTCACTTCCAAAAGGCAAGAAGGTGATTGGATGCAAATGGGTCTATGCTAAGAAGGAATGTGCTCCAGGAAAAGACAACATCAGGTACAAAGCTAGACTGGTAGCAAAAGGCTATGCACAGAGAGAAGGAATAGACTACGATGAGGTATTCTCACCAGTTGTTAAACATTCCTCTATTCGTTTATTACTAGCTTTGGTCGCACAATTTGATCTCGAGCTAGCTCAACTCGATGTCAAAACTGCATTTCTCCGTGGAACCTTGGACGAGGAGATTTATATGTCTCAGCCAGATGGGTTCAAAGTTCCCGGACGAGAAAACTGGGCTTGCAAGTTAAACAAGTCACTATATGGTTTGAAGCAGTCACCCCGACAATGGTACAAGCGGTTTGACAGCTTTATGAAGAATCAGAGGTACACACGCAGTCAGTTTGATCACTGTGTCTATTTGAAGAAACTCCAAGATGGTACATTTGTTTATCTACTCTTATATGTGGATGATATGCTAATCGCATCTAAGAGCAAGGTGGAGATTGACAGGCTGAAGGCTCAGCTAAGCTCAGAGTTCGAAATGAAGGATCTTGGAGAGGCCAAGAAGATTCTTGGAATGGAAATCAAGAGAGACAGGGTAAAAGGGACAGTCTGTTTGACACAGACTCAATATCTGAAAAATGTACTACAGAGGTTTGGTATTAATGATAAGACTAAACCTGTAAGCACTCCGTTAGCCCCACATTTCAAACTTAGTGCATCTATGTCTCCAAGTACAGATAACGAACAACAGCAGATGAATGTTGTCCCATATGCCAATGTTGTTGGAGCCCTGATGTATGCAATAGTGTGTACAAGACCAGACATTTCACATGTTGTCAGCATGGTGAGCCGGTATATGCATAATCCTGGCAAAGGTCACTGGCAAGCAGTGAAGTGGATTCTACGATACATTCAAGGTACTGTAGATATTGGTTTGAAGTTCGAAAGAGACAAGACTGTTGTCAATTGTCTAGTTGGATACGTCGATTCTGACTATGCTGGTGATCTCGATAAGCGTCGATCAACTACTGGTTATGTGTTTACTATGGCAGGAGGACCAGTGAGTTGGAGATCAACGCTACAGTCAACCGTTGCCTTGTCTACTACAGAGGCAGAGTACATGGCGATCACCGAAGCAATTAAGGAAGCTATTTGGCTTCACAATTTGGTCAGAGACTTGGGAATCTGTCAGGAAAACATCAAGGTTTTTTGTGACAGTCAAAGTGCCATATGTCTGGCAAAGAATCAAGTTCATCATGGTCGCACCAAACATATCGACGTACGGTACCACTTTGTTCGAGAAATAGTAGAAGAAGACGACATTCTACTTCAGAAAATCGGAACTGCAGATAATCCTACAGATATGCTAACAAAGGTGGTTTCAGGGATCAAGTTCCAGCACTGTTTGGATTTGGTCAATATCTCTTGTGTTTTTGGCACCTAAGGGTGCATTGGAGGTAGCACAAATCCTTGAAAGTTCGTCAGGGTGGAGATTGTTGGTATTAGGCGGCGGTGGCTCACTGGAAGGTTGGTGGGTTGGTGGGTAGTGGGTTGGTGATGGCTGATTTTGTTGAAGATAGAGCACACCATTATTGACAGAGGTGTACTCTACTCTCCTATATAAACCCATGTATCCTCCTTGTAAAATCATCCCTCAATTTTCAGTTATACATACATTCAGTGCTACCTCCGTGGAGTAGGCAATTTGTCGAACCACGTAAATCTTTGTGTTTCTGTGTGTATGATAATTCCCACTTTGATTTACTAGCTTCCGCAGTAGCTTCCGCACAACATTAGGGACAATGCTCTCCACTGTCTTAAAGTTTTAGTAGCAATGAAAGGTTTATATTTGCTCAAAGCTAGTGAAAGGGTGGTTGAATCTGCTTCCTCAATTAATTTAGTTGAAGAGACAGCTGGAGGTAGGAACTTTGATTATGTTCACCATGATCCAAATGACATGCCTATGATGAGGATTGTTGCTGTAAATTTGTATGTACTAAAATTGGGTAAACAAGTCATTAGTCAAGTTAGTTGTCGATATTGGGGGACATTTAGCATCACTGAAGCTCTACAAGCAGGCGTGGTAATTGCATTGGTTAATAATATAACTCCATGGCCTCACTTCTATGATGTTATCTACCAAGTTTATAAAGGTGCAAAATTGAATTGTTATAACGTAAAAAGAGCAGCTCCGCAGAACTATAGGTACAAGGAAATTTTAAGCATTTCCACGTTGAGGACAAGGTGAATTTTGAAGGGTGGAGTATTGTTACGGATCATGGTCCTAGCCTATTCAAAGAGGATATAGGATAAGAATAGAGGGCTAGGATTAAAAGTTAAGAATGATTGGCTTCAGGGGCGAAGCTAGGCTTTGTTGGAGGGGGCCATGGCCCCCCCTAAGGTTTGAAAATTTTGTAAGATTCACCTTAAGGTTTGGAAATTTTGTAAGGTTCACCCCAAGATTCAGCCCAAGAACTCTATCAAATAAAAGTTCTTCAAGTATGTGTTCTTGTTACTTGTTAGTGGTTTAATTGAAAAAAAAGAACATAATACATTAAAAGGAAAAATATAAATTTAAAAAAAATTTGGCCCCCCCCGCCAAACTTCAATCCTGGCTTCGTCCCTGATTGGCTTAGATACATTCTCAAGTTGTTTAGTATTTTCTTTTAGTTTAAATAGTTGAATGTGTGGCATTAGTTGATATTAATGAAAATATAACTTTGTTCTCAATCTTTCTTTTTTTCTCTCTAAATTCTTCTCTCTTTCCTCTATAATTTTTGGAGTTATTATAAGAGAATCTAAAATCTTGCTTTAATATTCAAATCTTTTGGATTGCCATACTTTGTAAGACTTTTTATATAATATAAAAATCCTAATTTGCTTTTCAAAAAAAAAACATTATATGCCAAAAAAATCATTAAAGTGAACAACACTAGCCAAATATATTTACATCTCTCATCATAAACTTCAAACACGGAATCCTCATAAAGTTAACTTTTAAAATTAAAAGCTGCTAGAAATGTTAAGTTATAAGCACACATGCATAATAAAAATCAATCACTTTGTTTGATTGTTTCTAGTATTGAAATAAGTTATTGATATTTCTACATAGAATTTATGCAGAAGAGATCCTAGTAAAATATAAAAAATTTATATAAAAGTATCAATTATCTTACAATAAAATAAGATGATTGTTTATGTTAAATTAATATTTACGTTGACAGAATAAATAAATATTTAACGACATTTTTACACTTGTTTATCACTTTAAATTTTCAATCATAATTAATCAAATAAAATCACGTGGACACAATGAAAAGTTTCGCATGAAATCATGCTCAAATTTATTTATATTCAACCGGAAATCTTACGTGTGAATAATAATAATAATAATAATAATAATATTATTATTATTATTATTATTAAGGTAATTGCGTAGTCATTGACTTGATTCTCACACATTCCGGTCAAAGATGAAAGATCCGTGTCAGAGTAAGCTGCCAAATGACTAGTAAAAGAACACGGAATATTAATTTACTTACCCCAACAAAAAAAACATGGAATATTGTTATGCACCAAACTAATCCATTGATCCAACACCACCTTCCTTAATTTGGGAAGATTACATTTTCCACAGCTTGCCATGCTTTACCATTAGTCAACCTTCAAAAGTTTGACTATAAAATTCCCCTCTACGTATTTTAGGTAAAATTGAACTTCAAGACTTCAAAATCTCGCAACTGAACCTTGGAGCTATATTTATTTGTAAGGATTATATTTTGAATAGGACTATTAATTTTAAATGTCTTGTTTATTTTTAAATTTAGATTTGAGACTATTAGTCAAGAAATTATAAAATATTTTAATATGGAGAACTATTTAATATCATATTTAACTAGATATTATAATCCTCACCATTTGGGACTAAAAATTTCTAAACAAAATTAACATCAATATTTTTCTAAAATAACCATAATATCCTATTCTATCCATTTACTTTCTTAATAAATATTTCATAATATCCCAAGTAAAAGCACGTAGGCATGAATAACAGAAGAAGACTATCGTCAATTTTGAGAAGCAATATATAGAAGACTGATGGAAAAGCAAGTGAAGCTGACGATGGTTTTTATTTCTTTCTTTTTTTTCTTTCTCCTTCTAACAAAATCTCGGATTTTCCTTCACATTTTTTATTTTAAGTTTAAATTTGTTAAACAAGTATAATTTGTTAATTTATTTTAGTGTAAGTTTTTAAATCTATGTAAGTGTAATTTTTAAAATGTATAAATTAGTTATATATATATATATATATATATATATAATGAGTCTCTCCAACGAACTAAAGATGGACTAAAAAAAACACGTGTTGCTTTCTATGGCTGGGTTTAAGTACATTTGTTTACTACTATTATCTCCATTTTCTACCGACATAGTATAATTTATTTATAAAAGTTAATGTCCTACAATACTTTAATAACTAAAAATCCTGCATCATGTTCACACTTCACCTTAGCATCACCACTACTGGGATGGGTACTTTGGGTAGTAAGGGAGAATTATTAAAAGTAAAATTTTATTTTCCAAAAAATCATTTCATATAAATACGAGTCTCACATTTTTGTGAAAAAAATAAATCTTGTATAAATAATAAATTTTAATTATGAAAATAATTATTTTGTTGCACGTCAACCATTCATACCCCATAACACACCTCCCTGCAAAATCTTACTAAAGCTTGGACTAAGAAATGAATCATCGCTGCAAATGTTTCACACTGCTAAATTTAACAAGAAACTCCAATACATTCTCAGAGATGCTACGAGTGTCGATTTGGCCGCGATTTCAGTCGACTTGGTCGTCCGTGAACTGAAATTAGCAGAGCTTAGATTTGAGAGAGTAAAGAAGAGCAGAGAGAGAAAGTAGTTGTTGTAAATGAATTCAGATGGTTTTTTTTTTGTTTTCTCAGTTGACCTATTTGACCCTAAACCCAGCCAAAGAAAGCAACACATGTTTTTTTTAGTCCGTCTTTAGTTCGCAATTTAAGTTCGTTGGAGAGACTCATTGTGTGTGTGTGTGTGTGTGTGTGTGTGTGTGTGTGTGTATATATATATATATATATTTAATTCTTAATATAGAGCATCATTGTCACATCATGTTTTAATCTATTAAATAGTCCACATAAGCGTCCAACATAGTGTCATGTAGATATGTTGTTAACTTTTAATACCTTTGGACGGTTTTTAAAATAAAAAAAATTTATAGTTTAATAAGTTGACCGGAAAAAAAATCGATTGAGTGATGTAAATATAAATTGGGGTTTAATTCGGTGAACAAAAAATTATTTAACCCATAAACTTTATTGACCATATTAACATCATTTTGTTAGTTTATTGATAAAATTTGTAACAATTTGGAAAACCTTAAAATAAATAGATAGAAAATAGATTTGAAAGTTTATAATTAATTGTTCATCATTTTTTTATGTATAAACAAGTTTAAATTATAGTTTAAAGTATATTATTATTGGTAAGGGTATACTAGTTCAAACAATATTTTTTTATCCAATCCTTTAATTAATCCTGAAAAAAACAAACATAACATGAGATTATTTTAAGTTATCCCATGAATAATCTCATAAAAAATAAATATGTGATTAGAATTATTTAATTTTAAGATTAATAGTCTTGAAATTATAATCTCATGAAATATAATTTTAAAATTATAATTCTTACAAACAAACATGCCCGGGAGACTTAGGAGTAAAGAGTTACGTCCAGCGGTCCAGTGCACAATTAAAAGATAGTGGTAGTGAAGCCCCTGATTTATTAAAAAAATGGAATTTTATGATAATTACTAAAATAAATAGAAAGAAAATATGTATAGTGGAGAAGCTTGGAACACTTGATATAAGTAACAATGGTAGTGTCAAGTAGTTAACTTCTTTGGCCTCGAGTGTAAGACAAGCTTTATGAAGTACAAAAGGAAATTTGGCTATTTATAGTAGTTGAAATGTTGGATACAAGCTACATTAATAATTTTACTTTAGCTATCTATTATATAATACTCTCTCCGTTCTCAAAAGATGAGTAAGACATATTTTGCACACAAATTAAAAAAAATAAAAGTAGAAAAAAAGAATTAAAAATTTATCAAATTTATCATTAATGGTCTCAAAAGATTACATAAAGTAATGAGTCTTTTTATTTTATTTTTATACTAATAGACTCCACTAAATGATATATTTACCCTTTACTTTATTTATTTTAGCTCATCATTTTGTGGACAAAAAAAATTATACTTTTAGTCATTCTTTTGAGGACGGAGGGAGTAGGAGAGAGGGAGTTTCACAAAAACTATCTTTCGATTTTATCCAATAGGTTTGGTTATATTATAATTCATTTTTTTTAATTTAATTTTTTATACTTTCTAATTTATTATTTAAATTTAATATGAAAATTATTACTCCGTTCGTCCTTAAAATGATGTACAAAAATTTATACTTAGTTATCCTTTAAACTGCGGAGGGAGTAGAAGAAAAAAGCTTCCGTAGAGTAGAGGCAACAAATTGTTAATTTCGTCACTTGTAGTGTGGGTGGGTCATTTGATGCTTTGATCATCGTTCGGCGTGGGCTCTTATCATAAATAGACCTGTCCGGCTGTTCCACCAAATAAGGCCTCCATAATGGCTCTTGGTTCTTCTAGTCTCATCCATAATAATGAATGACATCTATTCTAGGACGTAGCTCCATGACACGTACTCGGTGCAATTAGTGTAAACATTCACTAAAACGGTTAAGATTAAAATCTTATTCCTCTAATACCAAAACTAAAATCTTATTCCTCATTTGTGTATATATTTCTCTCTTAAAATTCTTATTATTAATTATATAATTTATTTATTCTTGTGCTCATATTCCTTTAAAAAGAAGTATTCAACAAAAAGTTGACGAGTACATAATTACTACCTCCGTGCCCAAACAATTGACTGGAATAATAAAAAAAATTATTCTCAAAATAATAAGATAAAATACATAAAGTGAATGATAATTAAGTCATTTAATGAGATTCATTAGTAGAAAAAAATTAAAAATATTTATCATTTTATATAATTTTGTAGAATCATTAAATATAAATTTTTTTAAAAAATTATTTTTATTTTTATTAACACGTGTGTAAATTGTACTTTTTCATCTGTTGAGACGAGAGAATTTCTTTTTATGACAAAGGTCAAAAGAAATTTTACTTTGCTATCTACATATAAGAAACTCCAGGGCAACAAATCCAAATAGTCCTAGAAAATTACCCACGAGCCGATAGGCAAAACGTGTACTCCTAATTCACATGTTGAAGCCTTTTGGCAATATTCACGTATTAAAAGGGCATTTATGTCCATAACTTGCATATATATATAACTCTCATAAGCTTAAACTTTCTCCCATATTCTTACAACACCACGAAGTTTGATAAGCTTCGGCCGCCATTAATGGACCCGGAAGATGTCATAGCCCTCTTTGATTCCTGCTGGTTCAATCCCGGAATTTTAAAAAAACCTTCAATCCCATCAATTTTTAAAGAAAACCCAGACCACCAGTTTCAAGAAAATTCATCAGAACACCTTCAATTCTCAAAGCTGCCTTCAATTCTCATGAGGTCCAAAAGTGATCAACTTAGCTCCATGACCAGCTTCAATTCTGATTTTCTCTCTCCAAATTCAGTCATTTTCACACCTCACCTTCAAACAATCCTCTCAGGAAAAGAAGCTACAGAACAAGAATCGATTAAATCCCAACAGATTGAAAAAAAATTACAGCAGCCAGAAAAAAACAGGGGAGGTGAAAACAGGGGAAGAAGAAGAAGAAATAAGGAAAAAAGTATGAGTAAGAGCTTATCAGACCTTGAATTTGAAGAGCTAAAAGGGTTTATGGATCTGGGTTTCGTGTTTTCTGAAGAAGATAAAGACTCAAGTTTGGTGGAGATTATTCCTGGATTACATAGATTGGGCAAGAAAAATGATGAAGAGGAAGAAAAAAATGTTGATGAATCTTCAGTTTCAAGGCCTTATCTTTCTGAAGCATGGGAAGTTTTGGAGAGAGAAAAGAGAGAGAATAATCCATTGATGAATTGGAGAGTTCCTGCTCCGGATAATGAAATTGACATGAAAGATGGTCTCAAATGGTGGGCTCATACTGTTGCGTCTGCTGTTAGATGATGATGATGATGCTGGGCTGCTGTTGCTGTTGCTGCTGCTTAAGACTTGAATCATTTTGTTTTTGTTGACACTTTCTCATTACTCTTGAGAAAATTAAAATTCCAAATTTATGCGACATCTCTTACATTGGAGTACTACTTAATTGTAGCACTAGTGAATTGTAAATGCAAAATACAAGAGTAGATGTAAATAATAAATAATATTCAGATTCTTTTCTCGTGTCCAAAAACATAAAATATATATTTTTAAGACGAGCAGGCATGTGCATGAAAATTTAAATGTTTTTTTTATAAAAAAAAAACCCTTAAAAAGGGGCATATTTATTAGTGCAAATATAAATTTGCACATATGTAACAATATATAATGCAGGTCATTCAATGTTAAGAAGGACCACGTTTACTAGTACAAAAATAAGCTTGCACATATGTAACAATTTTTAATGCAGGTCATTCAATGTTCTTTAATGAAACAAAATGTTATGTCCATGGAATATATTTTGAATGCAACTTTTTTATATAGAAATAAAACTTTATTTTATATATCTTACAAAAAAAATATTTTGACTGCAACATTGACCTATGACGTCTCAATTATATTTGTATAAAAAAATAAAAAAGTTGCAGTCATATATATTTGAAAAATAAATTAGAGTTGACAACATAATGATAAAAAGAATTCTTTTTACATTGTATGCAACAGTGTAAGGTTACAGGTTCAAAATTTAGAAGGCGTTTCAGAATATTAAAAAGGTAAACTTTTCTTAATTTTTTTCTTAGTTCTCCTCCTCCTCCCCTAAGCTCCTAAAATTAAAATGTATCCAGGTTCTAAAAAATAAAGAAGGAAATTTTTTTCCGTGAACATAGCATGTTAACTGAAATGAAAATGCAAGTCCATGCAGCCTCATTTATTTGAGCATGGGGAGAGCTTGGATGTACACCACTATATGTCATGAGATGGGTGATGGCTAATCACAATCAAAAGTACTTGCGTTGCAGTTGCTCCATACATAGTATCGCATTCAAGATATACATTAACAAACACTGGGGAGTAGGGACAGCTACTATTTTTATTTTTTACGTGAGAAAAAAACCCTGGGGACAGACTTGATGTTACCTAAATGTCTCTAGCTAAAAGAATGTAATGATACCATATGAAATGAATTCCTAAAAATGGTGACAAAGTATAGGTGTGTTAAATAAAAGTTGTTCTAATCGGATGTAACCTTCCAAGATCAAGGCTTCGTCAATTTATGTGAATCTCCAAGTGGTTACAAATTAGAAACTTGCATTTAAGAATTAGGAGAAGGGAGAACAAGTTTCTTTGGTTATTAATCTTTATTGTGTTTTGAGCGATAATGTTTAAACTCTAATTACTGCGTTTTCGAGTTAAATACCAAAATTTTGAAATAAGATGTTAACCAAATAAGATTTTCAATTGTACTTTAAACTCTCAACCACACTAAACACCAAAAATACCGATAGACAAATAAACACATTATCAAAAACTCCAAACTCTTTAAATTGGAGAAGAAAAAAGAAGAATAAGTCATATATAGTATTTCATTCTAGCTCACACTTTTTTATTTTGCCAAATAGACATAGCTAAGATACATTTGTAAAATTAAGGACTAGATATTAATTTGCTTTCAAGACCTACATATATACCCTAAGCTGATGATAGCTAGAGCCAAGAAATATCTCATTTGTCATGCATGACCTAAAACCAACCAAAAGGTAGATTACAATTTGACAAGTGCTTTTCAAACTTTCTCTAGTTGTCCAATTTTCTTCATTCTTCTCAAACTAGCTAGGTAATATAAGTTGTCACACTATGTACATAAAGATGAGGTATCGTGACACAATAATTGTCTTGCGCACGAAGGAAATTGATGAGGAGAATGAGCCAAGTTTCCGAAGGTGATACGAAATTATCAAAGTTTAGTTTTTTTTTATGTGACGTGTCCAAATGAAATTTAAAGTTAGAAAATTCACAATTGACTTTAATATTGGTGGACAAAAACTCATTAGAGTACAATAAAGATACCCCTTTTCAAAGGCCTAAATCAAATTTAATTCGAAATCTAATATAAAGAGAAGATGCCACGAAAATGATGGAATGAACATACATTTGCTACCCTCTAATTTAGAGATATTAGACCTTTGCTAATTACAGATAAAATGTATTCCCCAATTTCAAAGTGTATGGTCTATTTTAATTTTTTGTAGTCATCAATTCAAAATCGATTTGTATTCATTTAATTTTAACAAATATAATTATTAAAATTATAAACTATTTAAAAAGTACAATTAATTACAAAATTTATTATTATCTAATGTTAAATAAATCATATCACTTTAAATTTAAAAATATCTCAAATCAACTTTAAAAAAATATTAATTTCAAAACCAAGGGAGTATCTACGTATACAAACTCTGGCTACTCGTGGAATCTTCTTGATGCCGCGAATTTTTAGAAGAAAGGTGGAATTAAAATTATTAAACAGGCAAGCATCTCCAAATGTATAAAATCTTCTTCTTCTTCTTTTTTTTTTACTTTTTTTAAAATAAAATACTTATATTCACATCACATTAAAACGTGGAAACATGCACACAAAGTCAAGAGTTTATAACCATTTAAGGAGGAGTGGTTCTCCCTTCAAAATCAAACTGTAGTAGATTGTTCACAAAAGAAGGAGAAGAAATAAGCAGCAACACAAAATGTATAAAATCTTAATAAAGAGTCTGAAAGTAACACTTCCCAAATGTATAAGGTAAGTTATAAGGGGAATTCCCCGTTCTTCGTCGTTCCTTATAAAGTAAATAACGTTAAAAATCAACAAATTTATATTTATTTTATGTTTTAAATAATTAAGTATAAATCATCATCTATATATGTGTGTGTGTGTGTGTACATACAAGTTTTACTTTCTGGGTTGATTTAGAGATAATATGAATTGTGCTTAGATTTTTGATTTTAGGAAGAGTTTCTAATTTTGAATTGAGGATGATGTAATTAGTGTTTTAGATTATTTGGCTTTTGATATTTGGGTTTTCAGATTGCAATTGAATGGATGATAATATTTTTTTAATTTTGGTTTTATTAATTTGTTGTTTTACTTTTTTGTCCTTTCATCTTTTTTCTTTATATAGATTTTTGTCATGTTATAATGTCCATGTTATTTTTTTGGTGTCAATAAATAAAAATAAATGCCATGTATTAAAATATAAACGGTCAAAGATGGTCAATTAATGTCTGTCAAAAAAAAAGTAAAAATAAATTTTCTCTCTTGACTTTAATATTTAAATAGAAAAATTTATATTTAATTATTTAAAATAAAAAATAATAAATGTAAGTCATTTATCCTTCCTTATTCTATTAAGTTTTAAAATGTATGAAAAAGTAAAGCTTTTTTATGTCAAATTATCTTGATCATTCTTCTTTCTAAACCTTTCTGTCCAAAAAATAATGAAATAATGAATTTGGACAAAAAGTATTAATATTTATCCAAATTCATCAATTTTTGGACCAAAAGGTCTCGTATTATATCCCTCGAGTTGGGTTCAACTACAGTTTGTTTGAACTCAACTTGTTAATCGGCATTATGAATTGTAGCTTTTGACATTATATGTAAAAAAAAAAAAATAATTCCAATGCTGAGAGTGAGATGCATTCAATCAAACCTATGATACCCCAAGACTTTTTTGTTTTTTTCGAAATGATATAATTTCAGAGTCTGAGATTCTGAAATGTAAAGTATAAAACTATAAATGGGAAGAGAGCTTTAATGTCCCAAAATTGCAGTACCCGTGTTCATTATTCTTGCCAGTTGTTGACAATTAATTATTATGATACTGCAAAAAAGTAAATTACAGTTGTTTTTGACCGTTAGTTTCAAACTTCCATAAAAAGTGGCATAAAAGCCACTGTCGTATCATATTTCAGTTGTAGTGTTGTACTTGTACTAGTGGACTACAGAATTTTACAAAGAAATACAGAGTGTAAAGCGCCCATGGTTATATCGCTAGTCTGTGAGTATCATTTAAGACCAAAATACCCTTCCATTATTGATGAAAATTTTGAGCCAACAAGGCTAGTTACGTCAATTGAAAGAGAATACATTATAGCAATTGTTCTGCAGTCCTGGCTCTTGTATACCATTTCAAACTGTAGCTGAATACAAGTCTCTCTCTCTTTTTCTCTTTATCTATTTCTTTTGATGGAAGGTGTAAAGATGATAGAAAGCTTAGACTCTGTTTGGTTCTTCTCAAATGTCATGTCATCAAAAAAGATTCAAGCTTTGGGCAGATCCCATGGTGATGAAGATGATAGGATGAATTCCAAGATGAAAATTTGTGGTTCCAAATTGGAACAATCAAAACCCATTACTCAAATTCTTGAAACCCATCAAGCCCAGTCTCCAATGGATGAGATTTTGGTGCCCAAATTGGAAGAAGCAAAACCCATTACTCAGATTCTTGAAACCCAGCAGTCCCATTTTCCAATTGGTGAGATTGTAGTGTCCAAATGTGGTGGTGATTTTGGTTCTGAAGAAAGAAAGAGAAGCAAGACAAGGGTGAGGAAGAAGAAGAATACTCAGAAGAATACTGATGGGATTAATTGGGGTGGGTATGATTTTGGGTTTGGACTTGATGTGAATGAGTTTTGGATGCTGATGAAGGGATATGATGAGGAGAGGAGGTTTACAAGTCAAAATCTGCCACCATTTAGTGATGGGCTGGCCATGAAGCAGCATCTTAAGTCATGGGCTTATGCAGTTGCTTGTAATGTCAGATAATTCTATTCTTTTTTCCTGATTTTATTCATTCATTACAAGATGTGTTCACTCTGTCTCTTTCATGGGTTGTTTGATCTGGATGATGAACAGTTCCTGAAAATGGTGTCCACATCTTTTATCCTTAATTTTCCTTTATTTTTTTATTTTTTTTGGCTAACCACAGAGTCCAGGGATGTAGATGAGATGAGATGATAATATTAGTTGAGTCTTATTTTTATTTTAACAAAATGGAGAAGAATTGTTTCAGTTGTGATTTTATTTTATTTTATTTAGAATGGAAGTCTTGATTTGTGTGTATCATATATCTAATTCAAATGAATCCAAGTGATTGGAATTTTTTGGCAACGGGAAGTATTGGATTACTTTTGTTGAATTTGGTGTGGATAAATATTTACTACCTTTGGCAGGTGTGTACCAAAAAATAATTTATTATAGCCATAAATCCATGAATGTACCATTTGATAAATCATTTCAAAATCCATAATTTGAATTGATGTTCTTTCATTAATTCATCTTAAAATTGTATTGATTTATTTTAAAATTTTGGTTTCAATTTGAAATTTGGTGATTCATCATGTAAGAACAAGAGAGAAATATTAATAATAATAATAAAAGAGAAGAAAAAGCGTAAATCATACCACAAAGAAAACTACAAATAATCAGGAGTGTGAGAAGGAAAGCAGCGAGGGAGACGGACAATGGCAGAAGCTAGAAGACTATACCAGATCTTTCACTCTCTGCATCCCAAAATGAAATTCAAGACTTATCACAAAAGAAGTGTCATTTAACTTTAGTTAATTTGCAGAATTTCGAACTTTATATTGTGATTTTAATTTTTAAATCAACAAATTTATACTTAATAATATTTTTTAAGTAGTTTATAATATTAACTAGTGCATACACTAAAATCAAATATATTCGCATCAATTTTTGAAATTCATGATTCTACAAGTTTTGAGTAAAAAAGAATATCTTGAAATTATGGATCGAGCTGGGTACTAGATAGTGTATATAATGACTCCAACATATAATTTTTTAGGATTGATGAGCTTCTAAGTTTCATTTCTATGTACTTTTCAAATAGGTACCAACCTAGAAATATATAAAATACTAAAAATCTCCCTTCTTTTCCACTCAACAGAGAATTTTAGAACTTCAAGCTCTGATTTTCCCTCTTTTTTCTTCTCTATTTTATACTCCTTTTGGTCTTCTTGTGGTTAATGGGTTCAGTGACTTTAGTCTTTAAAACCTTCAGGCTCAAGTTTGGTTGGTTGTTTGGTAATGGGTTAAGATGTTCCAAGCCTAACCATAACTTTCCTTCAAACTCCAGCAAAATTTCAAATCTTGTCTCTCTTTCACTGCAAAAAGCAAATATGACACCAACACCCCAACTTCCATGCCTTACACCATCACCACCATACCAAATATACCACCAAACCCTTGCTAATTGGGTTTGTCTTTTAGCATATAAACAACAAGAGATTGAACTCTAGCCCTATCAAGGATTTGGGAAAAAGGGTGTTTGAGAGATCAAGATCAAGATGATGCAATCTGGGGTTCCTATTTGCATCAATTGTGGTGAACAAGTGGGTTTGGATCATAATGGTGAAGTCTTTGTGGCTTGCCATGATTGCAATTACCCCATGTGCAAATCTTGTTTTGATTACGAGATTAAGGATGGCCGAAGTTCCTGCTTGAGATGTGGTGTTCCTTATGATGGTATCTCTAACTTTAATTCCTTAGTTGAATTTTGTTGTTTTTTAGTTGTTTCTACTAATGTCTCTCTGCCTAAGGATGTTAATTATGCAAAATATGAAGCAATTTTTTATTAAATGCTTCTTGCTAAATTTTGATAAACGTGGATCTCCATTTTAGGATAGCAATGTGTATTTGTAGCATTGCAATTTGCTAATGAATGACATTGGTTTATCAGTAAGGTGTTAATGAAATTAATATTACTTTGTGAGTTTCCTTTAGAAAGTTTTCTCAATTGTATGCCAATAGTTAGGTTTTCAAAAAGTTACAGCATAATGGGGTTTGCAACTACGCAGATCATAAGACATAAGATGAAATTGTGAACATATGATACTACCTCGGTCCTGAATAAAGTGTATGATTTTCTTTGTTAATTGTAAATAGAAAGAACAATTCTTTTTTTATGGATGGATGGATGGAGTACTATTTGGTGTTTGGAGTGACAATGTGCCTACATGGACTTGGTGATAAGTGATTGATAGCTTTTATAGTCGAAGTAGTATGTCTAAGCTAGATAAATTGCTAATTGCACAGAGATTTCAACAATTGCTGATGTGGAAACAAAGGAATCTGGCAGCCGGAGTACAATGGCAGCTCACCTTAATACTGTTCAGGTATAAATGTCCAAACCAATCTTACAAAGTTTCCCCACTAGGAATGATGTTAAATAACAAGAGTGATTCAACTTATAGAAACTTAATCTTTTCTGAAAACTTATTTTGGAAGAGTGAGTCCTGAGTAGTAGTGTTTGAAAGTTCAATCCTCTAAACATAATTCTTTCTTTGTACAGGAGGTTGGACTTCATGCAAGAAATATAAGCACCGTGTCTACGGTGGACAGTGGTGAGTAAATTGAATTTTATCACAATCATCAATTATCCTTTTTGTTTTTATTTAAAGAAATTGTAGTATACTAACTTATCCGGTCCTCTCTTTGAAGAAGTAGTTGATGAATCTGGGAACCCAATATGGAAGAATAGGGTGGAAAGTTGGAAGGAGAAGAAGAATAAGAAGAAAAAAGGTGCAACTAAGGTTGTCAAAGAAGCTCAAATTCCCCACGAGCAGCAGATGGAAGAAAAGCAGCAGTAAGTATATACATGGATGATTTCTAAACAGCGAAAAAAAGATAGCATATAGTTCAGTTCAGAGACGAGTTTTCTAATTTTTAATGGAAACTTGAGTCGATTTTATCCATCTTTTGGAGCTATATTAGGCCACATTCATTATGTGCATAATGAACTTGCTTGTGTTTGTCTAATTTTCATGTAATCGGGATGTAATTATTACTTGCAGGTCAGCAGATGCTTCGCAGCCACTCTCAAGCATAGTTCCCATTCCTAAGAGCCAACTTGCACCATACAGGACTGTGATAATTATGCGATTGATCATTCTGGGCCTTTTCTTCCATTACAGAATAACAAATCCTGTTGAGAGCTCTTATGGTTTGTGGCTCACTTCTGTCATTTGTGAGATTTGGTTTGGTATTTCTTGGGTGTTGGATCAATTCCCTAAATGGTTTCCCATCAATAGAGAGACATTTATTGACAGATTATCTGCAAGGTATACATTCACACTCCAACACGTACATACGTATTGTTAACATAAAATGATCAAAATAGTAGATCCTGATATTGATCATTTATGTAAGATTATTCTTCTTTTTGTTGCATCAGGTTTGAAAGAGAGGGTGAACCTTCTGAGCTTGCTGCAGTGGATTTCTTTGTAAGTACAGTTGATCCTTTGAAGGAACCGCCTTTGATTACTGCCAATACCGTGCTGTCAATCCTTGCCGTGGACTATCCTGTTGATAAAGTCTCCTGTTATGTTTCTGATGATGGTGCTGCAATGCTTAGTTTTGAGTCTCTCGTCGAAACAGCTGATTTTGCAAGAAAGTGGGTTCCATTTTGCAAAAAATTTGCAATTGAACCACGTGCACCCGAGTTTTACTTCTCTCAGAAAATTGACTACTTAAAAGATAAAGTCCAACCATCTTTTGTGAAGGAACGTAGAGCTATGAAGGTTAGCATCTGTATCCATGTAGTACTAGTTAATAGTTACAGTTCTTAGAAAATCATTTATATCCAGTCCAATATTTATATCATCTGGACGATGTAACCGGCTAAGTTATATAGTTAAAAGCAGTGTCATACATTCACACACACGTATCTGTATGTACTTATGTCCAATATTGGTTTCCGAATGAATTACAGAGAGACTATGAGGAGTACAAAGTGCGGGTAAATGCTTTAGTAGCAAAGGCTCAGAAAACACCAGATGAAGGTTGGACAATGCAAGATGGAACACCTTGGCCAGGAAATAACCCACGTGACCATCCTGGCATGATTCAGGTTAATTTTAACTGTCTAATAATTTTTTTTATTTGTCTTGATCTTTTATACACACCTATTTTCCATCGCTCTTCATGGTGATATGAAATGATTCAAATGGACACGGTATGTTTTACAATCAAAGAGATTCCTCTAGGTAATTTGTTAATCCATGACAAGGTACAATTACAATTAGTTGCCGTGGAGAATACCCTTGTAAATGTTTCACCAGCATATATAAATAAGCCAGTTAAGTATTAAAATAGGAAAAGTATTCAATTTATGACTTTAATGCATCTTTGAGCAGATGCTATTTTCAGATTATTTATATATCTACTTTGGGAGCCTAATAAGCAATCACTAATCCAAGATGAAGATTCGTTTAAGCAAACTTTAGGTGAAAAGGCAAAACCAACATCACCTCTGTATTCAACCCTTTTCAGGTTTTTCTTGGCCATAGTGGTGCACATGATATAGAAGGAAATGAACTTCCTCGGCTGGTTTATGTCTCAAGAGAGAAGAGACCCGGATATCAACACCATAAGAAAGCTGGTGCTGAAAATGCTCTGGTATATACTAGAAAAGCAGAATCTCAGGTGTTTTGTTTTATTGTTCCAAACAGAGAAAAGTTTAGACTCAATGATTGTTTTTTTTTTTTTGCAGGTAAGGGTGTCTGCAGTTCTTACAAATGCACCCTTTATTCTCAACCTTGATTGTGATCACTATGTTAACAATAGCAAGGCAGTTCGTGAGGCAATGTGTTTCTTAATGGATCCACAAGTAGGTCGAGATGTATGCTATGTGCAGTTCCCTCAAAGATTTGATGGTATTGATCGCAGTGATCGATATGCCAATCGCAACACAGTCTTCTTCGATGTAAGCTCCAAGCTATTTTAATTTTATATAATCATGGCCACTATAGTACTAATGAAAACATGTAGCTTAGCACTCGAATTTTGATAAAGCTTTACTTATCAAAAAAAAAAAAAAGGGATTTTTGAAAGTTGCTCAAATGAATTGGAATTTTGGCAATTGTTCCTGTGAATTTTATCCAAAGTTCAGGAGCTATCCAATCTGGATTTGGATTATTCTTTTATTAGTTTTCAGTCAAAAATTGTTAATAAGTTAATGATTCTTGATTTTTATTTATTTATTTATTTATTTATTTATTATTTTTTTTGTATGATTTCAGGTTAACATGAAAGGACTGGATGGCATCCAAGGGCCAGTTTATGTGGGAACAGGTTGCGTTTTCAATAGGCAAGCATTATATGGTTATGGACCTTTTTCCTTGCCTGCTTTGCCCAAGGCAGCTTCTTCATCTTGTGGGAGCTGTTGTTGTTGCTGCCTTCCCAAGAAGCCCTCTAAAGAGCTCTCTGAGGTTCAACGTGATTCAAAAAGGGAGGATCTAAATGCTGCCATTTTTAACCTTAGAGAGATTGAAAGTAAGCTATCTTCATAGAAACACTCGATGCAACCATTAAGCAAAAAAAATTCTATTATCAAGATATAATTAAAATTATTCCTGCAGATTATGATGAATATGAGAGGTCACTTCTCATTTCCCAAATGAGCTTTGAGAAGACTTTTGGCATGTCTTCTGTATTCATTGAATCCACATTAATGGAGAATGGAGGAGTGGCTGATTCTACTAACCCTGCGACAATGATCAACGAATCTATTCATGTCATTAGTTGTGGGTATGAAGAGAAAACTGCATGGGGTAAAGAGGTTAGAATTTCTTGCCCTCATATTACAATTTTATTGCACACATGAAATTTCTGAGCATAATGAGGGAAGTAAGCAAGTTTGTCTAAAGAGATCCTAGTTTTCAAACTTTGGGATCATAACTCATTTAATATAGGGTACAAATGTGGTCGTTTACTTGTTAAAATGATTTGACTAATAAAGTTTTCTTGGAAATGAGTAAGTTTATGTATTTTTTTTTGCCATTGGTGTTTGGAAATGATCAAATTTATGGGTTCTTTTTTCTCAGATTGGGTGGATATATGGATCAGTCACTGAGGATATCTTGACGGGTTTCAAAATGCACTGTCGTGGATGGAGATCAATTTACTGCATGCCCTTAAGGCCTGCAT
This sequence comes from Aralia elata, assembly GCA_034770075.1. NCBI lineage: Eukaryota > Viridiplantae > Streptophyta > Magnoliopsida > Apiales > Araliaceae > Aralia > Aralia elata. The sequence goes on along the minus strand of CM068379.1, from coordinate 70,372,417 downwards.
TTAAAGGATCAGCTCCTATCAACTTGTCCGATCGTCTGCATCAGGTTCTCCGATGGGCCCTTGGATCTGTTGAGATTTTCTTGAGTAGACATTGTCCCCTGTGGTATGGATTTGGGGGAGGCCGCCTCAAATGGCTTCAAAGACTTGCATATATAAACACCATTGTCTACCCATTTACATCTCTACCTCTTGTGGCATACTGTTTACTGCCTGCTATATGCCTTCTGACAGGAAAATTCATCATACCAACGGTAATTTCTTTCACTGCCCATTTCCAACAGCTTAACATCTTTGATATTTTATCTAATAAATTCACTAGATAAGTCTTTACAGAGAATTAACTTGGACTTCGAAGATAGGTTGTAAAAAAAAGCATAAATTCCAATTATTATGTGCGATAACACTAGTTTTTCTTCTGTCTCGTTATTAAATTGTCTTTAAGACCATTTGCACAAGAAATACTTACACTACACTATGCTTTGTACCTTAATCCAGCTATCCAACATAGCAACCATATGGTTCCTTGGCCTTTTCTTTTCCATTATCGCAACCAGTGTGCTTGAGCTGCGGTGGAGTGGTGTTAGCATTGAAGCATTGTGGCGTAACGAGCAGTTTTGGGTGATAGGAGGCGTTTCGGCCCATTTATTCGCGGTCTTCCAGGGATTTCTCAAAATGTTAGCTGGCGTCGATACCAACTTCACTGTGACAGCCAAAGCAGCCGATGACGGAGAGTTTGGTGATCTCTACATATTCAAATGGACAACAGTGTTGATCCCTCCAACAACCATTCTCGTTGTCAACATGGTTGGTGTTGTTGCTGGCTTTTCTGATGCACTGAATAAAGGCTATGAAGCTTGGGGCCCTTTATTTGGCAAAGTGTTTTTCGCCTTTTGGGTGATTCTTCATCTATACCCATTTCTTAAGGGTCTCATGGGTCGACAAAATAGGACTCCAACCATTGTTGTTCTATGGTCAGTGCTCTTGGCTTCTGTCTTCTCTTTGGTTTGGGTTAAGATTGATCCTTTCGTAACCAAGAACACTTCAAACTTAACCCAAGGCTGCATTTCCATCGACTGTTGAGATATTCTTCGAATACATTACAGTGTAAAATTTAAGCATTGCTGATTTTTGTCTTGAAAGAATTAAGTGAAAGAAATATCAATGTAAGTACAAAATATGGTACAATTTGCAGAAAGAATATGAATTATATGAATGAATTGTTTGGTTGTTTTGGCATATTTTTTTCTACAGCTAATGAAGAATCATATTATCTGATTAAGGATGACTCATATATACATACATTGATTTTGATGGGACAAAAAACTGTTTAGTGTGCCTCAGGAAAACATTTTGAAGCTTCAAGATGACATTTTTTTTTTATGAAATAAGTGTTCCCATCATTAAAGTATCTTCTTCGTTTGTGTGACATATTTCTACTTTATTCTTTTCTAATAGTTTGTTTCCAACATGTGGAAATTATATTTCTACAAAATTAGAGAGAGAAAAATTTTGACTCTGGCAGCAATGTATAATGTGATATTCGTAAGGCAATTTGGTCTTGGTTCACCAATAACCCCTACAAGAGCAACACCCATCCTTGAAATGGTGAAAACGATTAGAATCTCTTAACACAATTTCGCTCCCAACAACTTTTGACATGTATTTGGCCATCTCATGACAGTCGCCGCATACTCTGAGATTCTTGGTAACTCTTATGGTTTTCCCAGGCGGCAAGCTTAATATGCCAAAAGCCATGGCCAACTTCTCACTGTGCCCACAAAGAGCCACTTCCTTCCGCATCTCATTAGCATTGATCAGAGCATACCGCATATTTGGAGAGTAGCCTTCTTCTTTCATCTTTTTCCTCAACTTCTTTAACAACAACTCGATATTTTTTGCCAGGGGGTGTGCATTATTTCCTGCAACAAAGATATGAACTTTTCCCTTGATCTCTATCCAACTACAGCCCGGTTCCTTTTTTAGGCGACACACACCAATCCTCTCCCTCAACTTCTTTACTTCTTCCCATTTTTCTGCCTCTGCATAGATATTCGCAAGAAGAACATAATAACCTGTGTTCTCTGGCTCGAGTTCAAAAACATATTCTGCAACTTTCTCTGCTAGTTTCACATCATGGTGGATTCTGCAGCCACAAAGCAAAGCACCCCAGATAAAGCCATCTGGCTCAATTGGCATAGCTTTAATGAATCTATATGCCTCATATAATTTGCCAGCACGAGCAAGAAGATCTACCATACAAGCATAGTGCTCCAACTTGGGCTCTATCTTGTAGTCATTTCGCATAATGTTGTAAAATTTCCACCCATCATCGAGTAATCCCGAGTGACTGCAAGCATAGAGAATAGAAATGAAAGAAACATCATCAGGCTCAATACCAGCATGCCTCATCTCAGAAAAGGTAGCACCAGCTTCTCTCCCAAATCCATGCATGCCATATCCAGCTATCATTACTGTCCACGAGACTAGATTTTTCACATGAATCATATCAAAGAGTGAGCGTGCAAGAACTAATACACCACATTTAACATACATGTCAACAAGTGCATTCATAACAAACAGATCTGAAGACAACCCATTTTTTAAGATGAAGCAATGAATCTCCCGGCCTCTATCTAGAGCTGCTAGGCTGCCACAAGAGGGAAGGATACAAGTCATAGTCACATTGTCTGGCTTTAACTCATTTTGCATTTCAACAAAAAAATTGAGTGCTTCATTTGGAAGACAGTTCTTTGAGTAACCTCCAATGATAGTATTCCACGAGACAATGTCCTTCCTCGGCATGTCAGAGAAAACTGTGAGAGCTTCCTCCATGCTTCCACATTTTGCATACATGTCCATGAGAGCATTAGAGACAAACAAACTCGACTGCATATTGGTCTCCCTGATGTAACTGTGGACTTCCTTACCATTCTCTAGCGAGCCATTACAAGCACAAGCGTGAAGAATGCTTGTGACAGTAAAAACATCTGGGTTAATACCATCTTTTTTCATTTCATTGAACAACTTAATCGCCTCAGTGGACAGGTCTTCTCGAGCATATCCAGCAATCATTGAAGTCCATGTCACAACACTTTTATGACTCATGTTCTCAAAAATTTGAATTGCACCATCCATATCACCACATTTTGAATAAACATCCAGCAAAGTATTATTAAAAGTAACTTGGTTGTTTAATCTGGCTTTTATTGCATAAGCATGAAGTGCTCTAGCTAGTAAAACACTGTCAAGACTTGCACAAGCTGTAAGAACACTAACCATTGTGGCCAAATCCACACTAATCCCAGAACTTAACATCTCCTTAAAAACCCCGACTCCCTTTCCCGCGAGGCCATTCGTGACATACCCACTTATCATAGAATTCCAAGTTATCACATCTCGATCACTCAATTCATCAAATAGCTTACATGCACTCCCAGTTTGCCTACACTTAAAGTAGAAAGAAATTAAAGAATTCACAACAGTATTATAAGAACCAAATCCCAACCTCAACAAGTACCCATGAACCCTTTCCCCTTCCACTACACTTCCTAGAGCTGCATAACACTTCAATACACAAGAAAATGTGTAAGAATTGGCTTCAACACCCAAATTTCTCATTCTCTTGTACAAATATATACTTTCTTCAAAATTACCAATCTTTGCATACTCATTAATCAATAAATTCCAAAGGAAAACCTTTTCATTTGCAATTGTATCGAAAACCCGCCTCCCTTCTGCCAAATCCCCACAATTCACATACATAAACACAAGTTTTGCACCCAGCAAAGTGTCAATTTTGCCACCATTGGAACATATAATGTTATGAACTTTTTTACCATCACTCAGCGACTTAAGCTCAGCACAGAGCTGCAAGATACAACAATAAGTCCTCGATTCAAGACCAGATTTTTCAGACTGGCAAAGCAATTTCATCGCCTTTTCGAGATTACCCACTTCACAGGCTTTGTGAATATCGACATTGTAATCCATAATTTGGTGATTCTTGGTTTTGTTAAGTGACAAAGAGCTACCAGTGTTAATGGTGGTACAAGAATTCCTACTTGATGATGGAACAGAGATTCTTGAAAATGGCTTGACAATGAGTGGATCATTTTCATGCCCGACTGATTTTTCTCTCTCGCTATGGAACGATGGAATAACCCAGAATTGTGGCGTGGTTCTGTAAATCAATAGCATGGCTACCACTGAAAGTAGGAAAAATGGCGGGAAAGCTTGTAACCTCAAAACCTAACTGTAAAACAGATTAAACCCTCCATAGGCTTGCATTCGATTCTCTGGCGTGTGGTTATCACGAGCGTCAAATAGTGTGGATTACGGACCTTAGTTATAAAAACCGGACCGGACCAACCGGTTCAACCGGTTGAACTGGAAACTGGACATCATACCGGTCCGATTTTGTTAAAAGACGGAAAATGCAATTAGATCGGAGTGAATCATTTGAACCGGTCGGTATTATTTAAAACCGATAAACCGGTCGATTTCTTAAACATCGCTCTGGTTCAGCATACTCTCAAAAGGTGCCCAGAAAATCTCTAGCCATCATCGGAAAATCGCTGTAATAACCTTCCAAGCGTAGATATACATAGGCAAAAAGGGTAAAAAAAAATTTAATTAAACTTTAGACGTACAATATAGTTGCACAAAACTTCTTTAATTTATATACTCTCTTTGTATAATAATATTAACTTTTGAAAATTAATATAAATTAATTAAACGTTAGACATACAATATAGGTATAAAATTTTTATTGTACGTAAATAATACTACTAATTACAAGATTTTATTATTTTTAAAAGTTGAATGAATTTTATCATTTTTAAATTTGAATATGTCAAATTAACTTTAAAAAAATCGAACTTGATTTTATATTTTGAAACGGAAGAAGTATTATGGACTTGGTGTGAAAATTTTAAGGGGCTATTTGGTTAGACACAGTAAATTTGTAAATAAATATGGAATTTAGTTCGTTTGTGCCAAAGGTATTTTTGCAAATGAAAGTTGCATTTAGTTAATTAAATTGTTAGTTAGGATTAGGTGCACAATTGTACCTGACAATACAAGGCGACTGATATTGTCAAAAAAAAGTTAAAATTTTTTAAAAATATTATTAAATGTATAATTATTTTGACAATATAGGCCATAAAAAAGGGATTATTTGTATATATTAAAGAATTGTATAGCTTCATTACACATTTATACGATCTTTCCTAAATATTTTTTTTTTCTAATTTATCCATCTTTAACATCTTATTTACAAAATTGTACAAATGACTCCAAATGAGAACGACTTTACTTGTTTGGTAATGATTATTTACAAAATAAATATAAAATTTATATTATTAGATATATTTTGTATTGTTAATATTACACATAATATATAATTGTTGACTTTTTTCTATCTCTCTCTTTCACTCTTTTTGTTGACCCTCCTTTTTTTACTACAAGGGGTAGTGCTTAACAGCTTAAGAACTCCTTCATTTATAGGGTATCTTGGCAACTGAATGAATCTAATCCATTTGAAATCCTGAAAAAATCTCATATTGTCCAGGAAAATATGGACTCAATCGTTTTCTATCCTTCCTCTGTACTTCGCTTGGCTTCTTTCTCCACTCTCAGCATACGAAAGTTGGAAAGACCCTTTCTCGCTCTGAAAGGTACGAACTTAACCCTTATCGTAACCCTAATTTCCCATTTCTATAAAATCCCATTTGATGAATTTTCCTTTGGGTTTTCAGTGTTAGTTGTAAATGAAAGAGTGAAGCTATTTGGTTTGGATTTTGGAGTTTCTGGGTTGTAAATTTTAAGCTGAAAGTTGGGATTGGTCTTTGAATCTGCTGAAATTGAAACTGAATTTCATGGTATTTGATATTTCATCGGTGAATGCATTTCATGTTTTTGCTTTTTATGTTATGCTATTGAAACATATAGTAAATTAACTTGAATGCTTTGAAATTATTTACTTCGGTGAGCACAGTGGTATAACTATATGTCTCACTTAAATTACTTTTCTGCTTTAGTATATTGTGATTTAGCTTTATGAGGAATCTGCGGTCATGCCTTAGGGTTGAAATGAAATGTCTAAAAATAACAACTTGTTGGGGTTGAAGAAGTATCCAAACAACTGCAGTTTGTTGGGTTCATGGTGCCCTTTCATGTTTCTAATACAAGTTTATGATAGAAGTTAGAATCTTTACAAGTTTATGATAGAAGTCATGCAATGGTTTATAGCTTTTTCTTTTTCTTTATATTCCTACCAAGAGTACAAGTGAGAGAAAATTGGATACTACATTGATATGAAGTCAAAAATGAGGATTGATGGTCTGTACTCATTCACAAAGTTGAAAACATATGACGGCTGTTTCCAAGGACTTTCAAGTACAGTGATAGCCTTCTTGCATATCGTGTTACCAATGCAGTTAACTGATTATGCTTCGCTTCATGTTTGTGTTAATTGTGCAGTTAAATTAATTATGCTAGTGGTTGCTTCATGCTTATGGTAAGAGTGTTATATCTAATTTATTTAAATGCATCCTGCACTTTAAAACTTGGAATTGGTTTCTCATTAGAATAATATGCAGAATTTTCCTGTCAAAGCACAACCTCTGTTTACCATCCGCCTTTTACCTCTACTTTTTTTTATAGATAGTATAAAGTGGATTGGTTACAAATTTTAACATGCAGACCTTACATTCTCAATTCTCATTCAAAGAAACTGGAGCTGATTAATTAATCATGCCTAATTATGTTTATGGAAAGACTCATAATCAATTTTCTTTAAGGCATCAAATTTTGGCTTTTGTGGGTTGATCTTGTATAAGGTAATGCATTGTGACGACTAAACCGAGCATGTATGCAGCTACAATATGTATGTACCTTATACAATTTAAATTATTCTACACAGACTTGAGTTTGCACTAGTATGCCTTGGGCTTAGGGGCATCCTCAACTCTCATCTTTGTGAGATGATTGGATATAAGTTGTGTTTTATCTACTTTCCGATACTATACATATATATATATATATATATAGAGAGAGAGAGAGAGAGAGAATGTATGTAAAGCAAATATTCATAAATTCTGCTAGTAGGCATGATTTTTTGCAGAAATCAAACTGAGGAATCATTTCTTGATGCAGCTTGTTGAATTTGGCAGAGATTGCAGATGGGCCTTCACTTTTGGCCTCTCGAAGGGGCCATGGTCAAGTAACTACTTTAAGCATAAGAGTTGATGGAAATAGGAGTGGCCGACCTTCTCAAAGAACTTCTGCATCAGGAAGATTTCGGAAGAGTGATGGTGAGAAGATACCTCAATCATCTGATGGTAACTCATCGAACCAGGAAGAGATAATTTCTCTATTTAGACGAATACAGTCTTCTATCTCGAAGGGAGAGTCCATAAGTTCCAAAAAAAGAAATTCCAAGTCCTCCGAGGAGAAGCCTTCTGCTGAATCAGTTTTGGAGGTTCTTCGTCAATCAAGGAAGCAAGTGAAAGGTATGGCAATGTACAATATATTTTTAGAATGGCTCACATTTTTGACTTCCTATAAACCCCTCCGAAGTTGTCATTTGAAATTTGGAATAAATTTCATATGGCTGAAGCATATTAATGTGTTTTTTAGATTGCATACAAAATGAGTTTGTAAGTGTAGGCCCATAGTAAATTTTAGTCAAAAAAAAAAAAAAACCAAAAAACAGAGAGAACCTTGGAACCTTAACACCTGCCTTGCTTGTTAATAAAAGGTGGAGAAAGAGGAAGAGTACTAGTTCCGCCAGATCCTTCTACACAAACACCAGTAAAGGGCTAGTTTCCATTTTCATTATCATCACTGCTTACATTTCTATGCAGCAACAAGCACAAAGTATTTGCTCTTCCTGGACAGCTGAATGTCAAACATAGCAATAATGATATCCGCGGCGTAACGCTACATCTGATAAAAGAGTCTTTTTACTAAACCAATCCTAACTGATTATTATATTAATTTTTCTGTTGCTGATTTGATTAGCAAAAACTTTGAACGAGCGAGGAGAGAAGGTATTGGCAATCAGGCGAGGCCAATTGAAGAATGAGGACAAAACAGATTATCCCTCAGTACCGGACCTTAAGTTTACTCGGCCACCGTCTAACTTTGTGAAGAGGTCTCCAATCCCATCTGCAACAAGCTCAAGAGTAAGAAGTGAGGAGAAGGGCGAAGAATCATCTGTCACCGGTGGTGAAAAGGCACTAGAGTTGGAGAAAGTTGAGGAGATGAAACTTCCTGCACTGAAGGAACTGGCAAAATCTAGAGGGCTCAAAGGTTACTCAAAGTTGAAGAAAAGTGAGCTTATAGAGTTGCTGAGGCCATAATATGTGCATCAAACCCGTCCATTTCCTCTTCTATTTTTTTTTTATTTTTTTTTTGAAGAATGTCGCACTCAGTCATGTTCTTATCCAATATTGTTTAGTAAATTGTTTGGTTTTATTAAATTTCATCTTTGTTTTTGCTTTAATGTTATGGAATGCAACAGAATCAGATTGGGTTCGCTAGCTTCCTTGCTGAAGCCTAATTATGCACAACAAAACTGCTTGCATATAACTTACAATAGTATGAATGTAGCAGAGACTTAAATATAGCTTATACCTATCAGAAGCATGAATGTAGAAGAGACTAAAATAAAAAAATATATAAAAATTTATGATTCCGTTGCCGGGACTTAACCCGGGCCTCTCACCCGGGGTTCTCGGGTGAGAACCAAGTATCCTAACCAACTCGACTATTACGGATCGGTGATTTAAGGACACTCTACCTTCTACAAACTCATACTAATCATTTATTTTTTGTGATAAAATGACAATGTGATTAAATTCGTCATCATAATTTTATTAGTATCCATCTACTATTATTAAATTACAAACTTATTGCCTTTAAGAGCAAATATGAAACAAAATTATATACTTTATATTTGTGACTTTTGAGATTCATAACCCGCCATCCTTTGAGAGGGGTGGGTACCAAAATGGAGTAACCTCCTAGTTTTAGATGAATAGGTGGGGACATTGGACCCTATCATTTTAATAAATGAGATTTTTTTTTGTAAAACGAAGTAATGAATTTTATTACTATATCATATAAACGTTTTCACACACGAAATATTGAAAATATGAGACCCTGTTAGCTAAAAATATTTTTCTCGGTTGGCAGTATTTTCCTTGTGATTTGACCTAATAGTATTTACCGATTTTGTATGAGAACATTAGTATTACAAGGAGAGTATTTTAAGATATTTATATACTATAAATAAGTCCTATTTTGACAAGATTTTTTCCAAGGAAGTTTTAGAAATGTTCGCATCTATTGCAAAAGCCTTAAATTTAGGTGGTGATAATGTCATACCTATATTTTCTCATGTCCAAAAAAAAAGGTCATAGCTATGAGCTAGCTATAGCCTATATATATAAACACTATAGTGGCAGAGCACATTTAAGATCCTTAATACAAATAGACCGTTTCTCCTAATAATTTTACTCCCTCTCTTCCAAAAAAAAAAAAAAACGACATTTATCTTTTTTGTCATCACAAAAAGAATTTTTTTTTTATTGATAATAATACAAAATAAATAATGTCCACTACTACGGCTTGAATTCTGTTTTTATTGATAATAATATGTAATAAATAATGTCCACTACTACAATTAATAACAAATCTGAATCTGAGCCAGCAATAGGACAACAGTACAGATTATGAAACGGAATTCATAATTCACTGCTGTTAAATGTAGCAACATTCAATAGATCTGTAACGAATTTAACTTGTAGTACCAGAAGACAAACTCTGAAAACAAATGGCATGCATAACTTAACTTGTAACAGAAGAAAAACTCAAAAAACAAATGGCATGCATAGTTTAACCTCGATGAGCTTTTTCTTTTTCAAGTGGAAGTCCATGCCAACACACGACGACGAATTTGCAAAAGAAAATGACTAGCCATTGTCATCGTCGATATGGAGTTAATCGTCAAGAAGACAACTTTGGGAATTCCCGTATATTCATGGACTAAGAATTTAGCACCACTTTCCAAGCCATATAAGCCACCTCACGATCAACATGATGCGCAATTGAAAAGAAGGCATGAGACATGATGACACATAGTTGAAACTTAAGATCTCTTTGCTAAAACATATTTACACGAAAAAACCATGGTAGCACGAAGGCTATTACCAGGCATGCCATCAAGAAGTTACATAATGGCTGTCCCCTCCAACACCCTCCACTTCTTTCAGATGAGTGGATACCATTACCACTTGATCTCCTATCATTCCACTCTTCCATAAATCTATTATCCCCAACGCCTGTAATATTTTTTGCAGTCTCACCACAAATTTCGCACAACCTACATATAAATAACATTGTTCATGTTATCATTCAAAGCATTTTCCAGAAGAAAATAGGATGATGACAATGATCAATGAAAAGAATAAAGAAGAAACAAAAAAAATGAAAAAAAAACATATACAAAGAGGTATAAACTAAGAAGTTTCTAATTATGGTGATGCTAGGGGTCTCAAATTTTGTCTCAAAAAGTGTCTTAAATGATGTGTCACCATAACATTGGTTGGGAAATCTCATGTGATTAGCTATGCCGTAAATTATTATCAAAATATTCAATGTCATGCATGGTTCAAATTATCGGCCATTACGCTGAAATGTTGGCATATCGTTTAGGTATCGGTCAAGGCCGAACCACAACTTTGACACGAATCGCAAAATTAGGAATTATTCATGTAAAGGGTAAGTTTCAACGAAATTTCGGCAATTCGGCGTAACGTAGCGGTTTCAGACCAAATAAATGAGAAATCACGGCGTAAAGGAAATTATTCATGTAAAGGGTAACTTTCGATAAAGTTTCGGCAACTCGGCATAACGCAGCGATTTCAGACCAAATAAAGAAGAAATCACGGCGTAAAGGGGAGAAACGCCACACAAAAAAATTGAATATATTGAAAGCTATAAAAGGGAGATGACAAAAGAGAACGAACTTTTTTTATAAATTATACTTAAATGTACCTATGTAGTACCTAGTTAAGTATAACTTAGAAAAAGTAAAAAAAATATCGTACTTCAAATGTACTTAATTAAGTAAATTGTACTTAAAATATACTTATATAGCTAGCCCCTATTAAAGTATTACTAAAAAAATATAAAAAAATGTACTTAATATATAATTAATTAAGCTAAATTGTATTTAAATTATAATTAAATTGTACCTATATAGTATATAGTTAAGTACAACTTGAACAAATTTGAAAAAAAAAAAAAATTTTGCTAAGTTATAGAACATGCGTGCTCAACCATTAATCTAAGACAACATCAATATCAACTTTATTCAAATGTAAAATTGATTAAATATATATGCGAAATATTTGTTTTATCATTTGGACAATGTTATGTGCACTAGATGGTGTTTTTTGTGAACTTAATTGATTTATCTTGCTATTCTTATTATTTAGAATTTTTTCATATATTTTTTGAAGCTCTAATTAGCTAACGGTGCATATCACCCAAAACCGATACCGAATCAAAATATTACTCTTATTATTAAGCAAACTTGGAATGAATGTTAACATCACTAAAAAATCTTTCCCCGTGATGAGGTAACTATATAAAATAAGAAAGGAAGATTCTGCATTAACATACAAATAGGGTTAGAGTGTAGAGTATTTTGTGAAGAACAAAGGCAACAGTAGAGCAAGTAATTAACTAAAACAACAATTACACGTGATAGTTTTAAGAGTCATGCTATACATTGCAAAAGTTTTCAACCGAATTATGATTGCGACGTATGTGCATACATGGGATAGGTAAGAATTAAGAAGGGTCCCATTTTAATTTATTATATCTTGTTGCATACAGTTTCACGTTAGTTGCAATGTCGACATGTATATCATTTTCCTAGTTTTAAAGAGAAAATTGAAAACAACTTGTATGGAAGTGGGGTAAATTACAAAGAAATTTTGCTCTGCCCATACACAACAAGTATCTCTTAATATATATATATATATATATATATATACACACACACACATATATCCCTCCCTTCACCATCTTCCCCCGCCCTCTTTTCATTTATTCCTCTCTCCTTTCTACCCTCTTCATAAACATGGTTGTAGGCCAATGAAAACAAATGAAATTACAAAGAAAGATATAATACTTCAACACCTTGCATTGTAGGATGCTCTAAAATGAAAATGACATTCAGTGATTTATAAATAGTGCACGGGCTTGAAAACAATCCTACATTGGTTCAAAGTAATGTCTTTCTTGTCTTTTCACGGTCAAAATTATGTCTTTCTAATAATTCTTTGGAAAGAACATATTCTTCCAACAAATCAAATTTGAACAGCTTTTCCCAAAACTTAATTTGATTCCATTATTTCAGTGTGATTTGTGAAGACCATAACAAACTTGCTGAAAAATAAGTTTACATAAAATAGGGATTCCCTTTCTTTTGATTGAATATCAAAATATTTCTGCAGAAATTTTTCAAGGGTGGCGTTTTGAATTTTATTCATAGTATGCTAGATAGCCAGGCAAAAGGTAAAAATAACTTATAGTAAGTAGCATACAAGTAAAATTCTGTATTTAGATTCTTATGGCCTTCAGCTAAAAGATAAATAATTCATAGTAAAAGACACCCTTAGAAATCATAATGGACAAACAAAATTCTACAACATATATATAGCTAATAAAGCAAACACAATTTGAGTACTATGACAAGGGAAACACAATGAATGGCAGTTATCACAAGAAAAGAGGAAAAGTTTTGTACCTATTTCCTTTTAGCTTGAACCATGCCTCAGCACAATAAGAATGCGCAATCCCAAGCTCATCTTTACAACCACAACCAAGCTGAATCAGTTCCCTTTCATTACGAGCAGTTGTACTAGTAGTTTCCAATGATTGATCCGAACTCAAATGACATATCCTACAAACCCATTCCCCATCTAAATTCTCCCCAACTCCTCCCTCACCGCCACCGCACTTCACATCAATGACACAGGATGAATACTTCTCGTCATTTAAATCCTTTACCTTCACCTCATCCTCCAACACCTTACTCACCATATCCGAATGAATCAAATCCCTATTTTCTCCACTAACACACGCCTTTTCTTCTTCCACTGATTTTACCACAATGGCCATCTCCAAGGCAACCCGATTATCCGAATTGCTCGAATCACCTCTAATTTCATCCTTAATTGAGTCATTAGTTGAATTCACATTATCATTAACAATTCCTCTAGTATCATTCACATGATCCATAACTCTGTCTCTCTCAACCAATTACTCAAACACTTAACAAACAATCAAATGTATATAATCATGCTGATCGGTGCAACAGCAACACTTCATAATTCCAAAAAATGAAAAAAAAAAAAAAAAAAGATCAGATCTTTAAACTCAATTAGAGAACTAATGATTGAATCAGCAGCTAAAATAAACAAATTTTGAAGATTGGAACCTCGTTGCTTTAGGAACAATTCAAAATCTTAAATTACCTAATACCACACGCATTCTCCATCGTCGATTACTTCAAAACCACGCAGAGATTTAGATTTTAGCAAGGGTTCAAGTTCACCGCAACCATTTTGGTTGACCTCATTTTAGCTTAGATTTGGTAACTTAAATAGTACAGTGAAAAATGTTATATATGTGTATATATATAGAGAGAGAGAGAGAGAGACATGTAGTAGTAATCTAATCCTATAATAGAGATACAGTCGTACTGATAGAGATTTATGGATGAATAGATAATTGATTACTGTGACTGTGACGAGGATAAATTTGAATGGGTAAGTCGGTCAGTCGAATACCGTGACGGGCGGAATGGGTAGGTAAGCCCTATTAATTATCGAGGTTGTCGGGTATTTATTAGCCGCTGGATAGTCCATGTGACTGTTAACCAACCACTCTTTTGTTGCCATTTCATTCACCATTAATGCTTTTCCTATTTTAACCATAAAATATGAAGTTTTTTGTTTTTAATTTTTTTTTAAATTGCAAATTTTTCATAGATAGGTGTAATTTTCTTTTATATTACATTCTACGAGTACAATTTTTTCGATGTATATAAAGTTACAGTGGATTAACCATTTCTCAAATCGTTTTAGTATTTAATACACATGGAATAGTGTTACACACAGCTAACTTTAGTAAGGAATGACAATTTAAATTAAAACCGAATTGAAATCGGTTAATTTTTAATTGAATCGATATATTATACAAATATAAATATATTAAATAAGTGTTGGTAGGTTTGAAATCATCAGAAAGAAGATGAAATACCACAAGTGCATTATAATAATACTTGTTATAGTTTTTTTATATGAAAATTATTACTATTATTAAGTTCTGCAAATTCTTAAATTTATGAAGTTGTTTTACCATTTAAAATATTTTATTTTATTTATAATTATTTGTTAGTACGGTGTGATTCAAAAGAATGAATCGTTTGGTTCAATTTTAATAAAATATTTTTATGAACGGAAATGAATTTGGTGCATTTCAATTTTAATAGAAGTCTTTTTTAAAAATCTCACTTAATAATTACTGCTGCACAGCGGTATCAAATCACTTAATAATTACTACTGCACAGCACAGCACACCACTCCACTAGTCTTTAGGCCCTTTTGTATAGTTAGGGTGACATTATTGTAATATTTTAAAAATGTATCTAGTCATCAATTATTATATATAAAAGTAGGACAACCGATCCTATCTTTAATTTTAACTCAGTCAATTTGAAAATTGGCCGAGTCATCTCGGATCAATTGTAAATTGACGATTTCTTTTCCGCCTTTGGCTTTTCCAATTCTTTCCGTCGATGGATTCCTCTTCTTCCCCTTCCTCTTCCTCTTCCTCTTCCATCAGTCAATTAACTCTTCCTAATTGATACATCTCCTCCGCAGTTTTGATAGGGTTTTGGAAGAGAAGAGAGGCAAAAGAATTCCAAACTCATCACCATGAGGGCCAAGGTAACTCCTCTATCTTCATTTTTATGAAGAATCAATTCTCAATTTCACGTTTCAATTCTCAATTTCACACTTCCCTCTTTGCGCTGCTTCATCTCACTTCCTTTCTCTTCTATCTATTCGACTGCCCAATACGTACTCAATGACATGGTTAAAACCAATTTGATGAAGGTTTAGGGGTTTTAGATATGCCTTCTGTTTGATTTCGTTCTCGGTGATGGCTGCAGACCAGAATAAGGGTTGGGCTGTTGACTCCTTCCACCATTACATTGAGTTCAGGTTTATTAATTTCACTTCTTAATCTCTCTCAATCTATATTATGTATCTGTATTAGACATATATATTCTCTCAGTTCACCAATATTTGGTAGAAAATATACATACCCCAAAATAAATAAATAAAAAGCCATTAAATTTGGTAGAAAATATGTATACCCCAAATACATAAACAAAACCATTAGAATAGCAAGCAGAATGCCTCCATCTCTCAGAAGGATTAAAGCCCAGAACTTTTGGATAGAGCCACATTGCTTTCTTCTTTGCTGCAATTTCACCTCCAAATGAACTCATTATTTGTTTTTCTCTGTTTTGTTTTCTCTCTAAAAGTTTGAAACGGAGCTTCTTCCTGCACCCTGCTTGGCAAAGGGATGAAGGAGAAATAAATATGACATCTGAGGGTATTGTAGCAACAAAACAGAGGTGAGCTTTTTTTCTTCTTTCCATCTTCATATATATTGATTTCTCCATCTGATTTGATTTGTACAATCTAATTTTCACATTACTTGCAATTGATTTTTGTTTCAGTGATAAGGAAATGGAAGGAGAGCCTTCTCCTCGGTCCAATTGCTCGGTATGAGTAGTTCTAATTTGGATTTAGTGAATTGAAGATTTATTTGATGACCTCTTTGCGCTACTTCATTTCACTTCCTTTCTCTTCTATCTTTTCGAGTGCCCAATACGTACTGAATGATGTAGTTAAAACCAATTTGATGAAACCCTAAAGAGAGCGTGAATGAAGGATTTTGATGATTTTAAGAGTATGCAGAACGCAACATTAATGCATTATCCTACAACCCCATTCAGATCTTTAGACACATCCAAAGGTAGTAACTCTTAACATTTTCTGTTTATTAGTCTTTCTACAGGTTAATCATATTATAATTGAGTTTTGCCTTGGCTCATCAGATTAGATGATGAATCTGAATTCCTAATTTTTTGGTTTTTGGATACTTGAAGCTGGTGTAGGAAGATGCGTATTACCTGTTTGTTAAAATGCTACAAAAAGGTAAGAATAGTATTTTTTATTTTTTTGTTTAATTTCTCCTTCTTTTTACTTCACTGCCCCAAAAATTTCCTCATAGTCTATTTGCAGTGGTTAATTAACCAAATTGTGCTTCACATTGTTGATATGTTGTCAAAATGTATGCAGCGGATGAATAATTTGGAGGCTATTGTTTTTAGTGGCTATATGTTTATTGAACCCATTCTCTTGGGTAAATTTCGATACTATTTTTTTGATTTATAGTTTGGTACTCCTTCCTTTTTCAGATGATTGTATTAGAAATTTAGAATTGGATCAACAAATCTTTCTCCCAAGGTTTCTCTCTTTTCTCCCCCTTTCTCTCTCTATATATATTGCATTTGGGTGTTTGTTTATGCTTTAGATCTGATATTTGGTTGATTTGCTTTTCTTAATTTTTGTTTATTTTTATTGTTGTGAAGGATATTGATTAGATTGTGTAATATACATATAGAAACGAAAAATGGGTAGCTCAGGATTCTCATGAAAATTAGAGGATCACCCAAAGTTGCCAAAGGGGAAGATCATAGCTATGGTGGTTCTGGATGGGTGGGGTGAAACCAAAACCAAATCAGTACAATTGCATCTCCGTTGCTGATACCCCAACATGGATTCCCTGAAAAATGTACTATTGCTCTTTCCCAAATCTCATTGTTCTCCTATTTAAATAAGTTTTGAAGTTTGCATCTTCAAAATTGCTCATTTTAAATTCAAATTTGTCATTGTTGTGTGTGTGAATGAAGTGGAAACGAGATGGTATATGGGCTTATTGATATTTGACATGTGTATTGTTTTGAAGGGTGCACCTGATAAATGGAAATTGGTGAGGGCTCAGGATTCTCCCTTTTTCATAATTTCAATTAAGGTGCAGTTATCTCTTTATATGTAATAAAGGTGCATTTGACATTATCCAAACAGTATACATGAATCACTTCTGACCATGTGCCTTCTTTTGTTAAACGTTTTGCATTGTGCCTCTGGCACTGGAGTTTAACATGATTTCATATATGGTGTGCCTTTTCTTTACCCGTACTAATATTTTATTTATTGCTCTATTGACATATCAAATCAATTATATAGCATGCTTTAATTGTCGAAATTTATAGCATCCAATAGTAGCTGCAACAACAGCTTCACCTTTCAGAAGCTTCTAGATTATTTCTTTGTCCTCTGCACCTTAATCGCTTTGTTTTTCACTCTCTTTGTCACTGATGTCTATTCTGCTTCCGCCTTTATAATTACTACGCCCTGTAAATTGCCTTTGTAATTACTACGCCCCCGTAAATTGCAGACCAATGAGCTTGCTACTGTTCGTTTGTTCCAGGAAAACACGTCTTTTGTTGTCTACATCACCAATCTCGCTGTCAAATATGTTTGCAATTTTTTCATGAATTATTATAGAAATTTTTTTTTGGGATAAAACATGTTCATTTATTACATTGTTACAGCTGTTAATTAAGTGATGTTGAGTTTGGTATTTTTGGGTTTGATTTTGTGTGAAGTGATGTTTTTTAGTTTAGGCAGGATGCGTTTACATTGGATGTGCTTGAGGTGTCTCAAGGTTCTGGGGCAGGATTTGTGTGGGATAAACAGGGCCACATTGTCACGAATTATCATGTGATTCGTGGCGCATCTGATCTCATGTTTGTTGGCTTTTTTGTTCAATTTAGTCCATTTGTTGATTTTATTGTGGATATACTCTCATTTCTACAGGTGGGATTATTTACTATGTTATGTGACGAAATGCTTCATGATTCAGCTCTCCAATAAGTTCTCTACTGCCAAAATTATTCAAATTCGAGACTCCCAGATACATCTCTTTTACAATTATTGTGTGTATAATATATATAGGCTGCATTTAACTTTTGGGAATTTTGTTATTTGGCTGTAAGTGTGTTTGCCTCAATTTCATTCCTATTTTTTTTTCTAAATTTAGCACACTTGAGTAAAAGGCAAAGTACAAGACATGTTGATAAAGTGTTTGATCGTCGCCTGGGGTGATGTGTGTTTGTTTACATGTTTATTACAAACAGTTATGCAACTAATGAAAATTTGAAATAAGGTCTCATTCTTTATTGGGTATTACATATGTTAATTCATTATTTAAACTAGCCCGTGCATTGCACGGGATATCAACTAGTTGTATTAATGTGATATTTTATGATGTCTCTTTGCAAGTAAAATTACGTCTATAATCATTTTTTTATCTACTAGTGACGTGTGGTTGACTGGTTCCTAATTACAAAGAATAAATATATTAAAAAAATATAGTTATAATCCATGAGATCCATTCAATGTCCACAAACAGCCAAATTAACAGCAAATGCATATGAGTCCTTCTGGGGCGACCGGTCTGGGCGACCGGGCTCAGCGACCGGTCGGAAATTTTTTTTTTTTTTTTTTTTGGATTTTGACTCTCAAATAATTTATATGATTTATTGAAACTGAAATTTTATAAAAAAAAGTGATTTAGCTGTGTTTTGGATACATATACAAAACACAGTTGAATCACTTTTTTTTATAAAAATTTCAGTTCCAATAAATCATATAAATTATTTGTGAGTCAAAACAAAAAAACAAAAAAAAAAAAAATTTCCGACCGGTCGCGAAAGGGTCGCCGGCCATATAGAGTGATTCTACGACGACCGGAGCCGGCGACCCTTTTGGGCAACCAGCCGATTTATTTTTTTTTTTATGCACTCCCAAATAATTTATGTCTGTACAACACTATTTTATATATGTATCCAAATTAGAATAATCTTGATTCTTGGGGACCAAAAGCGGTATAGTTGCACCCAAAAAAAAAAACAATAATTTTGAGCACATCTAACAGTAGTGTATTTTGCAATGAACAGAAATCAGACACAACAAACACCAAGTAAAATTGTAGGAGTAGAACATAAGTAAATCAGAATAAACAACCAAGGCACCCCAACTCGATCTACTTTCAACTGATCTTTCAAACTATTCTTTCTGGGGCCTTTCGAGCTATTTGTACACTTTCTAGTTTTTACTTATGCAAAAAGCTTTCTGATAAGTACAACCAAACACATATACAAAAGGAAGAACTCTTTTCTTTTGTTCTTTCTTGGTGACGATGGCGGTTGTT
Organism: Aralia elata; assembly: GCA_034770075.1. Classification (NCBI taxonomy): domain Eukaryota; kingdom Viridiplantae; phylum Streptophyta; class Magnoliopsida; order Apiales; family Araliaceae; genus Aralia; species Aralia elata. The sequence continues at coordinate 70,352,983 of CM068379.1, read as the reverse complement.
GGGAGAGACGAATGTCAACCCAAAAAAAATATAGAAGAAACTGAAAAGCATCATGTAAAAGTCAGGGCAGCCATCCGGTGCTGTAGTCTGTAGACCAAGATGGTGCTGCTCAGGCAGGCCTCAAAGGGAGGTGATATTTTATCCCTTCCTGTTGAACTTGTCAATGACCTGAACTCAATTGCCTATCCTCGTGGATGTTTTTATGTCCCTGTTGGATGCAAAAACTGTTGACCCATTTGGCGTTTCACGTGCTCTGGTAGAAGCCTATTAATAAGATCTGGAGATGCTCCTGACAACTGTAATTAGAAAAATCTCAGTAACTTCGACCAGCAATGGTTGGTAACAAAAATATTCTGATCTATAATCATCTAGAATACCAATAAACTTATTACAGTAAAGCCTTATCACGACCATATGCCAATAAACTAAAACATTAAAAGGTATATGTATAAATAAGATGACACACCTCTTGTTTAAAGTTGAAAAGCGGTGGTAATGGACGACCATTTGGTAAGCGAGCATTGGGCTCTCGTAGCTCATCAAAGAAAGGATGTGAACACGCTTCTAACTGCAATAGGAAGAATCAAATCTAAAACAGGAGAGCTATAGACATATAAGCTTGCCCCAATCAAAAGGCAAATAAAAGAAATCCTTGTGGCTCTACAGTCATCAGCACAAAATAAAGACCACCGATAAGATAATAAGAAATGGACCAGCTACTCAACAATTACAAACTATTAATTTGCACTTAAGCCAATGAATGAAAACTTGTTACTCCTAATTCCTAAATAACAACATAACAGATATCTATCCATAACAAAGAAAAGCTGAATGAAACTCACAGCACTGCAGCGAAGACTTGGTGAGTATTGCAGCAGCCGTGAAGCAAGATCAATTGCTTCTGGAGGCATTCGTTTGTGGAAAACCTGAAACCACGAATGTAAGAATACCAACTACATCTGAATATACCGGAAAATAACTATAAAAATTTGTAAATAAATGGACAGTTTAGCAGATCAGTCATGTGTGGGGTTGAACAGCTGAATTACTTATGATGTCCACAAAAATTTAAGGAGTATAAACTTAATGATGGAGAAATTAGAATATAGTCTTGAGTCTCTCGACTACAAGATAGAGCCCACTTAGGACCTTGCATGCTCAATTTTAATTCTTACTTGAAAAAATCTGTAAGTCCAGTTGTTTTTTCAATTTAGTATGTTAGATTTTACTTTTTAATAAGTACTGCCAATTGATATGTTACTGACCAGTTTTATAGAAAATGTAACGAGGCAACAAAGAGAATGTCATACTTCGAGCACCATCAACACTAGTTACATACATCTTATAAGTGGTGAGAAATTGATAATTTTCTAGTTTATGGTAATTAACTTTTGGGATATGATGTAGCAGGAGCAGAAGAGTAAAAAGCATACCTTGTGCCATGGATGTGCCTTGATTTGGGGAAACCTAAAATCAGTATAATTTGGATTCATACAGCGAATTTCTTCTCGAGTTGGTGTGCCAAGAACCTGGAAGATGAAACGTAAGAAACTTTAACTTGAAACACAATCTAAACTGTTTATAGTTCTGATTGTCACACCTTGATAATTTCTACCAGCTGATCCACAGCGTTTTCTCCAGGAAACAATGGCTGTAAAATTATTCGAGTGATGAGAGTCAGAATAGCACAACCAACAAAAGATACTAAAGAACATGAGAACATTGACAAAGTGTAGAAAACTACGAATGGCTGCCAACCTGGCCTAGAAGAAGCTCAGCCAAAACACAACCAGCTGACCATATATCAATTGAAGTTGTATATTCAGTTGCACCAAATATGAGTTCTGGAGCACGATAGAACCGTGAACAAATGTATGAAATATTTGCTTCACCCTTCACCTGAATGGTAACTCATGGTGAAAATATGACAAAGAAAAACTGTTGCAAGATCACATCTGACATGGAGATATCAACAGAGAACATTTTAAAGGGTTATTCTCTAAGCAATTCAAATACTACAATGCAAACACTCATCAAAAGATAATGTACACTGACATACCCTACTCATACTTTTCATAGATAAATAAAATGTATATTTTAATTGGATCCTTTTCAACCCTACCCCTATAGGGGAGAAGCATGTTTTCACAGAAATGCAAGGAGCACCACTCTTAACAAGATGCAAACACTTGTAATAAGATGATATACAGCTCATACCTGTACATTCTTTTACAAAAATTAAAATGCTTAGTCCAGTATATTTGATATTTAATTGGATTCGTTTCCCAGCTCTGCTGAAGGCTATCCTAATAGCTAGGAACCAAAGAGTGTAGCACACTTATACTATTCATACCCGTAGCACACTTATATTATTAATGCCCGTAGCACACATACTATTCATGCCCGTAAACTACACAGTATAAGCAAGTGGCCTTTTTGCAACTCACCACCGCTCCGACTGGTGAGCAAATCCTTATTATGCATCAAATATAAACAAATTTACGGATAACATAATTGACTCATTGAGCGAATAAATGAATGCAAGAATAGAACAATTTCGAAGTTGCATAGCTAATGATGACCTGCCATCAGTTTCAACACAAGACAGTTCTATATTTTTTTTTGATAAATAGTTTCAACACAGTCATATACACACATGCAATTATAAAAAACAGTAATATGCTTGGAAAAAGTTTAATTAGTCATCAAAAAGCCACTGGTTAGGAAATGGAATTTAAAGAAGTGAACATACTAGCATTTTTGCACTTCCAAAGTCGCAAATTTTGACCTGGTGTGAAAGAGGATCAACCTGTGGAAAGCCAACGTTGACGTCAAAAAACAGCTACAACTCTTAATCCCAAGTCACAGTTTGAAAGGTGCATACCAGAACGTTCTGAGGCTTCAAGTCCCTATGACATACTCCAGGAACAGCATGCATATATGCCAGTCCCCTGAAAATCTGGAAATATTCCCCAGTTAAGATCAGTAGGTGAAATGGTAATGATTATTACATTAAATGCGGACGAACCACACAAACCTGATACGTGTAAAGTTTTACATATATGAGTGGCATTCTCTGGTTTGCATTGCTATAGTGCTTCAGAACCCGATACATGGTCTCAGGAACATATTCCATTACTAAGTTCAGAAACAGCTCATTTTTGCTGGTAGTTGAAAAGAAACAATGCTTAAGACCAACTACATTTGGATGATCCATGGTGCGCATTAACTGCAATTCACGATTCTTGTATCTTCTGTCTTGCAAAACCTTCTTTATAGCCACGGTTTCTCCGGTTTCCAGGCATTTTGCCTAGAGTGAAGACAGGCATCAGAAAAATGACATGGAATGATAGCTTTTATCAGAATAGCACCAAAATCAGTATAATTAGCTTACCTGAAAAACAATTCCAAATGATCCAGTCCCCACTACACGCTCTGCCATGTAACTGACAGTCTACATTAAGCACCACATCAAAAATTAGTAATAAAAATACTTCCAAAGTCAAAAAAACTAAGCCGCGTCTGATAGAAAAAGCATTTACGTTGTTTAAATTACTAATACTGAAGTCAAGATGCACTCATGGATTGGATGATATCTTGGAAATATAACAGGATGAAAAGAAGCATTACAACATTAGTGTGGGATGTGAGCGTGGTATGAACATTCAACTAACTACAGAAAAACACTTAATCACTGAGCAAAAATATTCAAGTAGCACAGTTAGCAAGTCAAATATGGTGCAGTAACCTGTTTGGGTTCACCGTTCTTGCCTCCAATGGTCGTAGAAATGATGTGACCAGTGACGGCATCATTTCCATCAACAACAGGATCAGACATCTCCTGCAACAAATGTGAAATAACGAAGTTAGACAACCATTTATCGATCATTGAGTTACACAAATAACAGAACTGAAACCAACAGTAAGACATATACCAAAGCTCCAACAGAGAAAATTTAAAATGTTAATAAAGAAAAAAAAACACTGATTAAACAAGAAAAGATTATCATAGAATCAGACCCACCAACCAGGTGAAAAAAAAAACACTGATGCAGAAACAAATTGGTGACATTTTACAACAGCAGTTTTACCAAATCCAACAGAAAAGCATCATAAGAGAGCAACCAAATAAATGACAAAGTAGAAGAATAATTGGATAAATCTATAAGCATATGAATAAACCCATATGAAAAAATTCTAGCTAAGATCTAACTAGAGTTAGCTAAGAAAAAGTTTAGATTTTTACCAAGTCCAAGAAAACCAAAATCACAAGAAATTAATAATTCCAAATCCACGGACAAAATCAAATCCATGTCAAAACAACAAGCAAAACCCAACAAAGTTCTAATCTTTTGATTTAGATAAAGGGTCTTGTTTTCACCATTCAAAATTTTGTTTCTTTTCTGAAAAAGAGAACTTCTTTTCATTTTCAAGATCTTCTTGGGTATCAAAACACGCTAATACCTAGATCAAGAACTGTAAAACTTTACCGGAAAATGTGAAAAAGATGTTACCTTATCGTCGGCCATAATTTCTCCGGCGAGAAAATGGAGAAGAAAAAAATTGTTTTTTTTTCTTTTTCTTTTTCTTTTTTGTTTAAATGGGGAGGAAAGACTTTTCTTTGTTCAGCTCATAATTGTCGGGCGGAGGAAGGAGGAAGAGGGAGGCCCATCAGGCAAACAGCTCCATGTGATTCCAGCTCCCTCTTTCGCTCTTTCTCTCTCTTCCTTTCTCTGTCTCTGTCTATGTCTATGTCTATGAAGAGAGATAATCCATTTATGCCCCTACAGCTGCATGAAATTACAGCAATGACTTTTTCTTTTCCACTGGATAATTCACTCACTCAAGTTTCTTGTGCTTTGTTTGGTTGGAAGGATAAGACAGGGAATTTATACTGTCCTCATTATACTTTCTCTCCTTCCCTCAAATAAAGTTCCTAATAAAGTAATAAGTAAAGAAATTCTCAAAAGTTGTTATGGCCAACAACATAGAAAAGGGGAATGCCAAGTAAACTTTAGACCCTTATCTTTTGCTCCCTTTTATTTTCTTTTTCATTCCCATTATACTTTCTAACTAAAAGGGACAAAAACATGGATACTTGTAGCGAATTAATATCTTTACAAATAAAGTAATACTTCAATAAATTTTGTCAGCTGAATAATAAATAAGTCTTGCGAGAGATATCTTACTGATAAAAGAAACGCTGAATGCATCAATAAGATTTCTCTCATAAGAATATAAATTTTTTCTTAAGATATTAATTCGCTAATTAAACTCTGAATATGATCAAATAATCACCTTATGAGTTATAAAAAGGACGAACGAACCAATTAAATGCTCTGAACTCTCTTAAAAAAATGATGAATGCATCAATAAGATTTCTCTCATAAGAATATAAACTTTTTCTTAAGATATTAATTCGCTAAAATTATTGTTAAGTTCTGGGCTACCTCAGAATTTGTGAGGGAAAACAATTCTTTCAACAAATTATATTATCAACCAAATACCTCAAAAAAAATCTAATGTATCACCTTATGAGTTATGAAAAGGACAAAAATCGTCTTATAAACACTTAAAAGTGTGGAGTGCTTAGCAAAGATAATGGTTTCTCCACCTAAAAAGGTAAAGATATGACCAAAAATAATAGATTGTATATTCATTGGTTATGCTAATAATAGCAGTGCATATAGATTTTTGGTTAATAAATCAAGAATAAAGGAAATATATGAAAATATTATTATTGAGTCAAAAGATGCTGAATTTTTTGAAACAATATTTCCTAATAATAAGACACAAGAGTCAAGTTCTAATGAACAAAGAACAAGTTCAAACAAAAGAACTGATGACATTGTTAGTGACAGTGATCATGGTTCGGAAGATATTGATGAACCTAGACGTAGTAAACGTGCTAGAATATCAAAAACTTTTAGACCGAATTTTGTAACTTATTTGTTAGAAAATGAGCCTCAAACTTATAAAGAAGCGATATCGAGTCCCGAAACTCCATATTGGAAAGAGGCTATAAATAAGGAAGTAGAATCCATACTACACAATCATACGTGAGAATTCGTAGATCTCCCACTAGGCTCTAAACCTCTTGGATACAAGTGAATATTCAAGAAGAAAATGAAAGCTGATTGATCTATAGATAAATATAAAGCAAGACTTGTAATCAAAAGATACAAGCAAAATGAGGATTTGGATTATTTTGATACATATTCTCCTGTGACAAAAATATCTTCAATTAGGATGTTAATTGTAAGACCCCGACTTTTATGAAATAAGATTTTATTTTTCTCTATGATTATTATTCTAAATGGTAAAGTGTTTAATTGATATAATGTTACAGTTAATGGTGATATATGCAATTTATCAGATAAACAGTATGTCGGGGAATATTCTTTTTGTCGGGAAATATTCGTTCTGTCGGGGAATATTTGTTCTGTCGGAGAATATTATATTCGGTAAAATACGACGGCACCGAAATAACAAAACATTGGTGGACCCCATAGTCGTATACTGAAAACGACATAAATAATATTTTTTTTATCAAAATTATCAACGGTACTTTTACCATTAACTATTAAAATACCCGGTGATAAAAGTACAGTAACATGCGTTATTCCACCGTAGCACACGGTTTTGCACAGTATTTTATATTATTGATTCAATAATTGCTACAGTGATAATTGTGTAGTATTTAATAATAATTGTCATAGTGTTTTCACATTATTAAATCAATACTTGTCACGACACAATAATTTGTATTATTGATATGATATTATTAAATCAATTAATATTATTGATAATGTCTAGAAGTTCTGTCAAGAAACGAGGTTATTTAATTGCGCATCATTTTACGAAAAACCTCCCATTTCTTAGGAATGATCTGGTTGTCAATATTGTAAGTCTATAATATTAATGGTGAATAATTGTTGAAAGATTGAAAATGTGTTGATTAAAGATAAGTGGTAGGTGGTAGTTATTTGTTCAATTTTTGGGGTTTGTCATGAAGCGTTTGTTGTAAGTTTGACTGATTATTCCATAGGACCCACCACTTGTCAATTCGTCAAACTGTCGACAGAATTTTCAGAATTTTTTTTATATAAAACATAAAACTTTTTTTATATTATATATAAAGTTATTTGTTTTATTAGATTATTATTAGAATATATTATATTATATATAAAGTTATTTGTTTTATTAGAATATTTTATTGCACAGTAAAAATCAGACGAATTTCGATTGTCTCGTCTGTGATTCCTTCTTAAACAGTACGCTGCCATTCTCCTATAAATAGGTTGCTTAGTTGAGTAATGAAACTCACATCAGAATCAGAAATTTCTTCTTCTATAATATTGTGCGTATTTCTTTCGAGTATAAGGATACTTTGAGTGTAACTTATAGTGCAAGATTTTCTCAAGATAATCTCCTTTATACCAGTCAGATCTAGTCTCCTATTAAGGTAGGGGATATCATTTATTTCATACTCGTATTTAATATCATTTACTTTCACATTCGTAAGTGATATTATTTTACTTCATACTCATAAGGATTGTCATTCTATTCCATGTATTAACTTATGGGAATAACCTGACTACGCGGACTACCGCATGTTTGGTGAATAACCCTTCATATTCATTCCTTATTAATCTGTGGGAATAACCTGACTACGCGGACTACCCTATGCCTGATGAATAACCCTTCGTATTCATTCCTTATTAGTCTTTTGTGGAAATGATTTGTCTACGCGGATTACCGCATGACGGGTGAAAATCCATTTGCAGTTTCGTACATTCTTTCATACTCGTAAGTGATGTTATTTTCTTTCATACTCGTATGAGATATCATTTCTTTTGTGTTCGTCAAGGGATATCGTTTTCTTTCATATTTCTCCATTTATGGTAAGAAATTATTATTTGTTTCCATAACCTTATTATTAAATGGTGAAAATCCCTGAAATTAGTAGAATATCCTTAATAGCTTGTGTTTCATTTAATATCTTTTCACTTGAATCTTTCTATTTCGTTTTACACGTTATAGTTGAACCGTGAACTTTATTTATTTTATTTTTGAGTTATAATCGAATTTCTTGATATCATGTTGGCAATTTGGATAATCTTCGACATTGGATAAATTAAATTACAAATCTCTAATATTTATTCTTATTCTTGATCTCATTGTTTTTATTGTTTCTATTCATCCTCTATATTATTGTCATAATCTTCAGACTTAAATTGTGGTGAAAAGTTATCTTTGACCCGTAGTGCAAAGATGAACTGATGATTGACATTATTATGACAAGGAATTGTGTATTGGTATAATCATGATTATTGGTGTTACAGACAAAGACTTGTGGTAAAAATTCTCTTTGGCATATAGTGCAAAGATGGACTGGTGTTTGGTATGATCATGACCAAAAGTTGTTATGAGGTATGATCATAACCAATGATGTTACAAAGAAATATCTTTGGCCCGTAGTGCAAAGATACACTGTTGAACAGAAATTGTTTATTGGTGTTACAGGAATATAATATTGGTGGTGAACCTTTAACTTGTAGAAGATAGTAGACATTATGGTCTACTTGACTTTTCTAATGGATTGCTTGCTCTGCTGCAGTTGTTGTTGAAACATTTTTAATATCTTTAAATATCTGATTTATCACTATTGAAGGCTAAAGATAATTTATTCTTCATTATTTTAGTCGTGATATTCTGTACTGGGCTATTTGTGTTCACTCTTTTTCTTTTTGTTCTATTGTTCTGCTCAAGAAATGAGAATGTAGTTGGGACTAGCCGGGAAATAGAGTGATGGTCCGAGACTGTAGAAGTATCTCAATACATTATAAAATAGTGTGATAATAATTGTATTGAGAACTTAAGTTTGGTGTGTATATTGTTGTACTAGATATGGTACAACATTTGTATTGAGACTTACAGTATGTGTGTTGTCGTATTTTACACGACAGTTTATTAGTTGTAAATTAGAAATTTTGTATTTGGATTTGTATTTTGTAGTATGTATTTTGACGACTCAAAATGGGTTGTGTGGACCTATTTTGGGGGGGTCACATTGATAGCCATTGCAACTATATACAATTTGGAGATACATCAAATGGATGTGAAACAGCTTTTTTGAATGATAATCTAGAAGAAGAAATATACATGGAACAATCAGAGGGGTTTATTATCCCAGGACAAGAAAAGAAAGTTCGTCGGCTTGTAAAGTCCCTGTATAGATTAAAACAAGTACCTAAACTATGGCATGAAAAATTTGACAGTGCAATGATGTCAAATAGTTTCAAAATAAATGAGTATTACAAATGTGTATATGTCAAGGACACTGCGAAAGAGTTTGTTATTATTTGTCTTTATGTAGATGATTTGCTCATTATGGGTAGTAATAATGAAATCATTAAAATTACCAAGAAAATGTTAAATAATATGTTTGACATGAAAGACATGGGTGTTGCCGATGTAATATTAGGAATTAAAATTTCTAAAACATCGGATGAGTTAGTATTATCACAATTACACTATATTGAGAAAATACTCAGAAAATTCAATCAATATGATTGCAATCCGGTGGGAACACCAGTAGATATAAATCTACACTTGTCTAAAAATAAAGGAGAGAACATATCACAACTTGAGTATGCACAAATAATTGGAAGTCTTATGTACGTAATGAATTGTACGCGTCCTGACATAGCATATGTTGTTAATAAATTGAGTATATTTACAAACAATGTAGGACAAGATCACTGGAAAGCAATTATAAGAGTTTTAAGGTATTTAAAATACACTCAAAATTTTGGATTACACTACTCGAGATATCCGGCAGTACTTGAAGAATACTGTGATGCGAACTGAATATCAGATACAAAAGACTCTAAATCCACAAGTGATTCTGTGTTTACACTAGGTGGAGGAGCAGTATCATGAAAATCTTCTAAACAAACATGCATTGCTCGATCAACAATGGAATCTGAGTTTATTGCATTGGATAAGGTTGGTGAAAAAGCTGAGTGACAGCAATAGAATTAGATTCCCTTCAACCTAGCGCAACAGTGCTCCAAGGCGCGCGCGCCTGATGAGTTGCTTGCCTTCGCCTAACTTACTTCATCCCTATTCAGCCATCAGCCATGCCACTTCTTTACATCCAAACTATTTCAAAGGGACATGACCAATTTGAAGGGTCCTCCTATAAATACCATATTAAGTCAGGCATTTTAGTCATTCAATTCAATAGTACATCATTAATTCATTCATATTCGCAGTTTCATTTGAGAGAGTTCAGAGAATTTAATTGGTCCGTTGTGTGTGTTATTTATATACAATATGACATAGAATTAAGCAAATAAGTCTTTCAGGCTCCACTTTTGTGTAGCCATTTGAGTCTGCTACTTAGATTTGTTTTGCTAAATATAGTATTTGGAATTTGTTATTTGGATCGGTCATATTTAAGAGTGCACTAAACATTATCAAAATAGTAGTGATACTTTTGAATTGAGGGCTTTCTTTGTAATACTAAAGGTTAATTACTAATCATAAAAATGATGCGAGTTCCCCAAATAGGTACACTAATGAAACTAAGCAAACATTTCAGAGGTGAAGATCAAACTCCGTCATGTGGAATGGATATTCTTAGTTCAATTAATGGGCCACAATTATTTTAGTATATAAGGATGAACATTGATGTCATAACATAAGTGTGCCTTTTATTTCATTTTCTCATTCACATTTGAGCATATAAACATGATGGGTCCCCCAATTTAATACTCCAATTATGTCCAAAATTAAAGACGCTATTCAAAAATTAACGATATATTTCAAATATTCTTGATATCTCATTACATTTTGTTATATTTTCTGCTAATGTTAAAGATGTTTGAATTTTTTCATTTGACAGTCTTCTTGCCCAATTTTCCTTGTTTTCTTCTTCTTAGAAGGTGTCATATTAGAAATGTTTTTAGGATAATGATATATTTTGTGATTTTTTAATTGCGAGTTATGTGAATAATTATAATTGATAATATTTTAACGATGTATTTGATATAATGAACTAATTTTATATTCTTACTTAATTTCATATATTGATATACGTTACAATCGTAATTTGACAGAAAATTCTCGCAATACATAACATGACTCATGTTTTTATAATTTTGGAACGAATGGAATCCTCTCTGTCTGCCCCTGATTTTTTTTTTCTTTCTAATATGTGCAAATAAGAAAAAATTGTTACAGCTAAGACACGTATAAAAATGTTCTCATCGAAGCCCTTTTCTACACAGTATACCAAATAAAAATAAAAAAATACCACGAAACTATAGCAATATCTTCATTTGCTTTGCTCTCATTAAAATATGGGTCATACCATACCCCAAAAATTAAACATTCATTTTCATTTAAGTTCATCTAATGAACTGGACATACCGACATATAATATATGTCAGTTATAATTTATCACCCCCGGAATAATTGCAAAGGAAGTAATTCTGCATCTGTAGACTGTAGCGTATATACCTTGTTGTAAATGAAAGCACTGAATTCACATTTAACAACTTATGCAGCAGGGATTCAGTCAATATGTATGTGTTGTCAGAGCCGGTCCTGGGTTTCTGAAGGCCCGGGGCGAAATTTCTCGAGTGTGCCCAGTGGCGGGGGTTCGGGGGCAGGCGCCCCCGAGCCAATTTTTTTTAATACTTTTGTATTTTTTTAAAAATTTGACGGGGGTTTGTAGTGTGTTGAGATGAAACACTTTTTTTTAATATAAAAATTTGACAAAAGTTTTTTGATTTGACAAAAGTTTTTTCACAACATAATTAAAACAGTGTTTCATATCAACAATTGCAAAAGTGTTTTTGAAAAAACATAAATTAAAAAAATAGTAAGGTTGCCTTTGTATTCAATATTGTGTCATATTTAAGGTCATTGTGCGAAATTAACCATATGTTTGGTCATTTGTCATATTAAGATGTTTATTTTTCTTTCTCTTTAGAATTTAAGCATTGAAAAATTATGTAAGTGAAAAAGAAATGGAAAGCAAAATAAAATACACCTGAACCTGGGTTTGTACTATGACAAGATACCATTCTACCACTAAACCATTAGTGCTTTACATATATATAAACATATATACATATATATACATAAGCTTGTAATTAATTTTGGCCCCCCTACAACTTTGGGCCCTGGGCGGTCACCCTGTTCGTACTGGGCCAGGGTCGGCTCTGTGTGTTGTTATATTTTTAAACTTGAGGACGACCTTTCACAGTCCTCCATTGATTAGCTAAATGGAATAAATCATTTTCTTCAAATGGAATAAACTTCTTTTAACGAAACTCCTATATAAAAGAAATCCATTAAGAATTAAGTGTTTGTTTAGGAAGAGTTTTATTTGAAAAGGATTCCTATTTTTCAAATATATTATTATTACATTTAAGAGTCCACGTAGTGCTGGGAGAGAATTGGGTAAATTCGCGCATTATCTGCGCGTACACAAAATAACAGTAACAAACATAGTAGAATCCAACTTGACCCAAAACTTTAATTCATATCTCTCTTGTTATTTCTATTATACGAGACTCTAATTGAAATTATTAATTCCTAATAACCTACTTCTCACAAGTGAGTTTATTACAACCACTTTTTTTCTCATCCACAATCAGCACCAAAGGTGGGAAAGCTAGACTAGAAGAGGCATAAAAGTTTGTCTTTAGACATATCATATCCTTTTAAAATTATGGATATATTTCAAAACTGACAATTTGTATGGACAATTTTTCTTTACTATTTTAGTCCTGAAAAAGTATAGCAGTTCAATTACTTGTAAGAAAAAATATTAGTCGTACATAGAAATAATGGATCTTCAATTTTGAAACACAGGAAAAAAAAACTCTTATTTTGGAATCGAGGGTACCGGCAATGTAATTTGTTCAAAAATATTGTATCTAAGAATGTTATACAAAAAAAGTTTGACTCTCATTTTCTATATATCGAAGGATTACATGTATAGTATTGCCTTGCCTCCTTGATGCATTGGAAAATTACAATGAAAAATAAAATTTTCATATATTTTATTATTTATGGAGTTTTATATAGTTTATTTAATATATTTTTATTTATTATTTAGAAAAATTCAGTAGTTTAATTTATATTTAGTCCGTTTATGTTTTGGGCTTTAGTTTTTTAGTTTTAGTTAGTTTAAGATTTAATTATTTTCTTTTTTCAATCAATCATAAGAAAGTAGTTTAACATTATAAATATGTTATCTTAGGTTTTTATGAGATACATCTTTTGACAACTATTATTAATCCTATTGTGTTATTGGATTTATTTACCTTTGTGCTGAGTAGGTTAAATTAACAATTATATTCCGCTGCATCAATTGGAATTAGAGTCTGGTTAACTGTATCCATTGGTCATGGTTGAAGGAGCAGATAGAGTAAAATCAAGTGTGTTATCTCAAGAATTCTCTAATTTTTAGTAAAAATTGAATTCTAGACCAAAAAAATTACGTAACTCGTGATGGTTTTTACCTAAATCGAGGTTGAGCGTGGTTTTTATTTATCTTCTTAAAAAAATAAAAATAAATCTTTGTTCTTCAATTGTTGGAATCTATCATCCAATTCATCATCAACATCACAAACCGTCATCCACGCCCCACGACCAACAACAGGAACAAGGAAAGCGGATAAAAAAAATTTAATATTTTTATACGTATTTTTGATATTTTTATATGATTCTCTCTCACATGAGCATAAAGTGGGTCTCACCATCATATGAGAAAGAATCATGTGAAAATATTAAAAATATATGTGAAAATAGTGTTCCCCAATAAAAATAAAATGAAAAATTGAAACCGTAGCCAGCCTTAATCACCAAAAGCAATTGGGCCAAAATCAAACCCAGTCACTACTGCAGATTGTTGGAGGCCTTTAAAGCAATTTTGGCAAAGTACTATCAAGGCCCCTATAATTGGGTAAACTTTCTAATTTGATTCAAGAAATTTGGTTATTTGCATAGTAAACTTTGACTTTTGAATTTTATTCTCATGAGAACAAAGAAACCAAGTAGAGATTTTATGCACGCTTGTTTTATGATGACATTCTTTATTTTGAGGGTACTATGACACAAATTATTTTCTTTATTAGTTGTTTAATATTGAAAAATATTTTTATTATTATAAAATCCGTGAAGAATATAAGGTCAAGTTGATAGTAGACAAACTTGTTGGGTATGCAGTTGAAAGTTGGACTCAAATGCAGTATATGAGATCACGAAATGGTATAAGAAATTTTTTTTATTGGGAAGATATGAAAGATATATTGATTTCTGAATATTATTGACAACACGTCACATACATTCATCGTATGTTGGATCAATGGGTTGTAAAATATTTGAGATATTATGATGAGTTTTTTGTTCAATCATACATTGATATCCAGAAGCAAGTGAAAAGAAGTTAGTAAAAACATGCAAAAGGTTTCAAATACGGTCTCAAAGAAAATTATCAACGCGAGATTGAAACAATTTGAAGCAGAATTTATAGTTGATGATACACCAATTTCAAAGACAACCTGAGATTGAAGTTAGTATAGTCGAAGAATCACAAGTTCTTGTTGAGTCACCTATTATCAACGCGAGTATGGAAATTTTTGTAATGTCAAAGGATGAAAATACTACAACAGACACCATTGGTTTAGAAGTTGCTTCTATTCAGGTGTTCGAGGACATCGAAATTATTGATTTTGTTATCCCTGATTTTTTTTTGGTCATGCAGATTAATTGGAAGATATTGGTATTTTCTCACTTATTTTCAGGATTATCTTTTGAGAAGAAAAGTCATGGAGTTTTGATCCTGCAAAGATTGAATATACATTCTTGGTGTTTGATACTTGTTTACTTTAAATTTGAAGACCGATTTTTTCTAAGAAGGGGAGTTTGATGCAATGAAAAATTACAACTAAAATTAGGATTTTCATATATTTTATTATTTATGGAGCTTTAGTTTATTTGATGTATTTTATTTATTATTTAGAAAAATTTAGTAGTTTAATTTATATTTAGACCGTTAATTTTAGGGTTAAGTGACAATTTTGTCTTATTTATTATATATATTGATGTTATCTTAAGGTTTTGTGAGATACATTCTTTTGACAACTATTATCAATACTATTGTGTTTTCTTTTGGAGAATTATTTATCTTTCTTTGTGCACAAGGATTTATTTACTTTTGTACTAGTAGGTTAAAC
Organism: Aralia elata; assembly: GCA_034770075.1. Classification (NCBI taxonomy): domain Eukaryota; kingdom Viridiplantae; phylum Streptophyta; class Magnoliopsida; order Apiales; family Araliaceae; genus Aralia; species Aralia elata. The sequence continues at coordinate 70,337,723 of CM068379.1, read as the reverse complement.
TAACCATTATATTCCGCTACGTCACTCCTTACCGGAAGTCTATTTTTTCTTTTGAAACATCTCAATTGACAGTTGCCTATATACCAAACTTACAAAATTCAAGGTTCCATTACTTCATTACAAAATTCATACAATTGACCATTGATTAGTCATTTTTTTGTTTGTTTAATTTGGTAGTCCTAGCTTGGACTTTTTGTCTCATTCACTTCTGAAACTCAACATAGAAGGAGAGTTTGGAAATATAGGATGGTGAAACCCAACATACAATTTTTTCAATGGAGATGTAATGCGCTAATTCGCTAAATAATAATGGAAACAAAGAAAATTTGAAGAGAAAAAATAAATCCGTAAGATTTTTAGACCAACTCAATCAAACCACGCAAAAGCAGAAGATGTTGAACTCAAATTTGACGTTTATGAAATTAAGCTGGCTTATGTGGACTATATAAAAGTGCACGCAAACACCATACGTTGAAAGTCATGGTATTCATTTCCCTTTCATATTCTAGCGTATAAAATTATTAACACTCCTGTTGCTGAGTTAAAATTGATGGAAAAGAAATGAAATAGCCGGAAAGTCTAAGTTTTTTGTCCAATTCTTTATTATTGAATTTTTTTAATGAATAGAAAATAAAAAGAAATGGCGAAAAAATCAATTAGTTTTTTTGCCAAACTTTTTTATCCAAAATGGACTGACTTGGACGGACTCAATACAGTGGCGGACCTAGGTTAGGGGCAGTGGGGTCAATTGACCCCATTGAATTTTCAGGGGTCAACAAAAAAAATAAAAATTTAGGGTATTTAATAAAAAAATTAAAGTTTAAATTGAAAAATACTATCTCCGTTCCAAAATTAGAGATACGTTTTGACTTTTCAAAGTCAATTCACGAAATCCTAAAATTTAAAATTAATACGAAGTTATTTAGTTTTAATACAACATATATAACAATTATAAACTAACTATAAAACACTACTAATTATTATTTTTGTTGTTTTCAAAACTTGAACGTACTTATATCAATTCAATTTGAGATTTAGAATTTCTCGAATTGACTTTAAAAAGTCAAAATGTATATTTAATTTTAGATTGGAGGTAGTATTAAATTCTTCAAAGTTCATATCATATACTTCCTTGGTCACTACAATACTTTTTGTCTCTCCGTTTCTCGTCTAGCGGCTTGGCCTAATTCTTCTCACTAGTTTGACTTTAGATAAAATTCGATATGTTGTATTGTTTTTATTTATAATTTCATAAATTTAGCAATTACATTGAGATTTTTTGTAATTACTTGCGGGTTTTTTTTTGTTTTTTTATAATTGCTTATGGATTTTTGTAACTAATAAAAATGAGACTATCATATAACAATTTAATTAATGAAATTTCGAAAAATATTACCATAAATAATATTTGGGGATTATTTAGTTTTGTAATTTATTTTACTATATTTTTATTTTTTTGTAAAAATTTGTTTATTTTAAATTTGACCCACTAACCAAAGAGTCTGGATCCGCCCATGACTCAATATCATAATATCATCCTCTATAACTTCTGTTATATCCTTTAGATTATAAATATAATAAAACTAATATATATATATATAAAAGGATAATTACTTAATAAAAATGTGAAACTTAAGTTTTTTATATTTTATATTTTTTATCTTTTTCTTTATAAATTCAGTAACACCATGAAATTAAGAATACATGCAAGTTTTTTATTATTTTCTTTTACATTATAAATTATGTTTTCCATTCTTTTTTTTTCGTCCCAAATTAACTCAGAAGCAGAGTGTAAAAGAAACTTCTTTGAAAATAAAATGCTACTTCATTCCTTGAATAATGCCAAGAGACTAGTGGTGGATAAAATAATCTTCATTAATTGTTTGCATGGTACTCCTTGAAGCTAATCTTTTTCTACAAGTAACGATATTAACATTAATTTTCTTAAAAATTGATATAATTTTTTAGCACAATGTATATAAAATTTGAATAAAAATATACAATTAGCAGATGCGAGGTATGCGCATAATATTTGAATAAAAATATACAGTTAGCAGATGTGAGATAAGCGCGCATATTATTTAAAAAAAGAAATCGAAAACGCATGACTTAGGAGTAAAAAACGAAATCAAATTAAAATCATTATAAACTAATATATTATATACGATGAATTTTTTTACCTCTCATTTGCTATTTTTTCCCCCAACAATTGATTATAATATAAGAGGATACCGTACATGTCCTCAAATTGCCATTATTGTTTCAATATTATTGTATTATTATGATTAATTAAACGAACAATTTATTATTCTTAAGAATAAATATGAAATAAAAATATATTTTTAATATTTATAAATTTTATATATGAGACTCTTTTCTTGAAAATTAAAGAGATAATATTATTTTTAGCTAAAGCGAGGAAAGCCAATAACCATGCACTAAGGACCTGTCTTGTTGAACATGCCCCAGCTCGATCCGGGGTCCAATGCCAAAAAAAAAAAAACTTGAAATTTCTATTTTTCTATTTTTTTATTTATACAGAAAAAATCGTAAGACTTTATATATGTTGGGAATTTTTGGACAAGCTTAATATCTGTCATTAAACATATCATATCCTTTCAAAATTATGGATATATTTCAAAATATTTCAAAACTGACAATATTTATGGACAATTTTTCTTTACTATTTTAGTCCTGAAAAAAGTATAGCACTTCAATTACTTGTAAGAAAAAATATTAGTCGTACACAGAAATAATGAATCTTCAATTTTGAAACACAGAAGAAAAAAAACTCTTATTTTGGAATCGAGGGTACCGGCAATATAATTTGTTCAAAAATATTGTATGTTATACAAAAAACAGTTTGACTCTCATTTTCTATATATCGAAGGATTACATATATAGTATCGCCTTGCCTCCTTGATGCAGCGAAAAATTACAATTAAAATTAAAATTTTCATATATTTTACTATTTATGGAGTTTTAGTCTATTTAATATATTTTTATTTATTATTTAAAAAAATTCAGTAGTTTAATTTATATTTAGTCCGTTTATGTTTTGGGCTTTAGTTTTTTAATTTTAATTAGTTTAGGATTTAATTATTTTCTTTTTTTATTTAGTCATAGGAAATTAATTTAGTATTATAAATATGTTATCTTAGGTTTTATGAAATATATCTTCTGACAATTATTATCAATACTATTGTATTATCGGATTTATTTATCTTTGTGTTAGTAAATTAAATTAACAATTATATTATGCAGCATCAATTTGCATAAGAGTCCGGTTAACTGTATCCATTGGTCATGGTTGAAGGAGCAGATAGAGTAAAATCTCGTGTATTATCTCAATAATTTTTTATTTTTTGGTGAAAACTGAATTCTAGACCAAAAAATTTGCATAATTGGTTTTTACCTAAATCGAAGTTGAGTGTGGTTTTTATTTATCTTCTTAAAAAATAAAAATAAATCTTTGTTCTTCAATATTTGTTGGAATCTATCATCCAATTCATCATCAACATCACAAACCGTCATCCACGTCCCACGGTCAACAACAAGAAGAACAAGGAAAGAGAACTTAAAACGAAAATTGATAATTTCACATATATTTTTGATATTTTCACATGATCCTCTCTCACATGAGCATAAAATGAATCTTACCTTCATGTAAGAGAGAATCATGTGAAAATATCAAAAATATATTTGAAAATAATGCTCCCCAGTCACCACTGCAGATTGTTGAAGGCCTTTAAAGCAATTTTGGCAAAGTACTATGAAGTCCCCTCTAATTTGGTAAACTTTTTAATTTGATTCAAGAAATTTGGTTATTTGCATAGTGAACTTTGACTTTTGAATTTTATTCTCTTGAGTACAAGGAAACCAAATAGAGATTTTATGCACGCTCCGTTTTGTGATGACATTCTTTATTTTGATGAAGGGTACTATGACACAAATTATTTTTTTCATTGGTTGTTTGATATTGAAAAGTATTTTTATTATTATAAAATTCGTGAAAAATATAAGGTCAGGTTGATAGTAGGCAAACTTGTTGGGTATGTAGCTAAAAGTTGGACTCAAATGCAGTATATGAGATCGCGGAATGGTATAAGGAATTTTTTTATAGATATGAAAGATATATTGATTTCTGAATATTATTGGCAATACGTCACATACATTCATTGTAAGTTGGATCAATGGGTTGCAAAATATTTGAGATATTATGATGAGTTTTTTGTTCAGCCATTCATTGATATGTAGAAGCAAGTGAAAGAAGTTAGTAAAACGATGCAAAAGGTTTCAAATATGGTCTCAAAAATGTCTAACAGAATGAAAGATTGTTCGTCTAAGAAAATCATTGAGGTACGTACCAAAAGTTGATCAACAATCAAAGGATAATATTACAGATTGTGAGTTGGAGATATTTGTTGATACCCCGAAAATTATCGGATGCTCAAAGAAAGAATTTGAAGAAAAATTTATAGTTAATGATACACCAATTTTAAAGACAACTTGAGATTGAATTAGTACAGTTGAAGAATCACAAGTCCTTGTTGAGTCACCTATTATCAACACAAGTATGAAATTTTTTGTTATGTCTAAAGATGAAGATACTATAACAGACACCATTGGTTCAGAAGTTGCTTTTATTCAAGTGTTCGAGGACATCGAAATTATTGATTTTGTTATCTTTAAATTTTTTTTGGTCATGCAGGTTAATTGGAAGATATTGATTTTTTCTCACTTATTTTTAGGATTATCTTTTGAGAAGAAAAGTCATGGAGTTTAAAATTCGAATACGAATTTTTTCTTAGAAGGGGAGTTTGAAGCAGTGAAAAATTACAATTAAAATTAGGATTTTCATCTATTTTATTATTTATGGAGTTTTAGTTTATTTGATGTATTTTTATTTATTATTAAGCAAAATTTAGTAGTTTAATTTATATTTAGCCCGTTTATATTTTGGGTTTTATTTTTTTAATTTTAGTTAGTTTAAGATTTAATTATTTCTCTTTTTCAATTAGTCACAGGAAAGTAGTTTAGCATTTAGCATTATAAATATTAGCTCATCATCCCGTGCTTTGGCACGGATTTTGTTATAAAATTATTTTAATTTTTATATTTTTATATATTATCATCGAATCATGTGATAAAAAGATTCTATTTGTCCTTGACTATCCTATATATTAATTATAATATTTAATAATATTATTGTAATAAAAAATATGAATTTGAAGAACACTAATTAAATTAAAAAATACACAGGAATAAGAGATAGTGATAAATATTTAATTATATGATAGTAGAATATAAATAAAAAGATTTTAAAATGAAATAAAAGATGAAAAAATAATTTATTTTCCTAAATTTTAAGTTTTTATTCCTAAATTTTAGTATTGAATGACCATTCCTAAATTTTAGGGTTGAGTGACGATTTTGTCTTATTTATTATATATATTGATGTTATCTTAGAGTTTTATGAGATACATTCTTTTGACAACTATTATCAATACTATTATGTTTTCACTCGGAGAATTATTTATCTTTCCTTATGCACAAAAAATTATTTACTTTTGTATTAGTAGATTAAATTAACAATTATATTCTGCGGTGTCACTCCTTACCTGGAAGTCTATTTTTTCTTTTGAATCATTTCAATTGACAGTTGACTGTATACCAAACTTACAAAATTCAAGGTTCCATACTTCATTACAAAATTCATACAATTATATTCCGCAACGTCACTCCTTACATGGAAGTCATTTTTTTGTTTGTTTAATTTGGTAGTCCTAGCTTGGACTTTTTGTCTCATTAACAGGGTCGGGCCTGGGCCAGGGCAACCAGGGCGATCGCCCAGGGCTCAAAGTTGAAGGGGGCTCAAAATTTATTTTAAGCTTGTGTATATATATGTATATGTGTGAACATATGTCTAAAGTTCCAGTGCTCCAACGGTAAAATAATTCCTTGCAATAGAATAGACTTGGGTTTAATTCTTGGCAGCAGCGCATTTTCGTTTTGCTTTCTATTTTTTTCACTAACAGTCCAAAAAAAGCCTTCAAATATCAAACTATTATTTGTGCAATCAATTATTTCAAGTGTACATGAAACTCCAACATTGCTCTACTTTGTTGACATATTTTTCAATGCTTAAATTTTAAGGGAAAAGAAAAAGAAATAGCCTAATATGATAAATGACCAACCATAGGGTTAATTTTATACAATGACCTTAAATGTTGCACAATATTGACTACAAAGTCAATCTTACTATTTTTTTAATCTATTTTTTTTAAAAACACTTTTACAATTGTTGATATAAAAACACTGTTTTAATTATGTTGTGAAAAAACTTTTTGTCAAACCTTTATATTAAAATAAATGTTTCATCTCGACACACTACGAACTCCCGTCAAATTAAAAAAAATACAAAAGTATTAAAAGAAAATGGCTCGGGGGCGCTGCCCCCGAACCCCCGCTACTGGGCACGTTCGAAAAATTTCGCCCCGGATCTTAAAAAACCCAGGACCGGCTCTGCTCATTAATTCACTTCTGAAACCCAACGTAGAAGGAGAGTTTGGAAATATAGGATGGTGAAACCCAACATACAATTTTTTCAATGGAGATGTAATGCGCTAATTCGCTAAATAATAATGGAAACAAAGAAAATTTGAAGAGAAAAAATAACTCCGTAAGATTTTTAGACCAACTCAATCAAACCACGCAAAAGCAGAAGATGTTGAACTCAAATTTGACGTCTATGAAATTAAGCTAGCTTATGTGGACTATATACAAGTGCACGCAAACACCATAGTTGAAAGTCATGGTATTCATTTCCCTTTCATATTCTAGCGTATAAAATTATTAACACTCCTGTTGCTGAGTTAAAATAGATGAAAAAGAAATGAAATGGACGAAAAGTTTAAGTTTTTTGTCTAATTTCTTTATTACTGAATTTTTTAATGAATAGAAAATAAAAAGAAATGGACGAAAAAATCAATCACTTTTCTTGCCAAACTTTTTTATCCAAAAATGGACCGACTTGGACGGACTCAATATCATAATATCATCCTCTATAATCTCTATATGATAATAAAATTATCGTGCCAATAAGTCAAAACAACAGGAAAAACTATATGATCATTTTTGAGTGTCTTTGTCACATTGTTTCCAAGAAACTTGATCATCAAGTCTTCGAATTCACATCGGTCTTTCTTTTATTACCTAACTGTATGTATATATATACACATATATACATAGACAACACACACACATATTATATATAATATATACTTCCTTTTGCAACATACATATACATTTAATGTTAACCACAGAACAGTCATGAGAACAGATTTTAGCTTCACTTTTTTCATGGTACTGTTTTTTCATAGCATTATTCGTAGGAGCTGCTCAGCCATAAATAGTACTCATCATAAAAATCTATCCCTTAACATAACCACGGATGAATCCGCTCTTTTGTCCTTGAAATCTCATATAATTTCTGATCCTCACCATACCCTGACAAGCAATTGGTCCGTCGCTAAAGCCTCTTATTGTAACTGGGTTGGAGTCATTTGTAGCAGCAGCAATAAACGAGTCGTAGCCTTACATCTTTCAACCATGGGCTTAATAGGAACTATTCCTCCGCAAATTGGAAACTTCTCATTCCTTGTTTCGCTTGATCTTAGTAACAATAGCTTCACCGGCTCTATCCCAATCACCATCTTTACAATCTCAACACTGCGAGTTATTGATATTACAAATAATAGCTTGTCCGGTAATCTTCCGGCGGATATTTGCCACGGGATTCCGAAAATTGAAGGGCTTCATCTGTCATTGAACAAACTGTCTGGCTCAATTCCATCAGCTCTACATGAATGCTCAAAACTTAAGGTTTTGTCATTGCTGCGTAACGAATTCAGCGGAAGGATACCGAGAGAGATTGGAAACTTGAGTATGCTAGAGGTGTTGGATTTTGGTCAAAACAACTTGGAAGGTATGGGATATTTTTCTGCATTTGCCTTTGAATAAGCTCCAGTATAAAATTTAGTCAACATACGAATTTTCACTGCTAGTACGTTTTCCACAGAAATTGATAGTAAGTCAACATTTTTTATAGGGTCTAATGCAATTTACTATATGCGGTTTGCACGTTTTTGTGAATCACCACCTCTGATTAGAAAACCATCACTTAGCCACTCATGGTTTGAAAGATTTGCACTCTCTCACTTTAGTATTAACTCCTTTAACTAAAAGTGTTAAAGTACTAGAATCCCTTCTTAACTCATATTTTACATATAACCCACCTTATTTGTTATGTATCTCAATTTTCATCAACTAACTTACAAAATTAAATTAAAAAAAAAATTCTCTAATCTCAAATCAATATTAAGTCTTGAACTGTTTTTATTGAACCCTTTTCTTTCCGTCAACACGAAAAAAATATTATTATTTGAAAATTTGGTATTACATTTTTCTCTTCACGTGTATACCGAAAGAAAAGACTTAATTAATATTAAAAATACCTAAAATTCAGGAGTCTATAACATTTCTCTTCTTTTGAGTACAGATCTACGGAGTACGTTTGAATGCACATGTTCCGGTTTACTAGTTACTCCACGAGTAGCATAATTAGAAAATAAAGAAGACCATCAAGGAAAAAAGAGGAAGGTCAATTGGAGTATATATTAATTGTTGTTAACATATATGAACTTTCGAATCTTATCTTTTGTTAAGGTGGTTCATGTTAGGCATTATTTTATTTCTAATCATCACTTAGGTAAATATCATTCCAATGATATTAAAACAATATTGCATATTCTTTTGGCAGGTATTATACCACAAGAGATTGGTAGCCTTTGGAATATGAAACACCTCTCGTTAAACTACAATAACCTAAGTGGTATCATTCCCGAAACAATCTTTAACCTCTCAAAACTTGAAGTCATTTCAATTTTTGACAATCACCTTTCAGGCAAACTTCCCTCCAATTTCGGCCACAAACAACCCAATCTAAGAAAACTTTATCTGGGAACTAATCACTTCACAGGGATTTTACCTGACTCTATCTCAAATGCTACTCAACTCGACTTTTTCGACGTTTCTGGCAACAATTTCACCGGTACAATCCCCAAGTCACTTGGAAATTTGGCACTTCTTGAATTTTTAGGCTTCGGTTCGAATGGCTTCACCAATGAAAAATCATCTTCCGAACTTGACTTCCTCACTAGCTTGACCAATTGCAAAAAATTAACAATATTAATCTTAGATGATAATCATCTAAATGGATACCTTCCAGTTTCCATTGGGAATTTCTCCGCTGCTCTTGAACGATTGTACGCAAGTGAGTGCGGAATCAAGGGAACATTTCCTAATGAAATTGGGAATTTAACCAGTCTTAGTGTTTTAAGTTTACATGGGAATGAGTTGACTGGAAAAATTCCCATAACAATCCAACGGCTATCCAAGCTTCAAGAATTATATCTTCTTGACAACAAGATTGAAGGATTCATTCCATCTGATCTTTGTCATTTACAGAACTTGGGTTACTTAACCTTACAAGGAAACCAAATCTCTGGTCCAATACCTTCATGCTTAGGGGATATTAGTTCTCTAAGATATCTTGATCTTAGTTCAAACAGATTGACCTCTAGCTTACCAGCAAACATTGGGAATCTCAAGGATATTTTGCAGTTTAATGTTTCCAAAAATTCTTTAAGTGGACAACTACCTAGTGAATTAGGTAATTTGAAGGTTGCAATAATAATAGATTTGTCACATAATCAATTTTCAGGGAACATCCCTAGCAGCCTTGGGAGTCTCCAAAATTTGGTTAATCTTTCTTTGGCAAATAATAGATTACAAGGGCCTATTCCGGATACATATAAATATTTGGTGAGCTTAGAAAACTTGGATTTGTCCCGTAACAATCTTTCTGGCGTGATTCCCAAGTCTCTAGAGGCACTCATCTATCTTAGGACTTTCAATGTATCTTCTAATAGCTTAAGAGGAGAAATTCCAAGTGAAGGTCCTTTTAAAAACTTCACTAATCAATCTTTCTTAGGGAATGAAGCATTGTGCGGTGCTTCTCGGTTTCAAGTCACAACATGTCGCGATAGTGTTACACGTGGATCAAGGAAGAGAAGAGTGCTTGTAATTATCGGTATTTCACTAGTGATTTTATTAATAGTGCTAATCATCTTGATCTTTGCATTTGTGTTGATACGGTGCAAATTAAGAAGTAGTGTTTCACCTCAAGTTGATATGTTACCAATAACAACAACATGTGGAAGAATTTCACTCTATGAACTTCAACAAGCAACTGATGGTTTTAGTGAAAGCAATATGCTTGGCATGGGTACTTTTGGTTCAGTTTACAAAGGAACACTTGTAAATGGGAGGATCGTGGCCATAAAGGTATTTAATTCAAAACTAGATGGTGGATTTAAGAGTTTTGATGTAGAATGTGAAGTATTGCGAAACCTTCGCCATCGAAATCTCGGGAAAGTCATTAGTACGTGCTCAAACCTTGATTTCAAAGCTTTGATACTTGAGTACATGCCTAATGGGAGCCTTGAGAAGTGGTTGTACTCTCACAACCATTTCTTGGATCTTTTGCAAAGAATAGACATAATGATAGATGTGGCATGTGCTTTGGATTATCTTCATTATGGCTATTCATCTCCTGTGATTCACTGTGATTTGAAGCCGAGCAATGTCTTGCTAGATAATGATATGGTTGCACACCTTAGTGATTTTGGTGTAGCAAAGTTATTGGGAGAAGGAGAGAGCATTGCGCAAACGATGACTTTAACTACATTTGGATACATTGCACCAGGTAACACTTTTCTAGCTATGTTTCTTTTTCGTTCTTTCTTTTAATTTGTGTAAGAAATTTAACTCATGTTTTGATAACAAGTTTTGCATATGTTGATAAATTTTTTGTTGATTTGTTATGTAAATGTAGAGTATGGATTGGAAGGGCTAGTATCCAGAAAATGTGATGTTTACAGTTATGGCATTATGTTGATGGAAGTATTTACAAGAACTAAGCCCAATGATGAACAATTTCTTGAAGATTTGAGTATAAAGCAATGGGTAAATAATTCACTTCCGAAGTCGGTAATTGAGGTTATTGATGCAAACTTGCTATTGCCAGAGGATGAACAAATAACTGCAAAGGTGGATTGTGTGTCATCTATCATGGAGTTGGCTTTGAGTTGCTGTGCAGATTCACCTGAGGATAGGTTCACCGTGCGAGATGTTGTTGCAGCACTTAGAAATATTAGAATTGATTTCCTTGCAAATCATGAAAGGACTTGAAACAACAAACTACTCATTTTACATATCTGTTAATACAATTGACTTTGTTTTAAGTTATTTTTAGTATTGTTTCTACATGTCAATAATATTTTTTATACACATATATTTAATTTAATATTAGTATCTAGTATTTACAGACCGTTCAATTGCTAATTATAAACCAGTCGAAAATTATAAAGTGATTATCTATGGACACAGTGATGGCTAGGGGTGTTCAAAAAAACCGGTTTTTTCGGTAAATAGGTGCACCGGACCGGTTCGAACCGACCGGTTCGGTATATATTAAAACCGGTTCGGTATCGGTAAAATTAATCGGTACATACCGCTTTTTCGGGATCGGGAACGGGATAAGAATGTAAAGGTCCGGTAAATACCGGACCGTACCGAATTACCGGTTCAATTAAAAAAACTTTAAATTTCTAATTGTGCAGTGGAGGCGTGGTGCATAATTGCATGTAAAGTTTAGGTGGGCCAAGTCCACGTGACCATGTGATGTGAGTCAGTAAGTGATTTCAAATTCCAATATCAATCACATATTCACATTTCTCTCTCTCCGGTCTTTACAACTTTTCATGCCCCATCTTCACTTTCAAAAAATTTCATCATTTTCCATGTTCGCTTGGGAGGTTAGGCCTTCCCCGTCGGTCGCAGCCTCTCCATCCATAGCTTTTCTGCTCGCCGCCTCTCCTTAGGCCTTCCGCTCGCAGGTTGCCGCCTCTCCATCTGACGCTTTTCTGCCCGTCGCCTCTCCGATCACTCTCAAGTCTCAATCCTTATCTCCTTCTATGAAAATTTCTTTAGTTGAGGTTATTTTTTATTCTTAGTTTTTTAATACAATAATTTTGTTTTCAAAAATAAAAAATAAATAAACTAATTGTTTATTTATTTATATCCTGAAATCCGTAAAGATTTATTACTGTAGAAGTTGTTATCATGTTTGTAAAAATGCCTCACTCATATTCAGAATTGTAGTCTGTATACTGTATGCACATGAATAACAGGTTCTTGTTTTGATGACCGGTATATTTTGGGTAAAAACCGGTACCGTCCCGGTGCCGAACCGGCTAACCGGTTCGGGATACCGGTTCAACCGGTACCGGTTTCGGTACATAGTTTTGGGTTCTTTCGGTAACCGGTTCGGTACGGTTCGGACCGGTTCGGCACGGTAAATTACCGATGAACACCCCTAGTGATGGCACCGTTCCGGGGTATGTAAAGCTTGACTGAACAGTGTCACTCATTCAAATAGATGACTAAACTGTGACATCATTATGTAGACAAGGAAATTATACCTTACTCGAATTAGGGTTTCTTGTGAGATGAGGAGAAGAAAAATCTACGAAAAGTACAGAGATGATAAAATAATTGAAGAGGTGAGAAGAACAGGTAGACAATTACTCTAGCAACATTTGATAGAACTATTAGAGAGAAAGAGTCTTCTCGGGAGTCTTGGGTCTAGAGAGAATTTAAAAAACCCCTTATGTTGAAATGGAGGGAGTATTTATAGAGTTTGCTAGTAAGGGATCATGTGTTTGACATGTGACCTTAGGTGAAATTTTAGAAATACCCTTAGTTCCCTAAATAATGCACAAATCATCCTGCATGTCTTTCTAACCGTCAATCCAATCGCTCAATCATTTCCCAAAACGAGTTGCTGTGAGAACCGAAAATATTGTACGATATATTTTTGTGAATAAAATAAAAATTTATTACAAAAATATGCTTTATGATTATATTAAAATTAAATATAATTATAAATGTGGTATGTGATAATTTTGATGCTACGAATTATTTGAGATTTAGAAATGAGAATAAATAAAAAATAGAAAATTTGTAAAAAAGAAATTAACTTGTATTAGTTAATCATTTTATAGAGAAAATATTAAGTTCATTAAATAACTTAATAATTAAAGAAGTAACTAAATGATTATTTAGTTATTTCTGAAAGAAAATGGTATTATATATATTTAATGATATAATATGTATAAATAATGAAAATCAAATCAGTTATTTGATTTAAATAAAATGTTATTATTAAATAAATTGAGCAAGAATAATTTATTAAAGAAAATGGGAAAGAGTAACTATAAATTACTTAATTAAAAATATTGAGTAATGTATTTGTTATATAGTTAGTAAATGATTTATATTACATAATTAATTCATTCTAAATATGATATATGAAATATTGGGAATATTGTATGTATAATATAAATTATATTTTCTGTAGGCTATTAGGTAATATGTATTATGATTAGTATAAAATATATTATGTCTGTGTGTATCTTGGAATCTATTTGGGACTTAAGAGAACTTAATAATGCAAGTTACGTAATGGAATGGTAATATAAGGTATTAATATATATTATATGTATGATAAGAGAACATGTGCTGGATAATAAAGGTACAATAGGGAGAGAGAGTTAAGCAAGTGGGTTTGATGAGTCATGAAGGTGCAAGCAGGAGGTGTTATTACTCTTATATTACCTTTGGAACGGAGTAATGAAAGTGAGAATGAAATAACTCATTCTTATAAAATAAAAAAATTGTGTTTAGTTGTAATTAGAATAAAAAAAATTGTATTTGATTTCTTGAATAAGGAAAAACATATAGTATAATTCATTCTGACTAAAATAAAATGAATTATTTCACTCTTCATTCCATTATTTCGATTCAAACGTAAAACGTAGCATAAATTAAGTAAGACATTAAGCATATGCCTAACAATGAGAGAGAGAGAGCTATGCTTCATCTGATAACTAAATAAACTAGGAAGTATGTTAACCAAGTCCTCTGCCCTCTTCATTCCCTCCGTTCTATATCTCTCTCCCTCCTTAATTGCTTAACTATCCAAACTCCCATATTACCGAAATTACAAGGCTTCGTCATGTTAATGTTAAAACCTCCACCAAAATTCAACAAGGAACTAAAAGCAGCGGCAGGAGGGAGTATATAAGCTAATCATCAAAGTAAATTTCAGTACATTAAGCAATTGTAGCAAGGTAAGTTTCAAGCTCTTAGTTTTATTAGCAAAATTGAGTGTTTTATATATAATTGATGGTATGGCTTTTGTGCTAACTATGATTTAATAAGGAGAAGATATTGTGTTGTTGTGCGGAGTAATAAGGGAGGAAAAAATTTTTGGATTTACACATGTATAAGTATGTATGACCTCTTTCCCAAGAATGAATGCTTATGTTATGTTTGATAAAAGTTCTCTTAGAAGCTTTCGGGTATAATTAAGGAATTTGGTCAAGCTTGTGGTTTATAAACTCTTCATACCTGATTTATGTAATAACTTAAGTGGATTGAACAAATAAAATTGAAGTTAGAATCTGTTTTGTGAATTATGAACGAGTTAGCTTTTGTGGTAAAACAGTTGTAACAAGGCAAATTTGAACCCTTATTAAGCTTGTCTATAATGTTTGTTTTGGTTAGTTAGTATTTTTTAAAAATAGGTTGTTATACCAACTATAACATATTAAAAATTTGCTGTGATTGAATTTATGGTTTGGGAGATATAAAATGTCAAAGTAGAGACTTTGCAGCTGCGTGCAGCAGGTAACAGCAGCAGCCGCGCGCAAGCGCACTGCTGGCTTTGCTATGCTGCAGCGGCCAGGTGGTGTCGATTTGCTGTTTTGATGATTTTGAATAGTTAGCATACAAGATAAAAAAATAAATCAATATGTATATATAAATTAATATATTAGTTATAATTTATTTATATAAAATCATAAACAAGTTCAATACATGGAATAAATTAGAAATAAGCTATGTAAATTTGAGTTTAAGTAAGAATGCATGATGTATTTATGTAGTGAGCTATGAATGATTTAAAGTACATTATAAAATTAAAAACATAATGTGTTCATATGGCTTGGGCTGTTTTGAAGTATTTTGAGCGTGAAGCTATTTAAGATATAGTAAATCACTAGAATAATTTAACAAAGTATAGTTAATATACAATAGTGTAAATAACTTTAATGAATTTATTAAAATAACATATTAAACTTGTAAAACACAAGTTTAAATAGAATTTGTATGAAATATAGTAATGTTATGTATTGAAATAACATTATATATGTTCATAGGTGTTATACGGGAGCCTAATGCTTTAAATTCGTGTAATTGCGTAGAGTTAAGAGCTTTACATCGAGAAGGCAAGTATACTAACCTTTCTTTCTAGGTTACAAATCTTGAACAAAGGTTCCTGTTAAGCTTGAAATGAATGTTAGCTTCTTGAATTGGTAATTCTCCTGTGAATTTATTATTGAAGCTTTCTATGATACATGTGTTTGTATTGTCTGTGTTATTTGAGTTCGGTTAGACCAATATTGATTAATGTTCTAAGATTCCCCGAGAAGCTATGCTCATCAGATTTCTTTTGATAAACTTTTGTAATAGACTGAGTTGAACGACCCTTTATATAAGAGACATGTTATCGGAGATTATAGTTCCGAATTACGCTATTGCATTAATATGTTTGTGCACAATACATAGGTACAAAGGGTTGATCCCCCTACGTACAAAGATGATCGTCCACAGTCTTTGACTGATAAAGGTTAAGGTAGAGATACTTGAAACCTGAGACATATTTTAATGGTCTTGTGACCCTCAGTTGCTTGATTAAATACTTTATAACAAATCTTTGCATTGAAAATTCCTTATTTCTAAAGACTTTACAGAATTCCTCAGTTAAAGTTTAATTTTATTCAAATGATATTCCTTTCAACTATTATCTGTTTCCTTATTAATTGTTTTCGGTGTTCTAAAAATCCCCACCTAGGCCACGCCTAGT
The DNA here is from genome assembly GCA_034770075.1 of Aralia elata. Taxonomy (NCBI): domain Eukaryota; kingdom Viridiplantae; phylum Streptophyta; class Magnoliopsida; order Apiales; family Araliaceae; genus Aralia; species Aralia elata. The sequence goes on along the minus strand of CM068379.1, from coordinate 70,321,612 downwards.
CCCAAGGCGGCAAAAAAATCCCTCTAGGAGATTAGGTGGGACTAGGCGGGGCCTAAACGGGCAAGGCGGAGAAATTAGGCCCCTAAGCGTGGCCTAGGCGGAGAAATTAGGGGTGCAATTGTTTTTTTTATTTTTATTTAATAACTAAGCTACAAAATAACGTCGTGGGTGATCTTGAAGGAGTATGAGTATGATGTGGACATTATCTTGGAGGGATATGGAGAAGAAGAGTAAGAGATATAGAAGAATATGGAGATGAAGATTATTAGTTTGTATTTTTGATTATTTGTTTGTATTTAAACTTTGAACAATTACATGTTTGTATTTAAACTTTGACATTGGCAATATGGATGTGTTTGAACTTTAAACAAAGGCCTTTATTATCTTTATTATAGGTTGTTTTGCTTTATATTATTGTTTTGTTTGGATAAATGTAAGATAAAATATTAAAATTGATTTAAAATAAAAATTTCGCCTAGGCCCCCTAGGCGCTAGTGCCCCTCTGGCCGCCCGCCTCCCGTCTAGCGCCTTTTAGAACTTTAATTGTTTTACTTAAATAGTGTTACTTGCTGGGCAATTCTATTGCTCATTCTTGCTAAATAAATTTCAATTAGAAATGAAAAGACTGGAGGATCATCATTTGATAAGGGAAAAGGAAAAGTGCAAGAGTAGGTGTGTAGTTAACTATAAATTTTGTATTGTATTATGTAGTAATGTAAGTAAATAGTTTTGGATGGAATGTAATATTTTTGGTACCATGTTATGTAATGTTAAAGATTAGACAACCTGGGATACAATGATGTAAATATTATATTATGAAAAGACTGTTGTAATAATACAGGTTATCGAATGTGATTGGGTAGAATAGCAGGTAATGTAGATGATTGTGAGCACTACATTTGAGGGTAAAGATACCTGGATTTAGGGGCGTCACAGTTGCCTCCATAAGCCTTCTGCCTTGGGACTCATGGAGACCTCTATCAAGTCTCGTATTTCAAGGTATTTGTTGTTCAATCCATGCCTTTTTGTTTTTCTTTCTTTATTCGAACATCATGTCATTCGATCTCATCGTCAGAATCTTTGGAGGAGCTTGGCACGAATCTGGGGAGGCTATGCCCTAGGGGGCGAACCCTATGGTGGTCGAACCCTAGGGGGCCAAACCCTAGGTTCATGCCTCCTTCGATCCCTTTCGTTCGCTTTGGTCTTTCTTGCTCAATTTTCATCATTGTTTTCATGATTTTTAGCCTTGTAAGAAGCTTTGCTTGTCATGGAGGATTCAAGGAAAATCATTTCTAAACTCTCACAAGTTTTTTTGCCTCTTTCCTTAGTTCGAGTTCGTTATTCCGTCATTGCACCATGCGATACTTGTCCAACATGTCATTCGAGAGTATGAAGAGGTGTGCCCCATAGGAAGCCAACCCCTTGAGTGGCTGAACCCTAGGGGGTCACCTCAGTTTTCTTGTTCCTTCTCCGTTCATTTTCTTTATTTTTGTCTTTATCTCGTTCTGGTAGTTCAAATCAAATTCATTTGGGAAAGTCATTGTCGAAATTTGTCACAAGGTGGGACCACCTAGGGGTGGCTGAACCCTAAGGGACCAAAACTCTAGGTGTTCTTCCTTTTGTTCATTTATTGATCGTCTCGTTCATTTATTTCCGACTTTTTCGTCTTTCATTCAATTCTTTAGATCATATATGAACCCTAATTTGTATTTTAGCCCACACATTCTTATTTGCAAGCGGAAAGATCATCACAGTTGCGTAATCTGCAATTATAGTTACGGATTCGTCTGTTTATTCTTATATGAATTTGGATGATGAATTTTATGTATATATATTATAAGTTAAAGTTTTTTGTCCATGATAAGGAAATTAAATAGAATGGTAAAAACATAAATAACGTTAGTGTAATTAACATCATTGGACTAATGATTTTTACATTATTTTTTGTATTTTATAGAGTATGATGTTATGTCCCTAATCCAGCAAACGAAATTCAAATATTGACACCAGCATCAATGAAAAGAAAGACGAAACTGCAAAACAAAGAAATGAGTCGACTCTTAAATCATTTTACAAACAAACCATTCATAATAATTTAGACAAGGTTCCACATGATTAGTTTGGGACATGTTCATGACATTGTTACAGTGGAAGTAAGTTAATTTAGAGAGATAATAAGAGTAAGAAATAATTTAGTCAAGGTCATTTGTTTTCCATGGACTCGATCCCATCTACTCTACACTTTTCACAATATTTTCACTAGTATACATATGTTTACGAAAATAATACTTTTTAACAACGATTTCACTGAATCTAGCGACTACTAATTTCTTGTCATTAAGTCACTTATTTTTTTTTTTCAGTTATTGTATACTAGAAAAAATTGGATAAAGAGTATGGTGAAAGGGATCCGTGTCCGTTTTCAGTACAGACCCATCCCCCCTCTCAAATACATAATAAATCCTCCCAACCAGCCACTACCAGGCCAATAAGGAAAACATTAAAATGAAGAAAAAAAATAATAATTAAATGGATTGCATTGGAGATTAACCGAGTTTATCCATAAGTAGACTCGAATCTGTAAGTTTACACAGTAAAAAAAGATGTATCTACCACTAAGCTAGCACCTTTGTTAGTTGGCAGAACCTTGGATGGAAAGAACTTCATTTTCCTAATACAATAATAACATGATCATTTATTTATTTATTTGATAGGTAATTTTGGGACAGTTATACAATGATAAATCATTTTATTTCCCAGCTTCTGGCCTGGCTTTTTTGCGTAGTTAAAACATGCAATATTTTTGTGCCCACGCTTGATATGTTTGTGCGCGCGCGTATATAATATCACAAAAATACAAAACTCAAATAACTTTGATTCACCATGGAAAATATTTGCTACGTACAATCATTTTCCTCTGTAAGTGTGATATGGTTACAATTTGATGACTTAACAAAGCATAGAGGAAACAATTCGAAAATTTGAAGCAGGCACTACTAATCTTGTGAAGCCAATTTAATTTTTGAGTTTTATGAATGGTTGCAAAGGAAGATGATGAATGATTTGGGTATTTTGAATTTTGAAAATTTTGAGTTTCATGGTAGATAGGGAAGATGATGAAAATGGGGAAGATGATGAAGGCGGGTTTGGATTTTTTGTTCTTTATTGGACAAATTAATTTGTTGAATCTATTGTTTGTATTTGATATATATATATATATATATATATATATATATATATATATATATATATATATATATATATATATTTGATAGTTTGATGGATGATTTGAAGAGATGAATGGTTTGGAGTTTTTGAATTTGAAATTTTTGAGTTTCATGAATTGGGGATGATGAAGATGAGATTTTTCATTTTTTCCAAATACATCCAGATTTGTATTAGGTTGTATGAATAAGTTAACTTGATATTTGATTAGTTTTAAACGATTTTATACGGTCAAATATATAAAAATTAGGTCAAAGCGTACTTATACTCTCTCTACTGGAACATGTAGCAATTCCGATAACTTTCCTGGCCGCCGATAATTACAAAAGGGTCAATTGTGATTACTTAAGAGTATTTTGAGTAACAAGATGAGAGCTTTTGAACTTGAGGGTATCAAGTGCAAAAAAGTGTATACTTCAGTGTCTGATATACAGTTAACCCTTTATAAATGGCTTATAAATAATTTTTAAGAAGTAACAGATTTTTAATTCTCAAAAAATCAAAAAATGACTTATAAGTAATTTTAAAATAAGTAGGTGTAAAGACTTTTGAAGCAGGCACTACTAATCTTGTGAAGCCAATTCCAAGAAAAGAAATTATACTTGCGCCATCAACATAGAAATGAATTCAGTGATACCGATTTAAGTGATGCGATTGACAAATTATTCTGAGGGATATATGCCTATATATATAAGGGATAATTACATTTTATATTATATTTTTAAAAATAATTACAAGAATAGTGCACTCACTAAATATTTAACCAATTAATGTATATTAAATTTTATTTACATTATTAGTGAATAATAGTCATTCCCTTAATTATGCTTTGTTATTTAATGTGCTGATGTCATTATTATTCAGTTATTTTTTTAAAAATAAACCGTATCCGCTTTTTGTGGGATAGGGGTACGGGTTTCATTTTAAATTTCTTTTTTGCGTTTTATCTTTGGAAACCCTTGTTCTTTGGTTTGGGTATTTTTTTTCTCCTTATCAGTCGACGGTGATTGTTGTTGCCGGTTCATATTCGTAGTTGTTGTTTGGCTATTTAGTTTCTCGTTTTTGTATTCGTGTTTTCTTCTTGATTATTCGTAAGTTGTTCGATTTGTTCTGGTTCAGTGGTTATACATTTGTCGATTTATTTTGTTTTTGTTTTTGATGGTGTCTACGAGGAAGAGCAGGGAAGAAATGGCGGATAAGAAGAGTGATAGGAAGAGGAAACGAGTTAGGGGTGATGATGGTTTGAAGGATTTGCAGACAACTATTTATGGGAAGGATATTATTTCAAAGTATAGTAAAGAGGGGAAGAATTTAGTGTTGAAGTCAGATGTTGAAGAAAAGAGTTTGGGGAGACATGCGAAGAAGAAGGTTAAATCAGTCGCATGTATAGATTCTGATTTTGAAGGTTCTCAACAAATAGTTGAGAAAGAAATTGAAGTCGAGCATAATAAGCAAAAAATTGTTCCCATGCAAAAACATTTGAAGGTTTGCTATTTTTAATTTTTGTTATGAATATAGATTTTTTATTTGTTTTTGGTTACTTATGTTTTTGTTTTTTTTGTATGATGATGTTCTGGTTTATGTTGTTGTTTATTATGTTTGTGAGTAGTGTCATTAATGTTGAAGTTGTTGTTTGGTAAAATTATTGTTTGCATATTGAGTTGAGATTTTGTAAATAGTTTATTTTGTTTTGTTTATTAGATTACAGTATTATGGTTATACAGGTTGAATATATTTTGTTGGTTACTTGCAAATTGATTTTTAGTTACCTTCATTCATATGTTTGGAAACTGCTAATTATATACTTTTTAAAATGTATTATATTTCATTAGAGTTGGAGTTGTTTGAAGGATTGTTCAGCTTTTAGTTGTTAAAATTACTGTTTTCATTACGATTTGTTAAAATGGTTATGTTTTTTTCGATTTTAAGTATTGTTAGTTTTATTTTATATATTTGTTAGAACATAATTTGTTATTAATTAAATAGTTTGCTTAATTTTGGGTTATGGTTACTTGCTGATATTATTTTGTTACTATTATTAGTGTAATTGGATATCGTTGATTTAATAGCTTTGTTTTTGAAGTTTTTTAGATGTTGTATTTTGTTTTGTGTAGTGTGTTTGTAATCAAATTTACTGCATTTTCAGATTTGGGATCTATTCTATGAGGAGCATCATCGAAATTTTACAGCAAAAGTCATTTACTGGTGTGATTTGGAAGTGCCAAATATTATCAAGTCTAAATTGTCTGACGTATAGTTGAAAAAGTTTAAGTTGTCTTGTTTTGGTAAATTTTTAGAATTTGGACAGCCCCAAATGTTTTCCCAGATTATCCATCATGCTTTGGTTAGGGAAGTTTATCAAAGGGATAATGGAGAAATGTGGTTTATTTTTGGTGAGAGACGGGTAAGGTTTGGATTGCCTGAATTTTCTTTACTTTCTGGTTTAAATTGGAAAGGAGATGAAGATATTGAAGGTTACAAGGGGATTGAAAATTTGTTTGTGGAAATTTTTTTTGGAAATGAGGTTGTAACCCGGTCTAGTATAGGGATGATATATAGGAGTGCTTCTTTTAATGATGATGATGAGGTAGTTAGGATGTCTATCATTTTCTTGGTTTTTAATTTCATATTAGCTACTGTTTCTGACAATTATGTTGATGAAGCTCTGTTTAACTTTTTGTGTCATGGGGATTTTGAAAGGTATCCATGGGGAAAAGTTACTTTTGAACAAACAAAGAAATCCCTATCACTTGCATTAAAGGGTCATGTAAAGAAGGATAAATATGGTGGAGTGATGTACAATTTTTTCAGGGAAGGTTATTGTAAATCCTACAAGCTTAATGGATTACCTTATGTGTTTCAAGTTTTTTTGTTTGAAACAATTCCTACATTGAAGGTCAGGGGCTTTTGTATTGATGGTAATGTCTCAGAATTCAGATTGTTTAGATGGAGGGAGTTAGGAAAGCCTCCTACTAACGTCCAGTTGAATGACCTGGTGTTTGGATCTGGTCAGGTATGATAGTTACCAGTTTCATTATATTTGGTTACCTTTATATATGGTATTGGTTACTGTTTTTTTATAATTGTGTTTATGTTTTATGTTCAATTGTTCTGACATGGTATATTTGTTGCTTTTAATATGTTTCAGTTGATTGTTCAAAATATTGTTCCTACGGAGGATGAGAAGGTGAGGTTGGAATTAGGTTGATTTCATTTTTTTAGTACAAGTGATAGTGGTCCCAAGATTTCAGATATTAAAGTTGAATCATCAAGGAAGGGTAAAGACTTTAGGTTTTCTATTTCTGATTTGAAAAAGGTTATTGATGCTCGGGTGAAGCCTTTGGAAGGGAAGGTGAAGAAAGAAATTGAGGATTTGGGTGTTGAATTAAAAGATCAAATGCAATTGCTTCATTTTCAGATTTGTAGGGACATGAAGAAGATGTTTAGAAAGCATTTAAAACGCCAGTCTAGTAATATCAATCGGAAAGATGTATCTGTTGACGACGACGACGATGATGATGATGATGATGATGATGAGTTGGATGATAATGTTGGTGTTGGCAATGTTAATGTTGTAGCTGATGATGTTATGAATGTTGATGATGATGTTGTAGTTGAAGTTCCCGGCAATTCAAAACAGTTTCATAGTGGTGTTGATGCCGATGCTGGTGGTGTTGGTGGGATTCAGTTTGAAGAAGACGATACAAAGGTTTTCATATTGTGTTGATTTTCATTTGTATTTAATTTTTTCAATTTTTATTGATAAAATGTAGATTTTTTTAAACACTATGAAAAAGATCAATGATATTCCAAGTTTTGTTTATTATGTCTTTTTTGTATTTTTTTTGTTTAAATGATTAATTATTTTTTTCTTTAAAATTTTTCACAGATTGGCAAGGACAATGACATGCCATCTTTTGATTTATTAAGCCAACCAAGTGGGAAGGAGATTGTTGTTTATGTTGTTGATCAGGTTATTGTTATATTAAAAAAAACAGTTAACTGTATATGTTGGATTTGCAATTGCATTTGTTGGTTTTGATTAGATGATTTTTAAGTTTTTTTATTAACCCTGTTCAGTTTATTGTTAATTCAAAAATTTTGTTACTTGCATATGTATATTTGGTTACTGTATTATATACAGTTTGTTACTGTTTTGTAATTTTGTATTGCAAATTTTGGGTACTGCATTATAGTATACATTGGTTACTACATTGTAGTATATAGAATAGTGCATTATAGCTTATGTTAATGCAATACAATTTTTTTTAATATAAATGACTTTATTCCTATTACTTCATATATTGGTTAATATTTCGTTGTTTGGATTGGTTACTGCAAATTTTAGTTACCTGCATATGTTATTTTGGTTAGTGCATTATAATATAGTTTAGATTTTTTATTTAATTACATTGTTACCTGTATGTGTTTGGGTTGAAAAATTAATTTTATATGTTATATTTTTTGTCAATTGATATAGGGCTATAAAATGGATACAGAAGACATTTCCCCACTTGATCAAATGATATTAACCACCCAGGACATAGCTGATTGTGTTGAGGTGGAGAAGAGTGCCCATATGCGACATGGTAGACCAATTCGTGAACAGTCAAAGAGTGCTTTTTTGAGGTCTCCATATACAACAAAATTTGGGTCTGCTTCTTCATATTCTAAGGGTGATACTCAAATTCGTACAGGCATTTGTGCATTCCCAAAATTATGCATGGCCATGCCATCTAAATACGAAGATGCATTATTTGATCAGTGGTTTAAGATTGGCTTAAACAACAGAAAAAGATATTGTTAGTTGTAGTTTAACAATTATGGTTTTTTTAATAATACAAAGAAATTTGTTTTATTTTGGAAACAAATTATAAGTATTACAGTACATTATGGTTTTTAGAATACTATGTTTTGGTTTATATTAATGTGCCCTCAGAGTACTGTTTTAAATCCTTTTATATTATTTTTGTTTATTTCATATTTGTTTACTTCAAACAGGTTGCCAAGTTTGTTGTTGATTACATGATGTCTATGTTTTGTTATTATTATAATGTATTTTAGTTTATTATTAATTTATGTTTTGTTTACTGTTATATTATGCTCTGTTTAATATGTTATTATGTTTTGGTTAATGTTTAATATGTTATTATGTTTTGGTCACTATTTTACTATTTATTGGTTACCATGTAACTGTTTGCAATATAGAGGTTCTATATATTGGTTATTAATGCATCATCAATCATGATTTGGCTACAGTGTATGATTATATTGTAATTTTTACCTTTAGAGTGTACTCTGATATGCTTTTACAATGAAGAACTGATAAGTTTCCGGGAGTCAGCAATAAGATTGATCCTTCATTTATGTTTGGGTCTATACCAATTTCTTCAAAAATGTGGTTCTACAAGTTGAAGACCCCAGGACAGTGGCTGGATGATGATGTGAGTTCTTTTTTTTTTTTTTAAAAAAAATATTTAGTGATAAATATGGTTACCTTATTAGACTTTATTAGTAACTATTTATAACAGTATTGATTACAGTTAACATATACTTGTTTTTTTCATCAACTGTACAAATATTATTTTTTACTTTATTACTCTCAGCACATCAATATTGCACTATACTACTTCCGGAAATTGGTCAGACAGTCTGATAGTGTTCACATCAGGGCAACGACCACAGACTGCTTGTTTCATGCGAAGATAACTGGTTTGCATGAAGCATACACTTCAAATAATTCAGATAAGAGTCTATTAACGGGGGAGTGTGATATTGCTAAATATGTCCGTGGATGTTCCATGGAAGTGAATACACCTTGGTTATATGTTGATTATGTGTTGTTCCCCATTCACATGTCATCTCCACCACACTGGTTTCTATTTACTTTTGATGTGCATCGCAGAATGTTACAAGTTTACAATTCTCTGCAACCAATCAGTTCACAAATGCAATAAAAAATTATGGATATATGTGAGCCTTATATTTTCATCCTTCCCATAATATTGTCTAACTGTGGTTTTTGGAGGGATAGGACTGACATTGATTTCAAGAGTGAACCGTATTGTAATAAGGCGGAACAAGACATAATTGAACTTGAATTTGTAAAGGGGGTACCGGAACAAAGTGATGGGTAAGGTTTATATTGTTTTCATTTATTTATTTATTGTATCTTGTATGATTTTACTTTTGGTTTTTGTTTTGATAATTTTTTGTTTGTGCAGTGATTGTGGGATGTTCACGATTTGTTTTGCTGAGCATGTCATTCACCAACAGAATGCTGAATTGCCTGTACCTTTCCCTATTGCGCAGTACCGGAAGAAATTATGCGTAAACCTGTACATGCATGACAGGAACAAACAGTTAGAGGGTTACGAGACTGATGACGAATATGCAGACAGATTTGCCCAAGATTAATATTAGTTTGGTTTTCATTGTGTTCTCCTTCTAAACTGGTTTAAATACATTGTTTCTTTAATGGGTATATATAACCATTTATGTCGGATATTTTTTGGTTTAGATCAGCTACTGTAATTGGATTCCTTATTTATTTGATTATATTATCAGTTTCTTAATATTGAGTTTGTTGGTTTTTATCTGGCACTTATCAGTTGTTTTTTATATATTGTATGTAATGTGCAGTTGTATTGAAAATATATTATTTTTTGACATAACTATAAAATCTTAGTAACCAAATTGACAAATTTAGATAACCAAATCATAAAATTTAGTTTCTTAACATATCAATTTTTGTATTTTAGACTGCACTTTTTGTATTAGTACTGGTATCCACTTAAATAGAATTTAATATTTATCATACTGTTTATATGGTGTCTAAATTGACATTTAATATTTTCATTTCATAAAACTTAAATTATTTAGTTTTAATTGAAGATTAATTTTATATAAATGGTTTTCAAATCTTTTGTAATTTCATAATCATATAAATTATTTTTAAATGGTACAGGTAGTAGATAGACCTGCATATTGAAGAATCCATTTAATTATTAGTGAGTAACCAAATTTTCATCAAAATATTTTAAATCAGTATCCATTATTTAATTTAGTTAAATGATAGAATTGGTAACCATATCTGCATACAAGTCTAACCATTTTAATTTTTGTTTGTAACCATATAGTATTAATAGTACATCATTCCAATTTTCAATTGTTAAATGTATTCAACAATAAAAAATTAGTAACGAAATTTTCCTAATTAGGTAACCAAATCATAAAAGTTGGGTATCTTAACAAATCAACATTGTTTCTTTAGTCTGCACTTTTGTTATTAATGCTGGTATCCAATTAAATATATTTTAATAATTTTCATAATGTTCATATGGATTCTAAAATGATATTTAATAGTTATATTTCATAAACCTTAAATGATTTAGTTTTAATTTACAAAATTTTAAATTTATAGGTCTTTAAATCTTTTGAAATTTCATAATCATATACATTATTTTAAAATGGTACAGGTAGTAGATATATCTGCATATAGAGGACACCATTTAATTATTAGTGAGTAACCAAATGATCATAAAAATGTTTTATAACAGTAACAAGTATTTAATTTAGTTGAATGATGCAGTTGGTCACCATATCTGTATATAAGGCTAAACATTTTAGTTTTTTGTTTGTAACTAGATAGTTTTAATAGTACATCAGTCAAATTTTCAATTGTTAAATGTTAATGCATTCTTGTTTTATTATTTTACATGTTAAAAAATGTATGTTTTTTATATAGTACAGTTGGTTGCCATATTTGCATACAAAGGTATCCAATATAATTTTAGAGGGTAACCATATTGTCTCAGATAAGAAATACATTTTAATTAACCAATTATGACATGTTTGTCCATTATGTTTATTGTTATTTATAGATAAAATACATTAATGTAAAAAGTAAATTAGTGTAAATATGCATCTTATAGTACTGTGAAATATAAAATTGGTAACTTTACACAACAAAAATGATTACAATTTGTATGGCTAATAAGAATACTCAGAAAACTGTAATGAAATTGTTACAAATGTTTTGGTGTTGAATTATATCAAATCTTCCTGGGTCTCAAAATTGGAGGATTAGTGCATGTTTTCCTGTTATGCCCTTTTTCTTGGCATCTGCTACATTTATTTTGAACTTTAAGTTCAGATGGATGCTTATATCTACCTAGCTTTGGCCTTCCAGCTGGTCTTCTTGTAATTGGTGGTTTGACACATATGATTTTAATCTCTTCTGGAACATCCCGATCTCTTTGTCATCCAATGGCATAATGGAATTTGAGTACGTGTCCACCAAAGTTTTCTTTGAATAGAATTTTGAGCAAAAATCATAACAGCTCATATTTCTTTTGCTAATAATCGCAACAGCGTGTGAGCAAGGCATCTCATGATATTGGAATTTACGGCACGTGCATGTCTTATTTTCCATGTCCACGATAAATTGTTTGGTGACATCGTAAACGGTGTAAATCATGAGGTTTGATGTCTCAACCTGCAACAACATTCAATTGTGTAATTAGTATGTATTTTGGAGTAATGAAATTCATATGTAATGTTTTTTTTAAATGAGTAACCAAATTTTCATAAAACTTATTTAGAACAGTATCTATCTGGTCAATTAGTGGAATGTTCAACTGGTTGATAAACCTGCATATAAGGATAAGCATTTTAGTTTTTGCATGTAATCTAATAGTAATAATATTATAGCAGACCTGTTACCAACCATTTAATTATTGGTAACATATCCATTTTATACTAGTAACCAAAATTGAATGATTTGTTATTTTAAATTGCAGATGCAATTTTTGTATGTATTCGGGTAAACCTGCATATAAGGATAAGCATTTTGATTTTTTCATGTAATCTGATAGTACTAATATTATACCAGACCTGTTACCAACCATTTAAATGTTAGTAACATATTCAGTTTATACTAGTAAACAAAATTGAATGATTTGTTATTTAAAATTTCAGATGCAATTTTTGAATGTATTGAGGTAAATATTAAAAAGATGAATGACTGACCTTAAGTTTCTTTGACTCAATTATATTATCTTGCAATCTTCTCTCTGCAGTTGTGGAAAGGGTAGTGAAAGTAGACATTGCTGATTGTTTGTTCGAGAAATACCATCTTTGAACCATACAACGCAGGCATTCAATCATCGAAGCCACTGGAAGATCTCTTATTCCCTTGATTGCATTGTTAATTAATTCGGCGGTGTTCGAAGTCATTGTTGAGTACCTGCTTACATTCCCATGGAGCCGCGTGCATTTTTCTAGATTCACTTCTTCCTCCAAATATTTCCTTATTCGATTATCAATTGCATCAAGTTGAGCCAATGTGAATGTCGAATTCTTCAACGGTGTAAGCTCTACACGCCGCGTTGTATGCTTTTTTGACTTCATCTCCTTTCTTTTTGAATCTATTTTTAATATTTTTTAAAATATGGTATGTGCATGAACTGTGCATCACATCAGGGAACACACAGTTAAGTCCCTTAATAATTGCTTCGTGTCTGTCTGAGACAATACATTGTCCTTCTCTAACTCCGCAAACATCTCTCAAATTAATGAAAAACCATCTCCATGATAACTCATTCTCACTATCAACAAGTCCAAAAGCAAGTGGTAAAATGTTTCTGTTTGCATCTTGTGTGCTTGCTATGAGAAGTGTACCTCCGTAGGTTGATTGTATGAAGGTTCCATCAATTACAATGATGGGGAAACAATGGTGTCATGCTTCAATAGATGCACCTACTGCAAAGAAGAGATATTTGAAGCGAACATTTTTTTCCAACTCCAAGGATGTGATGGATCCTGAAATGAATTTTCATGTTTGGTCAATGTAAATAGATGTACTAAATATTGTCAACATTTGAATTAAAGTCTGAACTATTTGTATTAATAATTGTATCCACTAAAATATTTTTTAGTAATTTTCACAATGTTCAAATGGTGTCTAAAATGTTATTTAGTAGTTACAATTTATAACTATACTGGTATACTTCATAAACCATTTCTTTACTAACTTACATTACAGTTAGTAACCAAATTATATTTACTAGGTAACCAAATCATAAATATCGAGTAACTTACCAAATCAACAATTGTATTTTATGCTACACTATTTGTATTACTACTGGTATCCATTTAAATAGAATTTTATATTTTTCATATGGTGTCTAAAATGACATTTAATAGTTACATTTCATCTATATACCTGTATTATGGAAAAACAATTTTTTTAAATAACTCAACACTACAGTTAGTAGCCAAACATTTGTTACTAGGTAACCAAATCAAAAACGTATGGTATCTTAAAAATTTTAAAATATTATTAAACAGATTCCAATACATACCTGGATTTGTTTTTTTCAGCATGTACAACCAAGAAAGAATGAGAGTGTAGTCATGTGGATTCCCTCTTATTTTTTCCATTGCTCTTTCTTTTGATCTCCATGCTTTTTGGTAGGATATGGACACATTAAACTCCGTCATCATGTCTTAGACAATATCAATTGGTGTGTAAACTTTCTTGAAGTTTGTTAATTTATGCATTATGCATTCACTAACCATCTGACTATTTGCTTGTCTGTGATCTCCAAGCATTACGTTTGCTGAACAAGTGTGTGAATCATTAAATTCTCTCACCTTGAACATATTTGTTCTTCGAAACTTTGATGCTCTTAGTTTCCAATTGCAATTTTCACTATCTACGCATACCAGAACAAAGTCTCTTCCACTTGTTCTTTCCACCTTGTGTTGTCTGTTTTTCCTTATTGAATGTAGCCTTATCGCTTGCATTATGATTTTTTTGTCTTTGTATGTTTGATGAAGTTTAACCTCAAACTTATTCGGATCTAATATGACCTCATCACACTGCTCTCCATTTTTTGTTATGCATTGTTGTCTTTCTTGTTCTTTATCAACAGATTCAATGGCCAGATGTTCAACATAATGCAATCCAATTTGGTCTTCTTCTGTTGCCAACAATTCAAGTTCCGAGTTCCATTCTGTTAATCTCATGCTGGATTCAGATTGCAGTCTAATTTCTTCTTCATTTGTCATGTTTTGTAACATTGTATTGCCTCCATTGTTGTTTTCATAATCTATAATAAGTGGAAACTTTCCATTTTCTCCTGATTTTCTACTTACTTCCATGTAGAATCTTAATGTTGCTTCATTTGTCACCTTCATTGGAGGGATGTTGCTACTAACATGAAACTTGATTGTCAACTCTGTTGTGTTGCAGTCTAAGCTCAATGCATTGCATATCAAGTTGTGTATTTTTGTGAAAGAACAAGAATAAGGAACTAGTACGCCCGTAACTTGGAAATCTAGATATTGGTTATTGTTACTCCACGTTCCATTGAAGTAGATTACAACTGGAATCATATCCATGGCCAAGCACCTGAAACAATAATATTAATCAAATTAGTTACCGGAATTCATATTATTAGTAACCAGAATTAAAATAGCAACCAGAATTCATCTTTTTAGTAATAATAAATTTTAAACACATTGCCTGCATTGTCAAATATAATAATCAATTGATAGACGAATAAGACCAATCTTTGTCACGAATCTGTCTCACAATCATCCTTTTCAACTCAAATTAAAACTATTACTTTATAGGTTTCCAAATTATCATTATAAAGTATCCAAAATATATGTTATTAGTATCAACGCTTTTGATAAATACTGTATTATAATCATTTATCAGAAACTCATAATTTATGCTTATGCGAAGGTTAATTGCAAATTAATTAACAATTAAATGAAGGTAACCATACTTTTATATGAATGTCTCCAAATTATGATTTTGTACTAAATTCTACACATCAGTCGTTGATTTTTCATATTCTATTTATTTGTATAAATCATACAGACGTATTTTTCAATAATTATTTGAAATCAATTGATAAAAATCTATTAATTCTGGTTAATTGATACATACCTTTGTAGTTTGTCTGCAGATTCAATTCCCTGTTTCAGAATCAACTTGTTGATTTCGTTACCGATAT
This sequence comes from Aralia elata, assembly GCA_034770075.1. Taxonomy (NCBI): domain Eukaryota; kingdom Viridiplantae; phylum Streptophyta; class Magnoliopsida; order Apiales; family Araliaceae; genus Aralia; species Aralia elata. The sequence goes on along the minus strand of CM068379.1, from coordinate 70,306,358 downwards.
CGTTTGATCGGGTTTTTTTGATTTTCGGATGCTCTGTTTTTGCTTCTTATTGATTTTGAACCAGATTTCTGCTGTATTACTCCTCCATTGATCCTTGGTTACAGCGGAGGTATGATCGACGGAGTTTTGTTTTTTTTTTCCTGTTCTTCGTTGGATACCTTCTTCTGAAACGTGATTTTTTAATTTTTTGGGTTAGTTGGTAACTGCCAAGGTAAGTGGAGTAGTTTTTTCCTTAAATTAAGGGTTTTCAAATTTAATTGGATTGGATATAATAACGTGTTTTGCACTTTTGTTAAAATTATTATACAATATTTCACAGTTTCTATAATTATCTAGTTGATGCACTATTCTTGTAATAATTTTTTATATGTTGTATACTTATGTAAAGAACCCAAAAAAAAATGTAACGGAGGAGATTCAAATCCGCTTAATTTAAATTATTCCACAAACCAACCCAAACCACGCAAGACGGCAAAAGTCTACATTAGGCCTTTATGACCTAGACCTTCAAGTCTTTTTCGGCCAGCTTATAGTTTATGTGGACTATATTTGAAGTAGTGGTATTGATTTTCCTTTCCACAGTCTTCCCGTGGAAATTATTGAGATAAATTTCTCCGAAATTTATGGACAAATTCGTTGAAGAATATGATTGAAGCGACTAGTGGTGGATCCAATTAATAAGACCATTTCTTCACTGGGAGATAGTATTCACTAAAAAATAACTACTCCCTACATTCCAAACTATAAAGAATTAAAAAAAAATATATATATATATATATATATATTTAATTTTCAAACGAAGGGAGTAAATTTTTCCTATAATACTATAGAAAAGTAATTAATATTACATCGTAAGCGACTACTATCAATTGTTGTATATAATATTATATTTAAATAAATATTAATCTCAAAAGAAGATGTGAGTTAAGCTTAGAATAAAAAGAAAATAAAATCAATGATGAAATTATCTAGAAGAATAGAAGAAGAAAAAATTAAAATGGTATAAAATGAATACGTTGTCTTCTATAGGAATTTTACATCTTTACTTTTCCATTTACAAATATGAATTGGTTCATGATCTGATTATATTCTGATTCATGATTTTTGTGACATTTATCTTCAATATAAAAAACAAAGAAATGAGACGACTCTTAATCAATATAGAAGACTTTTATTTTTTTTATTACTTTTTTCACAAATTTGGTCAATATTAATTTGGTTTAATCCTTAATTGATAATCACAAATTTTAAAAATGGAGCTCTTTTATGGAACGGATGAATTATTTCACATATTCATTATGTATCAAAATGTAAATAAATAATTGTTTGGGAAAAATCATTCTCCTAAATTCTAATTTCTCTCTCTCAATACACACACACACACACACACACTCTGCTTAAGGAAAGGAGGAAGTATTATATTTAATAATGATTTTATATCTAGGAAAAGAGTAAGTATTATATATTGCTTAAGGAATTTTTAAACAATAGTTATGCATTTGACTGTTTTTGAAAAGTCATTCTTTACACATTTTATGTTTCAAACATAAATAAGATAATTTAATTATTTAAAAAGACTTAATGACTAAAAAAATTATTGAATTCTTGTCAAGCTATTAAAATAACATACACATAATTTTTGTTGCACTAAAATCATTGAACTTTTAAGAAATGTAAAAAATGACTAAAATTTGAGTAGATCATATATACAAGTCAACAGACACGTTAGCTCATATGATATATTTTTTTGACACGTTAGCAATCAACTCGAAAAAGATTATGTGCAGACTACTTCAATTACTCTTTGGTTCCAAAAACCAACTCAAAATTAGAATCATAATAATTAAATAGAAATCAAGTTCCTATATTTACATGTAAATATAACTATAAATTTATCTTAATTTCTATTCTTCTAATTGTTTTTCCTTTTCTTTTCTTTATATTCTGATCACCAATGCATACATATATATATATATATATATATATATATATATATATATATATATATATATATATATATATATATGCGGGAAAGAAGAGAGAGAATTCCTAAACCACTATATATACTTCATTTTGCAACGTGCCTTGTTTGCTAATAACATAAACAATTCCAGTCAGTGTTTCGAAGTGTGTGAACCATTAAAGAGTCATGAGGATAGCTTGCATCATGATCTTTTCTATTGTAGTAGTACTCTTGTTGCTTCATACTATTCTTAGGAGTTGCTCAGCCATAAGTACTAGTCTTCATCATCATCATGATCATGTAACTCTAATTAACATCACCACGGATGAATCCACTCTTTTGGCCTTGAAATCTAGTATCATTTCTGATCCTAACCACACCCTGACAAACAATTGGTCCGTCGTTAAAGGCTCTTGTTGTAACTGGGTTGGAGTCACTTGTGGCACTCGCCATAAACGAGTCGTCGCCTTAAATCTTTCAACCATGGGCCTAATAGGCACCATCCCTCCGCAAATTGGAAACCTCTCATTCCTTGTTACACTTGATCTTAGTAAGAATAGCTTCAGCGGTTCCCTTCCCAAAGAATTGTCTGGTTTGCGTCGACTTAAAGAAATCAGTCTAAGATTCAACAACTTTGAAGGGGAGCTTCCCTCATGGTTGGGTGAATTAACCAAACTTGAACATTTGTCGCTTGGATATAACAGTTTTACAGGCACAATCCCACCTTCTTTTTCCAACATAACAAAGCTTGTGCGGTTGGGTTTAGGGCACAACCCTCTTCGAGGAAGTATTCCCCCCGAGATTGGTAGTCTTGCCAACTTGGAAGTCATTTCGATGGAAAGTAACCAGCTTACTGGCTCCATCCCACTCATCATCTACAACATCTCGACACTGAAAATTATTGCGTTTACAAATAATAGTTTGTCTGGTAATCTGCCAGGGGATATTTGTAAACGTATCCCGAAAATCGAAGGGCTTCATCTGTTTCTGAACAAACTGTCTGGCCCAATTCCTTCATCTCTACATGAATGCTCAAAACTTAAAGTTTTCGCTTTGTCAGCCAACGAATTCAGTGGGATCATACCAAGAGAGATTGGAAACTTAACTCTGCTGCACAAGTTGGGCCTCAGTTTCAACAACTTGAAAGGTATGGATATGATGCTAGCCGCCCCTTTTACCTTTAAGATCACGTGCTTTCTTTTCTTTTCAACAGTAATAATTTAATAAATTATAAAAAATATTTGTTAAAATTCTTAATCTGTCAGTCCAATTTTACTTGTCCTAATTTGAAAATACACGCTTATTAAGAAATTTTTTTATTATTTTGTTTCTTTTAATTAATCTTCTAACTCTTTCTTAGAATAATAAAATAGATGAGACAAAAAATGAGTATGATTGTGCTTTCAATGTCAAAGTTAATTAATATTTTTCAATATATGTCAAGTTCTTTTTAATAAAAATTTTTAATAAAGTTAAATGAGGATAATATTGAAAAAATAAGGTCAAAATATTATTAAAATGGAACGAGAACAAATAAATTTGAACAAATCAAAAAGAAAATGAGGACAAAAAGACTTGAACCGAGAAAGTATTACGTAATACTGTATATCCAAAAAATAATGTTATTAAATATGTTTATATTTTAATAATAGTGTCATATTAATATGAGGTAACATATTCTTCATAAGAAAATTATTTATTTTAAAGTTATATTATATAAGTAATGTAAACTCGAATATCTATATTAGTAATAATGGTAGAATACTATACAAATTACGTAAGATGATCTATATTAGTGTATTGTTTCATGCTAAAACTATACAACCTATTGAGCAAAATCGTGTATTCATAAATCGAGTTGACGTATAAACTCGATTAAAATATAATAAGTTTAAATATTTTGTTTCATACAGTCTAATCATCACTTACAAAATTACTTACATCATATTACTCATTCACATACAAAATCACTTTAATAATATTAATCATTCACATACATAATATTCCGTTTCATAGAGTCTAATCATCATTAGTTTGAGGATAAAATGCAAATTGCCAAATGACTTTTTTGTCTGCTACATATTTCGTATCTTGCTTTACAAATCTTTTCAAGTGCAAATGCAAATTGCCAAATGGCTTTTTTTCCATTTCAAATTTTCGACGGGTACAATTCCCCGAGAGATTGACAATCTTTATAATCTACAGATCCTATGGCTAAATGAAAATAACTTCACAGGTACTCCATACTCAATTTTCAATCTCTCCAAACTTAATTAATAATTAATAATTAACTCTTATAGTTAGTGATTGTATTACATGAATTATATATTCCTATATCTTAGTAATATTAATAGATTAATATTAGTTAAGATGGTTTTCATAGGAATATTAGTTCCTTCTAGAACTATATCATATAACTAACTATGATATTTTATATTTAATTAATATCAAATATAAAAAGATTACTAGATTCAACAATAATAAGTTAATAAACTGTAAGAAAAAAATATGTGTTATAGATTCTTATTACCCATAATATATATCAAAAAAAAAATTGTTATTAAATATGTTTATATTTTAATAATAGTAACATTAATATTAGGTAACATGTTCTTCACAAAAAAAAACTGTTTATTTAAAACTATATTATGTAATATTTACATAAGTGTATTGCTTTCTATTAAAACTGTATAACCTCTTGAGCAAAATTTGTGTGACCAAAATCGAGTTGACTTATTAACTCGATTGAAATATAATAAGGATAGACATATTTTTCACGTGTTAAAAGACTAAAATTGTCGAGTTAACACGGTCTAAAACACACACTTGTGCCTTATTATATATAGCGTAGATAAAATAGTTACAAAAACAAGTGATCACACAAAAGTAACTGATCTTTTTTTTTGAAAAATAAAAGTAATATTAAGGTTTTATCAGCTAATAAGTTTTTCGTAGGGGAATCTGAGTATCCACACTAGTATTTTATTTTTTCCAATAATTAATATTTGTTGGCCACATTTAATTTGTCTCAACAATGAGATTAACATCATTTAGCTCGAACATTTAGGATAAAGAAATGAAAATCAGAAAGACTAATACAATTTCCTTGTTTGGTTACGATAGAGAATAGGAAGATAGAATGAGGAAAGAATGAAAACGTCTAAAATTCAAGGCTTCAATTAATTGATCTTTTTCAACTTCAGTGATTGTCTTTAATTTTTGCAATTATGTGATCACTTAGGTTCAATTCCCCCCGAGATTGGTAGTCTTGCTAACTTGGAAGAATTTGAGATGGAAAGTAACCAGCTTACTGGCTCCATCCCACTCACCATCTACAACATCTCGACACTGAAAGTTATTGGGTTTACAAATAATAGTTTGTCTGGTAATCTGGCAGAAGATATTTGTAAACGTCTCCCAAAAATCGAAGGGCTTTATTTGTCTGTGAATAAACTGTCTGGCCCAATTCCTTCATCTCTACATGAATGCTCAAAACTTGAAGTTCTCTATTTGGCAACTAACGAATTCAGTGGAATCATACCTAGAGAGATTGGAAACTTAACTCTGCTGCACGAGATGTCCCTCGATTCCAACTACTTGAAAGGTATGGATATGATGCTAGCTACTGCTTTTACCTTTAAAATCACTCCGTCCAATTTTACTTGTCCTAATTTAAAAATACACGTTTATTAAGAGAGAAAAAAATTATCTCCAAATTACACATCTTAACTATTCAATTATCATTTTATTTGTTTTAATTAATCTTCTAACTCTTTCTTTCTCTTACTTGGAATAATAAAATAGAAGAAAGAAAGAGAGGAAAAAATGAGTATGATTGTGCTTTCAATGTCAAAGTTAATAATATTAATTTTTTCAATATATGTCATGTGGTTTTAATGAAATTTTTTAATAAAGTTAAATGAGGATAATATTGAAAAAATAAGGTCAAAATATTATTAAAATGGAACGAGAATAAATAAATTTGAACAAATCAAAAAAAAAATTAGGACAAGTAAACTTGAACGGAGAGAGTATTACGTAATACTATATATCCAAAAATTGTTATTAAATAGGTTTATATTTTAATAATAGTCTCATATTAATATTAGGTAACATGTTCTTCATAAGAAAAATATTTATTTTTAAGTTATATTATATAAGTAATCTAAACTCGAATATCTATATTAGTAATAATGGGAGAATACTATACAAATTAGGTAATATTTCGTTTCATAGAGTCTAATCATCATTAGTATGAGGATAAAATGCAAATTGCCAAATGGCTTTTTTGTCCGCTACATATTTCGTATCTTGCTTTACAAATCTTTTCAAGTGCGTATGCTCTTAATTGTGTTTTTGACATAATTCTTTTTTTATTATTATTTCAAATTTTTAACAGGTACAATTCCTCGAGAGATTGGCAATCTTTATAATCTACAGATCCTATGGTTAGGTTCCAATAGCTTTACAGGTACTCCATACTCAATTTTCAATCTCTCCAAACTTAATTAATAATTAATAATTAATTGTTATAGTTAGTGATTGTATTACATGAATTGTATATTCCTACATCTTAGTAATATTAATAGATTAATATTAGTTAAGATGGTTTTGATAGGAATATTAGTTCCTTCTAGAACTATATCATATAACTAATTTCCAATATAAAAAGATTACCAGATTCAACAATAATAAGTTAATAAACTATAAAAAAATATGTGTTATAGATTCTTATTACGTCATAATATATAAAAAAATTGTTATTAAATATGTATTAAGAGACGTAGGGAGTAATAAATTTCAGAGTACTAATTATCATTCCGTCACTCCATGCAATTATTTGGAAACATAACTTACCTCGTATTTCTCGTTCACAGAATATATATATATATATACACACACACAATCCGGATCTTAAGCTCACCCCATATCCAACTCACCCAAACTCACCCCCTTTAGCGACGGACCCGGCGACGGTTCGGTCATACAACCGTCGTCTATACTTTTAGCGACGATATGTGTTGTCCGTCGCTAAAAGTATAGACGACGGTTGTATGACCGAACCGTCATCGGGTCCGTCGCTAAAGGGGGGTGAGCTTGGGTGAGTCGGATAAGGGGTGAGCAGAATTCTTAATTGACAGAACTCCTTAAAGAGCAGAACATCCCTTTAGCGACGAACCGGACGACGGTTTGGTCCGTCGCCATAGGTCCTGTCCGTCACTATAGCTTTTAGCGACGGACAACATATAGCGACGGACCGAACCTATAGCGACGGACCAAACCGTCGCCTGGTCCGTCGCTAAAAGGATGTTCTGCTCTTTAAGGAAGTTCTGTCAATTAAGAGTTCTGTTCTTGATCCTTTCTGTATAAATATATATATATATATATATATATATATATATATATATATATATATATCGTTTTTATTATCTTCATTAGATTAATTTGAGGATGTTGCCAAATGGCTTTTTTTGTCTGCTACATATTTCGAATATTGCTTTACCAATACGTATTTTCAAGTGCACGTGTCTGCTTTTAATTGAGCTTTTGTCATTAATTCTTTTTTTGCATTTCGAATTTTCGACAGGTACAATTCCCCAAGAGATTGGCAATCTTTATAATCTACAGGGTATAGACTTAAGTTTCAATAGCTTTACGGGTACTCCAGACTCAATTTTCAATCTCTCCAAACTAGAATACACTGGAATGGCGGACAACCATCTTTCAGGAAAACTTCCATCCAATATTGGCCACAAACAACCCAATCTAAGAACACTTCATATTGAAGGGAATAATTTCACAGGGATTTTGCCCGACTCCATCTCAAATGCTACTAAACTAGAGCGTATAATGATTTCTCGTAATAAATTCTCTGGTACAATTCCCAATTCACTAGGAAATTTGGAACTCCTCGAACTCCTCGCCTTTGAGGCGAACAACTTCATCATTGAAAAATCATCTTCGGAAATCAGCTTCATCACTAGCTTGACAAATTGTAGAAACTTAAGAGGTTTATATATATCACTTAATTCTCTAAATGGATACCTTCCGGCTTCCATCGGAAATTTCTCGACTGCTTTTGAAGTTTTTTATGCAGAAATGATCGGAATTAGGGGCATCCTTCCCAGTGAAATTGGTAATTTGAGTAGCCTTACAACATTATATGTAGGTTACAATGAATTGACTGGAAAAATTCCTGTAGCAATCAGAGGTTTGTTGAGCCTTCAAAGATTAGATCTTGTTGAAAACAGGATTGAAGGATCCATTCCGGATGATCTATGTCTATTACAGAACTTGGGTAGTTTACGCTTAGAACAAAACCAAATTTCGGGTCCATTGCCAGAATGCTTAGGAAATATTACTTCTCTAAGATATCTTTATCTTAGTTCCAATGCATTGGCCTCTAGATTACCAACACATCTTGGGAACCTAAAGGATCTTTTGGTGTTCAATGCATCCAGAAATTCTTTCAGTGGCCATCTACCTAGTGAATTAGGTAATTTGAAGGTTGCGGTGCTAATAGATTTGTCACAGAATCAATTTTCGGGGAACATCACTAACATCTTTGGCGGGCTCCAAAATTTGGTTAATCTTTCTTTGGCAAATAATAGATTACGAGGACCTATACCTGATTCATTTAAATACTCAGTGAGCTTAGAAAACTTGGATTTGTCTCATAACAATCTTTCTGGCATGATTCCCAAGTCTTTAGAGACACTCTTTCATCTTCGGTACTTCAATGTATCTTTTAATAGTTTAAGAGGAGAAATTCCAAGTGAAGGCCCTTTCAAAAGCTTCACCAATCAATCTTTCATGTCTAATGAAGCATTGTGTGGTGCTCCTCGATTTCAAGTCCCGCTATGTCATAACAGCTCTGTTCATCATGGATCACAAAGAAAAAAGAGAGTGCTTCTAGCTATATGTATCTCCCTAGTGACTGCATCAATATTTGTTACCTTGACCTTTGCATTTCTGTGGATACGACGTCGTCGAAGCAAAAGTAAGGTTCCATCTCAAATTGATTTATCACAGTTAATTGCCCCTTTAAGAATCTCATATTATGAATTACAACAAGCAACTGATGCGTTTAGTGAAAGTAATTTGCTTGGCATGGGTAGCTTTGGTTCCGTTTACAAAGGGGTACTTGCAAATGGGACATTCATTGCGATTAAAGTATTCAATTTGCAATTTGAAGGAGCATTCAAGAGTTTCGATGTAGAATGTGAAGTATTGTGCAACCTTCGCCACCGAAATATATGCAAAGTCATTAGTAGTTGCTCTAACCTTGATTTCAAGGCATTGGTACTTGAATACATGTCGAATGGGAGCCTTGAGAAGTGGTTGTACTCTCATAATCATTTCTTAGATATTTTGCAAAGAATAGACATAATGATAGATGTGGCATGTGCTTTGGACTATCTCCATTACGGTTATTCAACAACAATAGTTCACTGTGATCTGAAGCCCAGCAACGTCCTTCTAGATGAAGATATGGTTGCACGTCTGAGTGACTTTGGCATAGCAAAGTTATTGGGAGAAGGGGAAAGCATTGCACAAACCATAACTTTAGCCACAATTGGATATATTGCACCAGGTGACCCTATATCTTATTAATTTTATTTTTTCTTGGCTCAAATATATATATTCTTCTGCTAAGTTTTACGAAATACGTTTTTGTTTACGATGTTGCTTTTGTGATGTTGGATCGGTTTTCAGAGTATGGATCAGAAGGATTAGTGTCCAAGAAATGTGATGTTTACAGTTATGGTATTATGTTGATGGAAATATTTACAAGAACTAAGCCCAGTGATGAACAATTTCTTGGAAATATGAGCCTAAAGCATTGGGTAAACACTTCATTTCCTAACTCACTCATCCAAGTTATTGACGCAAACTTGCTAAAACCAGAAGATGGTGACATAACTTTGAAGGTAAGTTGTATATCATCTATCATGGAATTGGCTTTGAGTTGCTCTGCAGATTCACCTAAGGAGAGGTTCGACATAAAAGATGTCATGGTAACACTCAAGAAGATTAGACTTCATTTCCTTGCAAATTATGGACAGACTTGAAACATCAAAGTACTCCTTGTAAATTATGTTTTATAACTCTATTAACTTTATTAGTTATTTAACAATTTTAACATTTTTTTAATGTCATGTTTGTCAATGGTTTGCAGGGCTATCAGAGATGAAGGTGGTGGTAACTTCTGTGACTTCAAATTCTCGTCTAAATACAAGAATATTGTCATGATCATGGATTTGCTCATCAACAGTATGTTTTGGTACCCAATCTTTTGGGTGATTATAAACTATGTGTTGTCCTTTAATTCTATGTATTATGGTGTTATTGTGTCATACACACTATGTTTTTTCTGCTGTATATTGTTCCTTTTAAACTTAATTTGAAAGAATATAATTTGAATGGTTGAATAGAAGAATAATCTTATTTTCTTTTTTCACCATTGAGTGAAGTGAAATAGGCATATATATATATATATATATATATATATATATATATATATATAACATATCGTATATTGTCAAATATGCTAATACAACTCAAATAGACATTCAAATTTCATAAAATTGTCACACACTAGACCATATGTACGTTCATAAATTTATGTTCATTTGTTGTAGAAATGTTACATCCGTAGTCATAGGCGGAACCAGGGGGCCAGGGGAGTCATATGACCCTGGTATCTCCCCCAGCTGCAACACTACCTCCTATCACTTTTGGAACATCAAGCTCAAATTTAGCTATCTCCCCCTCCCTTCTGAAATTTAATTGGCCTTTCAATATAACTCATGTGATCTTTCCATATTTATAGTGAGCTTATCATAGTCCCACATCGTCTAAATATAGTTCTTTTCTCATATATTTGTTCTATAAATAGAGGAGAGTTCAAGGTTAATTTTTTTAAGTAAAGCATGGAAGTCCAAAGTGGAAGTCCATCAAAGCTACTTTTTTTTTTTAGTAAAGCATGGACTTCTTATGTGAAAGTTCAAAGCTTAAATAGTGTGTTTTTTTTTTCTTTGCATGTTATGTACTTTTGAACTTTATTATTATGTATGATTTTGAATCTACGATTGATTTTGAAGAGGACTAAGGTACAAATTAATTTATTTGTTCCACTTTAAAAGGAAATGCCATTAAAAAATTTCACAAAAGATTTCACTTTTTTTGTGATAATAGTATATAATGATAGCAGGCTATCCTAGATTTGACAATTAATTTATAAATGTATTTTGACCCCCCTCTAAAAATGTTTTGATTCCGCCACTGTCCGTAATGTCCAACAAAAAGGGCGTTAGATGACAAATATAACATATACAACTTTTGCTATAACAAATACGGGCTAAGGGTGTGCTTCATGGAATCCAACTCCCTCAAATAGTATCAACAGATAACCAAAGGATCAGATTTTCTGACTATTGAACTGACCCTCAATTTACATTCGCATCACTAAATTGATTTTTTTTTTCATCAACTCATTGAACTGTAATTTTTTTACAAACTGTTACAAAATCGGTTAACCTGTCTAACTTTTAACGGAATGAATAGTATTTGATAGGAAAAATGTATCTAAGTCACATATATGTCAACGTGGCATGGTATGATAGGGAAAAAAATTACTTAAGAAAAAAATAGATTAACTAATTACATGTACGAAAAGCACACCTACACTATTTAAAATTTAGCATGAAATTAAATCTATTCTAAAATTAGAGTGGATCGTTGACAGCTATTGATAGTTTTGGGCGATTAAGTTTGAGATCCAAAATATGAGCAATTGATTTCTCTTTTTTGATCCAAAAAATGAATTATGGAATTGGGGAAGAAAGAGAAAATTGGTCTCTTTATTTTGCGATAGATCTGAGATTTGGAGGTTCTGATAGAGTTGAATCTTGGCTAAATCTGAGTTGTGGTGAAGTTTGGACTACTAGTAAATGATTTGTTGTAGAAGTTTGAGGTGTAAACATTGGTGATTTTGGCAAATGGTTATGGCTTGACGGTGGATGTTTTGGTGGAGTTCAGTGAGGAAGATGAAGGGTTTTTTATTTTTATTTTTATTTTCTTTTCTTTTGCTTTCTTTAAAAGAAAGAAGAATCTAAATGTATAAAATGGTTAAAAATAAGTTTTTTTTTCCTTAATTATTAATACACATTATCATTGTCAAATCATGTTTTAATTAGCTAAATAATCCACATAAACATCACATTTGGTGCCACGTAGATTTTCTGTTAACTTTTAACACTCAAAGACAAATTTTTTAAATTTTGTAAATAAAATTTAGTTCAATGAATTAATTGGAAAAAAAAATTCAATTCAATGATGCACATGTAAATTGAGATTCAGTTCAATAAGAAAAAAATGATTTAACCCATTTTCTTTCTCAGCTTCTGGCCTGCCATTTTTGCGAAGTTAAAACATATAATATTTTTGCACCCATGAATGTTCGAATGTGTGGGGTATATATACCACAAAAAGTGCAAAACATGGAAAATATTTGCTACAATCATTTTCCTCTGCAAGTGTGATTTGATTACAATTTAACGGCTTAACAAAGCATGGAGGAAACAATTCATAAATTTAAAGCAGGCACTACAAATCTAGCCAATTCCAAGAAAACAAATTATACTTGTGCCATCAACATAGAAATGAATTGTCAGTGACACCATGTACAAATTTTATGATTTATCTCAGGGATATGCCTATATTGGGTAACAGCCATTCCATCCATTTTTATGTTGGTGGGCATGACAGATTCATAACCTACAAAATGGGTGTATCAAGATCTTCTCTCGAACTTCTTCTCACTTGATCTTTTCTCCTCTGTTTCCCGCCGTCTTTGCTGCCTGTAATCGAGTGTAAAATGAAAGGCTTTGACTAATGTGACTAGTGATAATGTCAATTTAAAGCAAATTGCTCATGTTAGAAAACAACCAAATCTAATAATAGGTAGATTCATTGTCAATTTCATCCTACAAGCCACTTTGCATGACAACAAATATGAGCCAAAATAGGTAAATTCATCATCAATTTCTTCCAACTAAGATCCTTTTCTATGTTATTTCTATGATACAATATTAAGTCATCCACGTTAACAGTGCATTACACAATTTTGGCAGGAAAAGCATGTCATATATCATCATACCTCCCAAGACATGGCAGTACAAGCATGGTGCATCAAAAAATGGGCAGTGAACACCTTAAATTATCTCAGATAATGCACAAGGTAAGATTATGGTCACTCTGTTTGATTATCAATTGGAAGGATTTAACGCCACACAATTGGTTCAACTAAACCCCCTTCCCTCTAAAAAAATACAACAAACACAACCAAAAGGAAATCCATTTTTACCTAATACAGATAGAGGAAAATTGCCCAGGTCAGGGAAATTCCTCCATTCCTATCTTTATTATCCATCCAAATATCAACAGATTCCAATACAAACAATCAACAGTGTTTTTTTATATTAGTAAGGAACAATCAACTAGATTTTATTTAATCAACATATGCAAAAGTAGTAAATAAAAGAAATATATTCCCTCCGTTCTGAATCATAAGATCAATATTGAAATGAAATTATACTTGTGCCATCAACATAGAAATGAATTGTCAGTGACACCATGTACAAATTTTATGATTTATCTCAGGTATATGCCTATATTGGGTAACAGCCATTCCATCCATTTTTATGTTGGTGGGCATGACAGTTTCATAACCTCCAAAATGGGTGTATAAAGATCTTCTCTCGAACTTCTTCTCACTTGATCTTTTCTCCTCTGCCTCCCGCCGTCTTTGCTGCCTATAATTGAGTGTAAAATGAAAGGCTTTGAATAATGTGACTAGTGAGAATGACAATTTAAAGCAAATTGCTCATGTTAGAAAATAACCAAATCTAAGACTAGGTAGATTCATTGTCAATTTCATCCTACAAGCCACTTTGCATGACAACAAATATGAGCCAAAATAGGTAAATTCATCATCAATTTCTTCCAACTAAGATCCTTTTCTACGTTATTTCTATGATACAATATTAAGCCATACACGTTAACAGTGCATTACACAATTTTGGCAGGAAAAGCATGTCATATCATCATACCTCCCAAGACATGACAGTACAAGCATGGTGCATCAAAAAATGGGCAGTGAACCCCTTAAATTATCTCAAGATAATGCACAAGGTAAGATTATGGTCACTCTGTTTGATTATCAATTGGAAGGATTTAACGCCACACAATTGGTTCAACTAAACCCCCTTCACTATAAAAAAAAAATACAACAAACACAACCAAAAGGAAATCCATTTTTACCTAATATAGATAGAGGAAATTTGCCCAGTTCAGGGAAATTCCTCCATTCCTATCATTATTATCCATCCAAATATCAACAGATTCCAATACAAACTGATACAATCCTGATCAGGCTCACATCAAACCTTAATAACTCAACTCAAGTCCCAGGGATTTATCAAGCGATTTTAAATATTTGGGCTAAAGTTTATTCAAAGATGCTCAAAATGGAGTTCAATTCAAGGCCAATTTTAATCAATTCATGTGGCAATTAAATGCATTAAATGTTTTCATGTTAAATCATATTTTATATTCTTTCATGGAAAAATTTGCTAATATCTATGTTGATGATACTTCGACTTTTGTCAACACTTGGAAAAATTCTTTGGCATATGTTGAGTTTGATTGTGAGTATCATAATTATGCTAGTGAGTTTTTATCTTGTGGTTCTGGTTTTGATCTTTTTATTCCATTGATGATGTTACGTGATTTTAAATTTGTTAATGTCAATGGAAAGAGAAAGGTTAATTTTGTTTTGCAGATTCGAGATGAATTCTTACTCATCGAGGATAAGAGCATTTATTGTGCAAAACAATTTGAGCAATGCATTGAGAGTTTACAGGGAAGTGTTTTGAATATTGTTCTAGTAGACTATGCATGTGAATTTGAATTATTTGATTTCTTTGTGATTAGACAAAAGGAACATGTTGATTTGTTTTGTTTTGTGTTTAATCCAAGAATTCAAGTATGTTTGCAATTGCGCCACAAAAAGTTTCAAAGATTGTTATTTGATCCAGGTGCAATGGAATGGATGTTGGTGCGAATGATCGAGATCATAAGAATCATTTTTGATCCGGGTATTCATCAATGGATATATTTACGGATGGACGAGATCATCAGATTGTCTTTTGATCCAGGAATTCGTGAATGGAAGTTGTTGCAATGTGAAGAGTTTTACATACTGATTAGCATTATGGAAGTATTTGGTCTACGTGTGGAAAAGTGTCGTGTTGATGTGGACAAGTTCTTGATTAAGGAAGTTCAAAAGTTTAAGTTTCCAAGTTGTATTACGAGGAGCTTGCAGGATGCTATATCGATTCGAGTATTGCTTGAAAAGAGATATTTACAAATTGTTCATGTCAATTCGGGGAAGTTGCCAGACGAAGAAGTGTTCCTTGCAGGAGTTGGAGTTTTTGATAATTATTTTCATATTCTTACTTGTGATATTGCTTTTATATGTTATGTGCAAAGTGAGAATTGTGATTATGATTTGTTTGATGATACTAACTTAATTTGCTTTCATGTAGGATCAGATTTGTGGGTAAATCTTTTTCAAGAGGAGGGAATGTTAGATTTGAGGACAAATCCTTTTCAAGAGGAGGGGAATGATACAATCCTGATCAGGCTCACATCAAACCTTAAGAACTCAACTCAAGTCCCAGGGATTTATCAAGCGATTTTAAATATTTGGGCTAAAGTTTATTCAAAGATGCTCAAAATGGAGTTCAATTCAAGGCCAATTTTAATCAATTCATGTGGCAATTTATATTCTAGCAAATTTGCATGGGGGCAACAGACATTCCAATTCTAATCAGCCAATCACGCGAGTTTCCTAGCATATTCAGGACTTAACATTTACATATCAAGGACTTAACATATTAGCTTCATATATCATGTGAGCCACGCGGTTTCCAAGTAGACAACTAGCTGATTTTGTTCTCCACGGATTAATGGGTTCCTAACAATTAATGGATTTCTAATTCCAAATGGAGGAAGGCTTCAGATTTCTAATTCAAATTTGGACGCGCAATTTCCTTAATTATTAGGGTATTTTTAGCATGTTTTAGATTCCTGATATAATTAGAATGTTTGATAAGTAAGATTTAATTTCCTTATTGTTTATTAGTTAGGATTTGGTTTCCAAATTAATTTGGTAAGTTAGGATTTGGTTTCCAAATTAAGTTGTTAAGCTAGGATTTTGTTTTCAGCTGATTTTATAATTCCTATTAGGATTAGGATTACTTTTGAGTAGTATAAATAGGGGACATAGATGATGTACTTGATATACTTCGATCAGATTTATTCAATTACAATTATTTATGAGATTATTCTCTACTTTTGGTTCTTTGAGAATTTCTAGGTTACTTCTAGTTTTTCTTTGAAATTCAAGTTTGACTTATCATACAACAATACATAGTTGTGTGTAGCGTCTTCTACCGCACTAATCGTCGATTGTACCGAGATTACCGCTTACATATAAGCGAGGGGTCAAGGTGTCGTTGGTGTCCATTCAACGCAGATTTCTAAGGCGAGCAATTGTACCAAGATTACCGTCTACATATAGGCGAGGGGTTAAGGTGTTGCAAGCTATCCACCGTTCAACTTTGCTAGAAACGATCCGGCCGACGACCACCTCACGCAAGCGTGCCGTGGAGTCTATCACAAACAATCAACAGTGTTTTTTTATATTAGCAAGGAACAATCAACTAGATTTTATTTAATCAACATATGCAAAAGTAATACATAAAAGAAATATATTCCCTCCGTTCCAAATCATAAGATCAATATTGACTTCTCAAAAGTCAATTTCAAACTTAAAATTGATATGAATTCATTTAGTTTATGTCAATACAATTACCGATATCATAAATTACTTAAAAAAAGTACTACAAGCTATAAGATTTATTGTTTTCAAACCTTAAATGAATCATGTCAATTTTAAATGTGAAAATATCTCAAATTGACTTTTAAAAAGTCAATATTGATCTTATAATTCGGAATGGAGGGAGGGAGTATATGAGAAAATTGCTAGATAGTGAGACTGAAAAGATTATGGACCATTCCCTGGGTCTGGTGCAACTGAGATCATATATACTGGTTATCGGGTTGATCTGTTTACTCGTTAAAAAATGCATCTAACCAAATTTATTGACAACAATAATATGCCAACACAACCAAGTCACATCAGCTTGTTTTACCACATAATAAGTTTACATATGACAATATGGATATTCAATTATAGCAGGAGCAATATCTATGTTTGTTCAGTTCTACAAGACAATGTCACTTCAACACATTCACAAAGAACGAGTCCTATATCGAAAAAGGGATCAGCTGTCATTTCAATAAGGAAAGATGGATCTACTTTTATGCCCTTGGTTAAATCCTGTAGTTTAATAATTAATGGAATGACAGAAAAATGGATTTACTAACATGACCTTGATTATTAAAGTATGGAATTTTAACTGCAATTTGGAAAAGAGAAAAATGGTAATATAATGCATTTGAAAAGTACATCAAGAAACGGGAAAACCTGCAAGACATGAATACCAGGAGATAACACTGGTAAAGTATATATAGTGTTAGATATCATGGTTTAAATTTGATGTTGTGCTCTTGATAAATATATGAATCAGTAGCTAAGATTGTAAAGTCCTTAATGGTAGACATATGTACAAGGACTTAGGAAAGAGAAGATCAAATATGTTAGGATGATCTAAACTGTATTTTATATCTGTCATATCCAAACAAATTGTAAAGTCCTTTATTGAAGGTGATGTACAAAAGACTTAGAATAGAAAAGATCAAGGTTGTTAGGTTGATCTTGTGTGCTGATCGTAGAGTACTGCCATACTCCAAGTAAAAGGACGTAGAGCTTCCTCGGCAGGACGTAGAGCTTTGTCGTCAGGACGTAGAGCTTCCTCGGTAGGACGCAGAGCTTCCTCGGCAGGACGTAGAGCTTTGTCGGCAAGACGTATAAGCAAGAACGTGGAGTCAGAAGTCAAACGAGCAACTCAGATCTGAGAATGAATATTCTAAGTTGCCCATAACAAATAGACAGTAGAATGATCTGCCCAAGATAGTTGCCGAATATTAAATAAATGAGTGGGGAGCAAACAGCTACAGTCTGCAGAAATTCAGAGCAATATCCCTACTAATGGAAGCTGACTCACCCCACTACTGCAGTCAACAAAGAATAAACTATTCCTAAACTCAGCAGCACATCTCAACGGAAGAAACAGATGCAACGGCCATATTTCAACGGAAAGATTCTCAAGAGCATCTACATAAGGCAGAAGGATTGAAGGTTCAAGTTAAGCAAGAACAACGAAAAAGAAGATCAAACTTGAAACACTATCATTCTACAATCCAAGGGAAACATCTTACTTCGCTGCTGAGTTTATCAAACCATATGCTTCAAGCAACTCGGTAGCAACAAAACAAATCACTCTCCATCAAGTGAAAGGGTCAACAGGTGACCAACCTAAGTCAAGTCTGCTGGACTTGCTGAGTACCAGAGAGTACAAGAGATTCTAAGGCTGCTGGTCTTAGTTTACAGAGTTCCAAGGTTGCTGGCTTTGAAGAGTACGTTGAGTACTGGTGTTCCAAGACTGAGGGTCTTAAAGGAATCTTTGTGATTCAGTTGTAACGATATCCTTAGTGGATTTGCTACTCGAGGAGTAGAACAGTGAAGTAAGAGTCTTGTGTGCTCCGAACCACTTAAAGTCTTGTCTCTATCTCTTTGCACTTATTAATTGCCATAACTGCTATAACTGTTTTATCACTGCTTTACTATATTCTCTACTACCGTTCTATTTTCTACAAGGGGTTCTTACAAATCATATTCCGATGTGTTTAATTATTGGATACATTAACTAAACTGTTAAGTCATCCTTTTTGAAAAGAAAAAGAAAACACAGTTTTAAAATATCTATTCAACCCCCCCTTCTAGATATCTTTTGTGCCTCTGGAAACTAACAATTGGTATCAAAGCAGGTTCTCTTATCTAAAGCTTAACGCGTTTGAGTAGATCAATGGCATAAACTAGAAATGGATCTGAGCAAGGCGGAGGAAACAAACCGCCCATGTGCAACAAGGACAAATTTGCCAACTGGAAAGTTCGCATACAGGCATACATGGATGCCATTGACGAGGATCTATTTGACACTGTCATCAATGGGCCTTATGTACCAACCAAGCTAACGCCAACTGCTG
This sequence comes from Aralia elata, assembly GCA_034770075.1. Lineage (NCBI taxonomy): Eukaryota > Viridiplantae > Streptophyta > Magnoliopsida > Apiales > Araliaceae > Aralia > Aralia elata. The sequence continues at coordinate 70,287,097 of CM068379.1, read as the reverse complement.
AAGATCCAAATAAAGTCTCAGTCAAACTAAAGAAAGATTGGACTGATGCAGAGAAGAAAACAGTTCAGTTAGACAAAAGAGCCAAAAACATTTTGTTCATGGCTCTAGAAGATGAATTATTTGAAAACGTGGTCCACTGTACAACAGCTAAGGAAGTATGGGATGCACTGCTGATTATGAATGAAGGAACGGAAGAAGTCAGAGAAAACAATTCATCCACAAATGAAAGATTCAACGTACAACCACAACACTTGGCGCAGTGGTGCAAGCCGTCCTGGGAACGAACCGTAAACCCGGACGACTCAGGATCGACTCCCACTAGCAACATTTGAAGTGGCCACGGATCGCATTATTCAGGGTGACGCCATGTCTTAGGCGGAGCCTATGCGCAAAGCCTGGTCCGGGGTGGGGGATTAGTCCGACCCGCGGGTTGGGAAACCCACATTATCAAAAAAAAAAAAGATTCAACGTACTTCTCAACTCTCTTCGAGCGTACGGAAAGACCTATCCAAACAAAGATCTCATCATCAAGTTCATGAGAGCTCTACCAAGCAAATGGGATGCCAAAACCACTGCCATTAGAGAGTCAAAGAATCTTCATGAAATGACTGTTCAGATGTTGTATGGAAATCTTCTCACTTATGAACTGGAGCTGACCCAACGAGCTGAAACACTGTCAGAAGGAAAGAAGAAAGAAAGAGGCATTGCTCTAAAGGCATCTACTTCAAAAATAGCCGACTCAGATGATGATGAAGATGATGAACTCAATGATGAAGGAGTTGCTATGCTGGTCAGACACTTCAAAGGTTTATAAGCAGAAACAACAGACAGAGGAAGTTCAGTAGCAGCTCTAAAGAACAAGTTAATGACTTGTGCTACAACTGTAAACAACCAGGTCATTTCATCGCAAACTGTCCCAAGCCTCCAAGAAATGATCCAAAGAAGGACAAGAAAAAATCAGAATTCAAAAGCCACTACAAGGCCAAGAAAAAGGAAAGAGGGTTCGTCGCTAAACGTTCATAGAGTGACTCAGACGACTCAAGTCATGAATCAGGTGAAGATGAAGAAACTCAAAAAGCCAACCTATGCTTAATGGCCAAAGAAGGAAAAAGCAAGAAAGAATTCAATGTGGATGAGGTATTTTACTTTTATTCTCCTGATTTAACTATTGATGACCTTAGAGATGGCATGCATGACTCTATGATAGAACTGCATAAATATATGAAACTGTTTAGAATTCTGTCAAAGGATCATTCTCTCCTTCAAGAAGAAAAAGAGAAAGCGGTCGTAGAGTTGGAAACTGCTCTACGAACGGCTAACTCATGTACCAATCTTGAGGCTGAGAATGCTAACTTAAAACTTGTAAATGAGCTTAATACTCAGGAGTTAATTCTAGTCTCCAAAATCCAGGAACTAGAAAAGACTATCTCATCATGGAACAAGTCCTCTCTGTCTATGGATATCATAATCTCTAGTCAAAGATCAGTGGCTAACCGATCAGGACTGGGTTTCTGCAATTCTCCTTCAGAAATCTCAGTGGCTGAGCCTATGGAAGCTAATGATAATGGCTCTCCTAACTTTAATAAGAAAATTGTTTTTGTGAAATCCCTACAGGATATTAATACTTTTCATTCAAATTCTGCAAATCAAAGTATTGTCTCTCACACCACTCTAGGATTCAAGAAATCAAAGAGTAAGTCAAATTCTGCATTCGAGTCACGAAGGGTCGTAGAACATGACAAGACTCTCTCTACGAACCAACCTGACAAGAATCGTAGAGATAACTTCAACTCTACGAGAACTATGAATCATAGAAGTGAAAGAAAGCAAAAGGGAGTTAAGCCAAAAGGTGTGAAGTACTATCATCCACACATTTCTAAGACAAAAAAGAATCCATACTCACACACAAGCATGCATTACATTCAATGTTACAATTGCTATAAACATGGTCATAAAGTTGCAGAATGTTATTTTTACCCTATAATGCACAAACCCAAAATCAAACAGATTTGGGTTCCCAAAGTTACTAATGAATATGGGCCCAAGCAATATTGGGTACCAAAATGAAAGCTGATCCTTCCTGCAGGTACAAAGCCCCACTGAATCAACATGGTACCTTGATAGTGGATGCTCTAGGCATATGACAGGCAACAAGGCTCTTCTGTCAAACTTTGAAGAAAAAGATGGTCCTGCAGTCATCTTTGGTGATAACAATTCTGGAAAGACAAGAGGACATGGTTCTGCTGGGAATGGTGCCGTGTCCTTCAGCAAAGTGGCATACGTTGAAGGACTAAAACACAATCTTCTCAGCATCAGCCAACTGTGTGATAAAAATCATCAAGTCACTTTTCTCAACAATCAGTGTCAAGTCAGAGACATGAAGACCAACTCATTGAAGCTGATAGGAACCAAAGAAGGAAATGTCTATACTGTCAACCTTGCTGAGTTAAGACCTGATGAAGCTGTATGTTTTCTTGCCAAAGCTTCTGAAGATCAGTGTTGGCTATGGCATAGGAGGTTGTCTCACTTAAACTTCAAAAGCATGTCAAGACTTGCCTCAAATAACCTAGTTGCAGGACTGCCAAAGCTCAACTTCATCAAAGAGAAACCCTGCAAAGCATGTCAGTTTGGAAAACAAACAAAAAGCTCATTCAAAAGCAAAGCAGTTAACTCAAATGATAAGCCCCTTATGTTACTCCATATGGATCTCTTCAGGCCTATCCCAACTACAAGCCTTGGTGGAAAGAAATACTCTCTGGTGGTAGTGGATGACTACACCAGATTCACATGGGTATTCTTTCTGAGTTCTAAAGATGAAACCAGCTCTCACTTGATCAAGCTGTTCAAACTTGTCATGAATGAGAAAAAGGAGAAGATCAAGGCCATAAGGAGTGATCATGGAAGAGAATTTGATTTCACTGAGGTAGAACTTTATTGTGAAGAAAATGGCATCAATCACAACTTCTCAGCCCCAAGAACTCCACAACAAAATGGAGTAGCTGAAAGGAAGAATAGGACATTGATTGAAGCAGGAAGAACATTACTAGCAGCTGCTCAACTCCCTGAGTACTTTTGGGCAGAACCTGTCAGCACTGCATGCTACACTCAAAACAGGTCTCTCATTCACTCCCTCCTCCAGAAGACTCCCTATGAATTATGGAAAGGAAGAAAGCCAAACATTAGTTACTTTCGTGCCTTTGGTTGTTTATGCTACATCCTCAACAACGGCAAAAAGTATCTAACCAAATTTCAACCCAAGTCAGATGAAGGAATCTTCCTTGGTTATGCTATGGACAGCAAGGCCTACAGAGTATTCAACAAGGAATCATTAAGTGTTGAAGTCTCCATCCATATCACATTTGATGAGTCAGAATCAAAGGAGAAAACCTCCTCACTCAATGAGTCGGCAGAAGAAGACTCTACAATCAATGAGTCCAAAATCGTAGTCAGGCTCTACGATCATCGAGCCAGAAGCAGAAAGCGCAGAGCAAGAAGAAGCAAACGTAGAGCTCACTATACCTGACAATGAGTCTCTACAGCCTGAACCAGAAATCAACTTGGAAGAACTCAGACAAGAAGGCACCAGAACTGATGTTCCAAGAAGAAGAAGATGGACAAAGGATCATACTGAAGATCTGATAATAGGAGATCCTAATGCAAGAGTCAAAACAAGATCAGCAACTCAAAATGAATGCATCTACATATGCTTTCTTTCTCAAATAGAACCCAAAAAGGTAGAAGCCTTAGGAGATTCAAACTGGATAGAGACCATGCAAGAAGAACTCAACCAGTTTGAAAGAAGCAAAGTCTGGAGATTAGTTGAAATGCCAACACAACACCCAGTCGTAGGCACCAAATGGGTTTTCAGGAACAAGATGGATGAAGATGGTATTATCACAAGAAACAAAGCAAGACTGGTAGCTAAAGGTTACTCACAAGAAGAAGGGATTTACTATGATGAAACCTTTGCTCCAGTTGCAAGATTGGAAGCAATCAGAATCTTTCTTGCCCATGCAGCCCACATGAGATTTAAAGTCTTCCAAATGGACGTCAAGAGTGCTTTCCTCAATGGAGAACTTCAAGAAGAAGTCTATGTAGAACAACCTCCAGGTTTTATCAATCCTACTCTTTCTAATTATGTTTATAGATTTGACAAAGCATTGTATGGATTAAAACAAGCACCTAGAGCATGGTATGAAACACTCACCAACTTTCTCACAAAAAAAGGATTCACTAGAGGTAGAGTAGATACCACCTTATTCCTAAGAAAGCACAAGGATAAATCACTTCTAGTTCAAATCTATGTGGATGATATTATATTTGGTTCAACTGATGAAAAACTGTGTGAAAGGTTTGCCAAGCTAATGCAGAGTAAGTTCGAAATGAGCATGATGGGAGAACTGAATTTCTTCCTTGAACTTCAAGTGAAGCAAACTGATGAAGGTATATTCATCAACCAAGCCAAATACATCAAAGACCTATTAAACAAATATGGCATGGAATCAACTTCCATCATGAAAACTCCCATGGCACCTGCAACCAAGCTTGACAAAGATGAGAAAGGTAAAAGCATTGACATTACTCAATACAGAGGTATGATTGGATCTCTTCTATAACTAACTGTCAGTAGACCAGATATCATGTTTGCCACTTGTATTTGTGCTAGATTTCAAGCTGATCCTAAGGAATCTCATTTATTAGCTACAAAGAGAATCTTCAGGTATCTTAAAGGAACACCAAATTTGGGACTCTGGTATCCCAAAGAGTCACCCTTTGAGTTAATGGGATATTCAGATGCTGACTATGCAGGATGCAAGATAGACAGAAAAAGCACAAGTGGTACATGTCAATTTCTTGGAAATAGACTTGTCTCCTGGTTTAGCAAAAAGCAAAACTCAATTTCAACCTCTACTGCAGAAGCTGAGTATATTGCTGCAGGCAGCTGCTGTGCACAAATCTTATGGATGAAAAATCAGTTAGCTGATTATGGCTTTGTGTTTAAATCTATCCCAGTTCATTGTGACAATACTAGTGCAATTGCTATAACTCATAATTTTGTCATGCATTCAAGAACCAAGCACATAGATATAAGATATCATTTCATTAGAGATCATGTGCAAAGTGGAAATATAGCATTACATTATATTCCTACTAAAAATCAGCTTGCTGATGTATTTACAAAACCCCTAGATGAATCTAGATTCAACATGCTGATAAGTGAACTTGGAATGCTAAATTTACACCCATAATATTATGCTTTGGAATCTACTAACTCTGCAGAAAGAAAGTTCGTAGAGTAACGAAAACTGGAAAAACATACAGCTCAAAGGAAATCAAGATGCCGAGACGTACTCGACGATCGTCGAGAAAGATGGAGGTCGTAGAGTAGAAAGGGCTCTACGATCGCCGAGATGTACTCTACGATCGTCGAGTAAAATGAAGGTCGTAGAGTAGAAAGGGCTCAGGAATGAAACGTAGAGCTCAGAAGAAGCTAAGGGCAAAATAGTCTTTTCCCTTCGGCTTAAAACGAGCACGCACCCAACAAGTGACTCTTAGTCCACTCAGCAGAAAAAGAGGGAAGTTTTCACTAACTCATTTCAAATTATTTCTTCTGAAAAACTCTTCCTCTCCATCGTCGCTGAAACCCTAGCTCTCCGCTTTAATCAAACTCTGAGCAAAGTTCGTCCTTGTGCAACAAAATCAAAGAAATTCTCAAATGGCACTCTCACCAGTAATATCAGGGAACTCCCTCAACTTTGAAGATTTTGCTTCAGCTGAAACAAAGTACAAGAGAATCATCTCCTTGCTGCGACGATCAGGACTCTACGAAGCCCTCGACACCAACACTCTGATATATCCAGCATTGGTGAGAGAATTCTATTCAAATGGAATTATTGGAGACGGAATCCTGTCCACGAAGGTCAAAGGGATCCCACTTCAACTATGTGCCTCAGAGATCAATGTAGCCCTAGGTTTCAAAAATGACGGGCTCACTACTATCCAGTTCATCAACACAGAAGAAGGGCTGAAGCGAATGCATCATGAGAACAACCCAAAGCTGAGGGGATTAAAGAAAAAGGAATTCCCTCAAAAGTATGAGTTCCTTGCTAATATTGTTGGTAAATGTATTCTTTGCAAAGATTCAGCTCATGATTCTGTCAACGACATTCAGCTCATAATCAGGACTGCTATTGTGAAAAAGATCCAACTGAACTATGGTACCCTTCTCTTAGAATGGATTGAAAACTGGATATCAAATGATGGAAAGACCCAAGGGGCAAGAAAAATGTTTTATGGCAGGTTCATAAGCATTATTATTCAAAAAGCACTAGGAAACCGCATTGGGGATGATGAAGGAGAGGCTATAAATTTTCACAAAAGGATAACTCAAAAGTTATTCGTAAACTGGAAAAAGAATCCAGCTGGGAATTTGAAATCAACTCAGACAGAAGACAGTGAGAAGACTCAAAGTGAAGCAAGAAAACCTTCTATGAAAAATATGTCTGTTGTTGCAGAAACTGATGAAGTAGAACAGGAGGTGCCAGCACTAACCAGGAAAAGCAAAGAAAAAAAGAAGGCAGTATCCCAAACTGAAGAAGAACCTCAAGGGTCATCAAATGAAGGACCTACTGTTCAACCTAGGCCTTCCCTATACTCTGAAGCAGAGAAGAAGAAGAGAAAGCAAATGGAAAAAGCTTCTGGAGAAACACAACCTACTTTAAGAGTGTATCATAAGAAGGGAAAACACAGCTCCAAGCAAAGCCTCCCAACGATCACTGAGAATCCTCACTCTACGGTCGTAAAGTCAAGAACAGAAGCAGCTGCTGAAGAAATTGGTCAGCCTGACCCAATATCCACCAATGCTGAACAACTGGCTAGGAAGGTTGCTGACCCCAATCCAAAGAAAACAAAGAAGAAGCTGATGACCTTAGCTCAAAAAGAGCTCAATGAAGCAATGCTGAGAATCAAAGAAGAAGAACTCAGAATGGCTAGTCAAACTGTCACTCCAACTGAGGGGGAGCAACAAGAAGCTCATGAACAAAGAGATGCTCAAGTTGAGGGGGAGACACCTAATGCTGAGGGGGAGACACCTGATGCTCCTGCACCTGTCACTGCTCGGATTGAGGGGGGGCAATCTGAAGATTACTATGAAGGTTCGTCCATCCCTGAAGAGCCTAACCAAGAGAATATGGAGTTCAGTGATGAAAGGGAAGAAGGAGAGAAAGAAACAATACTTGAACCTATTGGGGCTATGGAGATCAGTGATGACTCTAATGATGAAGAGGAGGATGAAAGTCTAGAAATCATTGCTGAATGTAGAGGTGGAGAGAGGCATTTCATCTACAACTGCCTGTTTAACTACTTACCAAGAATGCCATTTCATCAAGCACTATTGGTCAATTCTTTGGATCACATGTTCTGGGCCTTCAAAACATATCCAGCCATTACAGTGCTTGCCCAAGAATTCCCCAGCACTGGCTCTTTTGCTCAGAAGCTGCTGACAAACCATCCTTTTCAGGATAACGAGAAAAAGGTATACTTCATTCCCTCATCGTTTAAGTTTAGACACTCTCCATTGCCATATTACTATCGTTTTGATAAGATTCCAAGAAGGAATGAGGTCATCTTTGACCTAAAGAGTCTACTTCCAGTTACAGGGTCTCAAAACTCTGTTTCTGATGAACCAAACGCTCAACCATCTCCAGTCGTAGAGTCTCTAACCCCTATGACTAATGATGAGCTTACCCTCCATACACAGAACGAAGAGTCAACCCACTCTACGATCAACTCTACGATCGTAGAGCGTGCTAACCCTATACACGTCAATCAAACCACTTCCTCTCCCCCACTTCAAACAACTGCCCAAAATATTCCTACTGACATACCGTCATCTCCCCATCATGAATACTTTGACCTGGCCATTGCTCTGGCACATCTCCAAGATAACACCAAAAGAGAATCTCCAAATGAGATCAAGCAAATACTTGAGCGTGTCCAACTCATTCCTACAAAAGGTGAACTAATTGATCTCACGGTTGGAATGGCTAAAGATATGGAGGAAAATCTTGAAGCAAATTCACTTGCCCTCCATAAAAGGTTCAATGACCTTATTGATGCTGCCAATGCTCACACCAACAATCTTGGTACTGAATTAACCAAAAGACTGAGGGAAATCATCCAAGAACTAATGAACGGCATTGACAAAAGGGACAAATTCTATCAAAAGGAAATTGTTGACCACAAATCAGCAGTTATCTCCCTTCAACAGACCCAGACAGCTCAAAACAGACTAGTAACTGAGAAACTCTTTGATTTGAGCACCTCAATCAACTTCCAGCGAATATCTCTCCAACAGATGGAAAGGACTGACAATGCTCTAGCCCTTATGCACCAGCAACGAGAGAGGACTGAAGCTCAGCTCGTAGAGCAAAGAGCTGACAACACTCAGTCTAGGTCACAAATGCAAGAACTGGTACAAGGTATTGAGAAACTCTCTCAAGAAGTTAGAAGGTTGGATGCTGACATAAAGGGGGAGAAATCAAAAGGCAAAGAAAGAGGGGAGTCAAGCAGCAGCAGGGGAAGAGAGCAACCAAGGCCAAGGCAGACCAGGCAATCCGAATCATCAATACCAGGTGAAGAGGAGCCCATAAATGCAATTCCCATAAGAAGTGAACTCCCTGGATCCCACAGAAGAATGTCTGATGTAACTCCAACAGGAGTTCGCATACCATCAGGAAATCCTGCAGTGCTAAATAGACACTTGCATGGAACTCACCCATATGGTGAAGAAAGAAGTCACATGCCCTCTTCTGGCCTCAGTCGAGAACAGATTGAAGAATTCCAGCAGATGTCCGAAGAAGGTAGGGAAATCTACAGAAGAAGAACTGCATATGAAAGAGCTAATCCCCCAAGGGCCAAGAGAGGAGCACGAGGAAGGAGAAGCTAAGGTTTGAAATCTGTTGTAAATCTTCTCTTTCCCTTTATTGATGAAACTGCCATACAATGTAATATTCATTTTATCATCAATAAAATTCATGATTACATCTAGAAATACAGTAATTCACTGTACTATAAGACATGTTTATTTCTTTAAGCATCTGCATTAAAACTGATGATATGATTCAACTACTAGTTATGTCAACATCAAATAGGGGAGATTGTTAGATATCATGGTTTAAATTTGATGTTGTGCTCTTGATAAATATATGAATCAGTAGCTAAGATTGTAAAGTCCTTAATGGTAGACATATGTACAAGGACTTATGAAAGAGAAGATCAAATATGTTAGGATGATCTAAACTGTATTTTATATCTGTCATATCCAAACAAATTGTAAAGTCTTTTATTGAAGGAGATGTACAAAGGACTTAAAATAGAAAAGATCAAGATTGTTAGGTTGATCTTGTGTGCTGATCGTAGAGTACTGTCATACTCCAAGTAAAAGGACGTAGAGCTTCCTCGGCAGGACACAGAGCTTTGTCGTCAGGACGTAGAGCATTGTCGTCAGGACGTAGAGCTTTGTCGTCAGGACGTAGAGCTTCCTCGGCAGGACGTAGAGCTTCCTCGGCAGGACGCAGAGCTTCCTCAGCAGGACGTAGAGCTTTGTCGACAGGACGCAGAGCTTCCTCGGCAGGACGCAGAGCTTCCTCGGCAGGACACAGAGCTTCCTCGGCAGGACGTAGAGCTTTGTCGGCAGGACGTAGAACTTCCTCCGCAGGACGTAGAGCCTCCTCAGCAGGATGTAGAGCCTCTTCAGCAGGACGTAGAGCCTTGTCGACAGAACATAGGGTTGTCAGACTCTCATATATCGTAGAGAAGTCTATGCTAGTACTCACAGACTAAATCAGCACCTCTTATGAAGAACAAAAAGGCAAGACATTGATGCTTTATCAAAATGAGCAAAATGAAATATGAAGATCACAGTGAATGTCAGCAAGCATCAAAGTACTGTAAACACACTGACGACACTACGGCTAAGCAAGAACGTGGAGTCAGACGTCAGACGAGCAACTCAGATCTGAGAATGAATATTCTAAGTTGCCCATAACAAATAGACAGTAGAATGATCTGCCCAAGATAGTTGCCGAATATTAAATAAATGAGTGGGGAGCAAACAGCTACAGTCTGCAGAAATTCAGAGCAATATCCCTACTAATGGAAGCTGACTCACCCCACTACTGCAGTCAACAAAGAATAAACTATTCCTAAACTCAGCAGCACATCTCAACGGAAGAAACAGATGCAACGGCCATATTTCAACGGAAAGATTCTCAAGAGCATCTACATAAGGCAGAAGGATTGAAGGTTCAAGTTAAGCAAGAACAACGAAAAAGAAGATCATACTTGAAACACTATCATTCTACAATCCAAGGGAAACATCTTGCTTCGCTGCTGAGTTTATCAAACCATATGCTTCAAGCAACTCGGTAGCAACAAAACAAATCACTCTCCATCAAGTGAAAAGGTCAACAGGTGACCAACCTAAGTCAAGTCTGCTGGACTTGCTGAGTACCAGAGAGTACAAGAGATTCTAAGGCTGCTGGTCTTAGTTTACAGAGTTCCAAGGTTGCTGGCTTTGAAGAGTACGTTGAGTACTGGTGTTCCAAGACTGAGGGTCTTAAAGGAATCTTTGTGATTCAGTTGTAACGATATCCTTAGTGGATTTGCTACTCGAGGAGTAGAACAGTGGAGTAGGAGTCTTGTGTGCTCCGAACCACTTAAAGTCTTGTCTCTATCTCTTTGCACTTATTAATTGCCATAACTGTCATAACTGTTTTATCACTGCTTTACTATATTCTCTACTACCGTTCTATTTTCTACAAGGGGTTCTTAAAATCATATTCCGTTGTGCTTAATTATTGGATACATTAACTAAACTGTTAAGTCATCCTTTTTGAAAAGAAAAAGAAAACACAAAGTTTTAAAATATCTATTCAACCCCCCCCTTCTAGATATCTTTTGTGCATCTGGAAACTAACATATAGAACTTACGCAAAAGCAGAGTATCCAGCACCAGCATTAGGAGCAGATAGCACTGCCGCGGACACAGAATCCTGCCCACCCGTGGCCAAAGGATTCCTTCGATCACCATCCACCTGAAACAATAAATTACAAAATGATGGTTACTTGCAAAATAGTACTTCATATCTTCAAAAAGGAAAAGGAATAACACAGAATATACACATGGATGAAAACCTTGTCCCACTTTGATTTCTTATTCGGCCTACCATCCCGAACTACAGTATCAATAGGAGCAGGATTTGAAAGTAACCCACCACCAGCCACAGATGATATACCTGTAGAAGCCAGGAACCGACCAAAAAAATTCAAGACATAACTCGTTTTGAGACAACCAGCTGGGAAAAGAAGTTAATAACATAAACGGAAAATCCTTGAAATCCATTTCAAGAAATATGAATATATGATGAGATAGTTTCTAGACCTGGAATTGGCATGTTAACTTTTGGTGTAGGAACAATTGTTCCAAGTTGAGTTCCTCCAGAAATATATTCAACCTTTTGACTCTTCTTCTTTTCTTGCTCCTTCCTCTCCATCTCACGCTTCATATCAGCCTCTGCACCAAGAACAGACATGACAAATATGGTTGTTAATTACGTCTAATACCTATATATGATAGCATCCACCCAAAAAATGTAGATATATCAAAACTTGGGAACTATTGACAGCATGGAAGAATCTAGAAACACGTGTTTGTATCCATGATAACGAGGATCAAACAAAACTCAGCTTGACCATCAGTATAGCAATGCAAGAAATCAAGCCTGTCAAAAGAGCATATAGATAATCAAACTCCCAAAAGTTCTAACAAGACTGAAACAGATGTACTGCACACATATCACAAACTTATGAATTTAATTAGATACGGACAAAAAGACATATGGATAAATAGATAGGCAGATAGGAAAAGAAAGCAAAGAATTGATAGTGACCTAATTCATCAAAGAAGTCACTTTTGTCATATCCATGAGGGTCGAATACATCTTTACTGAAGCAGGTTCCTATTTGATCAATATCTTGATACGTCACTGCATGCAACAAGAAATCGGGATTGCGATAATCCTTCCTATTGCGCACCTCTGCATTAAAGCTTCTTCCAGTTGTCTTCTTCAGAGAAAGAAATTTAATAATCTTTTCCTGCAGTAACAAGTAAAGTAGAAGAATAAATAAAATAAATAAATAAATATATATAATGGATAAAAATGTGTTAAGTTGTTACCACAAATTCAATTAAACTAACTACTAAAGTAGATCTATTAATAGGCACTCACTTGCAGTTCATCAGAGCATTTGACTTTCGGTGGTGGTGGAAGAAACTTGACCAGTGGATCAACATCTTTAGGCTCTTCGAGAGAAACTTCAACAGTTTCCTCAACCACTATCGATTCAGTTACAGTGCATTCCATCACCTCAAGCTGTGATTCACTGTGTTGTCCAGATGATTGAGGAGGGGTTGCTTGACTACTTGGTGTTAAGACCCACACAGTTCCTTGTGATGTTTGTTCTGAAAATTCACCTGAAATAGTCACTCCCTCATCAACAAACAAACCATTCCTATTCTAGTCATTCAAAAACTGCTGAACTAGTTTTAATACATCAATATTTTTCCTGAATTATTGTTGAGAAGATTCTGACTAGCCAATACCAATAGCAACATACTATTTAAAATTTTCATTTATAACATCTATTTATTCTCTTGCACATAAAACTGTCAATTACGAGGAAACAAATTACAATAACCGGTATCAGCACCTCAAACTGTGGTAAGTGATATTCCAATGGCACTTACTTTGACAGCTCCATTTACCATTATATACTCAAAAGTCAAAAATTCAAAGAAATGCTGATTATGTCAGCATTCAGCAACATGTTATATACCACATTTTGTATGATTATCTTAGCAGCATACTATATTACAGATGCCACATTATGTATGATTACGTCAGCAATGCATCGTATATTATAGACCTACCCTAGGCACGCTGTTTGATTGCATTTATAGAAGTATCATTCAAGACATATTGAATAAAGATTGAAATTTCTATTTCCACAAGCCTTTTTGATAAATCCATAAGGTCTCTTTCACTTGAATAATAAATAGGTCGCATGCTAGTTTGTGAGATACTCATGTGAGAGGGACCGGTGAAACTATCAAAAACTTGTTCAAATAATTATTCCCTAGATATTTTATAACTAATGCAAGATACTAAGGTAGATAAGGGACCAAACAGTGAACAAGCATACCATTAGACATATGAAGGTCCGCACCAAACATGACACGACCACTGCCTACTATTTCCCCCTCCTGCAATAAACAGTAGCACCCAAGGGCAGATACAGTATTATTTAGCACCCAAAAAAATAGATCACATAAACTGAGTAGATTATACTATAAGCATGGAGAAAAATAATAAACAAAACTAAATTGGCAACACTTGGAGTAAAATAATAACCAAAACTATATTGGCAATATAAACTGAAACCTTAGAGGCCAACCGCAGATGACATATATATTCACATAATCTTAGGCCAAAAAAACTCACAGCTGAAATAATGTAATTATCTCTGACAAAATTCACTATCGGTTCCAAAGAAGGGCAATGTGAAAACAAGTTTAAACTTTAAAGACAAATTATAATGAAGCTACAATGACAAAGATTAAGATAAAATTATACTTATCACAAACAACGATTCAATTCTATACCCAGAAGCAAACCAACTGACCCTAATTATTCAAACACAAACTCTAACCCTATGTGACAAAGATCATTATTTTATATATACATATATCTGTCTATCTATATATATATATATATATGGACACTGAAATATACCTCAGCTTCAGGGGACAAAGCAGCTTCATCGTGACCATAATCAACAATAGTAAGCCTCTCCGTTCTGCTTCGACCAGAATCCGACGGAATTGGTTGGGGTGTTGAGCTACTAGGGGGCTTCGGGGCAGAATTGTCAGCAAAAATTGGAGGAATGGTACTGGCAATATTTTCATTAGCAAAAGAAGATTCAAAATTAGGAATTCTATCACTGTTAATGGTGGCCTCTGATTCGTACTCCGTTTCATTGACGGTGTCATTTTGGGGATTATCAAGTTCGGGTTCGGCATCAAGGTCGTCTTCTTCTTCCATTTCGTCATCTTCGTCGCCGTACATAGAGAGAAGGGCTATGCCTTCAGATTCCTTTTTTTTAGACGCCATAGGACAGAATTAAGGTTTAATATTTGGGAAGAAGAGGTTTGAGGAGATCGAAAATCTAGGGTTTTGCAGAGTCAAAAATTTGAAGCTCAGAGAGTGCAGTTCTGGTAAGAAAGGGGGAAAATGAAGAAATCGGGTTAGGGGCTGTTTGTTTAGTTAATGGGTCTGAATAAGTCTGACAAAAAAAAAATCATTCAGACCGTTTATTTAATAAATTTTAAATTTTAAATTCTGAATACGTATAAATGTGTTTGAACGATTTATTTAAAAATTTATGGCTTAATGGGTAAGAAAATAAATGTTAAATAATATTTTTACTTATATATTCTCATAGACAATTAAAATTTATATTTAATATACATCTTGTTTACTATTGTAAATAATTTTTATTATGTACAAATTATTTTTGATTTTTATTTAATAAATTGGATAACCTAGTTAATGAATGTTGTTGTAGTCTTTTGTTTTGATTTTATGTACTATAGAATGTTATTAATATTTTTAGTGTTTTATTCTTAAAATTATATTTTTAATAGTATACTTCATCAAAATTTTGTTCAAAAGTTTATATTTAATTTTTCTTAGATAACATTATTTATTTATAATTACATAATAAATTTATTCATAACACCCTAGAAGGTTAAAATAGGATAATACATGTATTCAAATGTTTTAGACAGACAATTATCAAATATATCATTTCATTCTGTATTCAGATTTTCTACCCCCATTTAGCTCATTCAGATTTTCTTATATATTCAAAATTTTTCATTCACTTTTATCAACACAGTTCATTAGTCGATGCCTCCACGAACCCAAACCCTTGCCTCGCTCTATTCCCTTGACCCATTTATATGGCTCCCTTTGTTTGTTTGTTTTTTGATAAAAGAGTTCCATTTATCACTTGTTTTGAGTTCATGAATTGTATTATTAGTCTTATTCTACATGATAGTGGAGTTTTTAGAAGAAATCTTACATTGTCATCTCTGGGAGTTTTAATTTTAGATATGCGGATTTTATATATTCTAAAGGGTAGAATGAGGGTTTGATTTCGACTTATGTTCACAAGTCGCAACGAATATTAAGATTTGTTAATTATCCACATGCTCTCATTTGCAATTGAGAAAATATGTATCATTTATCACTATGATATGTGTATTTTTGCTTAAAGTATTAAGGAATGCTTCATTTAATAATATAGATTTATAAAACGACAACTTTTATAAAAGAGTTTTTATTGCAAACATAACCCTACTATGAACTATATATATAATAGCAATTGTATAGTAGCGGTGAATAATCTATAATATAAGCAATATCATATTTTGATATTCAAATTACTTCATAATTTATAACTAGAAATGTATTTATAATTTGAACCGATTGAAAAAATATCTCTAATTTTAAAACAAAAAGTTTTTTTTTATCTTACTGATCACTTTCCATATAGTATAGGGATTACATCCTTTCCTTAAACCAGTTATCGTTAAGTGGCCTTCATCATTCGATATGTTACGCAACTAATTTTTACCTAAAGCTTCTTTAAATTATATCTGGCAAACGGTCAGACTTACCAAACAGGTTGGGCTTAAAACAAGCTAGGTTTAAAATGCCAATTATTTTGGGCTAAAAACTAGTATTCCAAAGCCCAGACAGGCAGGCACAACGGGGTGGACGGGTTTTTAGCTTTTTCTATGTAACTTGGATTGTTTTAATCTGCTATCTTATATGGTTTCTCACGTCAACCATAAGTATTCATCTTTCTACCATTTTAAATTAGTCATTTACTTGGTTCACACATTTACATTAAACATGCTTAAATTATCTATCTGTTAAATAGAAGAGCCAGCGTAAATATATGATTCGTAAGTCAAATTATTTTTTTTTTTGAAAAAGGAAAGCTGAGTGACGCGGACTGGACTGCTATGGTCTCCGCTATGGACTAGAATAAAAACACATGTTTAACACATGTTTTTTTAGCTATAGTTATTTTATTACTTAATCATACAATAAATTTTAACTTTAAAAATACGATTAAAATTTTACTTTATTCAAATTTAGACTCTAAGTAACTAAATACTAAAAATACAAGAAAAATATTATGATTATATAATAACTAATATAGAAGACATTTAGTTAATTAATATTAAAAATAATTCTGACTTTTATATTGTGATTAAACTTTAGTTAATTTCTAAAGTTAAAAGTCATAATAGTAACTTATTATTCTACAACAATTTTATTCCTAAATAACTATTTATTAAAAATATAGAAAAATTATTATGAGAAAATAATAATTAATATTAAAAATGTAATATATATTACAAAATATATTAATGATTAAACTTTAATTACTAATTTTATTTCAGATAGCTGATCTTTACTTAATCAATGTTAGAAATAAATCTCACTTACATATAGTTATTAAAATTTGAGTTACCATTAAAAATAAAAAACCATGATGGTAACTTATTAATTTCACAAAAAATTTATGTCATTTAGAATTCCTTAAACACCAAGTTTAGGCTTTTAGGTTTCACTCATTTTTTAACTCTAAATAACTATGTATAAATTTGAAAGATTGAAAATAAAAACTAAATATTAAATTTGAAAAATATATAAAATGAATATTAATTAAATTAAAAGGAACAAAAAAACATATTACTAACACTCAATTGTAGAATAATCAGTTAACATTAAAGTTTGTAGGACCATAAGAAGAATTTTGGTTCTCTAACATTAACTATTAATTATTTTTAATAGTTAATAATTTCACAATTTAACTTACTAATTACATATAATTTAGTTTTATTTTATTATTTTATTATTTATTATTAGAATCTTAATTATGATGTTATATATGTCATGATCATATTATGTTGGGGTTGGAAGACATACAATTATAGGAATCAACCAAAGTTTTATTCATGAAACATATTTAAAAGAGAGTTATATTAAGTTTAGGTTTTATTAGTAGTTATTTAGATTGTTTTAAATAAATTTATGGAGATTTTAAAAAGTGTTTTAGTTGTAGTTAAATTCTAAACCCATATCAAAGGCCAAAAAGCCAAGTGTGAATCACAAGTTTATTTTTCAAATAGCATAATTTTTAATTTCATATTCATTTTATATATGTAATAATTATGAAATGTTTTTTAAAATTTCACAAATTAACTTACAATTGCTATGACAATGTTTACAAACTTTGCTCGAAAATGTATGATTAATGAGCTAAATAAATTTTATAAATAATAAAATTGTTCATAAAATAATATAATATTATCTATAATAGACAATTGTATGTGGTTTGTATTTATTTTTATTTTTTTAAACAAATGTTGTAATCATTCTAATACTAATAGCAAGTTAATTTGTGAAATTTTAATTTTTTTTTATAAATATCATATATAAAACAAATAAAATATTAAAAATAATATTATTTATAAAATAAACTTGTGTTTTGCTTCTTCTTTTTTTTAAAAAAAAAAACTAAAATACTAAACACTCATAAAACATTATAATTATATCTCTTTATAAGTTAATCAAAGTTAATTATTATGATTGTCTACTTTAGTATAACTATATTATAATAATTATGTCGTTTATGTTGTAAATATTAATTCAAATTGCTCAAGCTTAACATAGCTTACTTGTGACGCCCCCAAATCCGGGTTCCTTGAACTTCGGATCCAGTGCTCACGATCCAACTTAACAAACATTCTAACTACCCAATAAAAATGCGGAATATAATTATTGGTAACAACTTACAATCATCCCAGGTATTCTAACCTTAATACATCGAAGTAATAACACAAAAGAGTTTATAACATAGGTAAACTAAATAAACCGAGCATAAGTCAAACACGGACTTTGTCTTTTTTTTCCTTTATCGTCCTTGGCGTCTTGTACGAACTCGAACTTAACTGAAAATGGTTCACGATATAGCAAGGGTGAGCACAAATTGCTCAGCAAGTTAAAATAAACAATAAAGATATATCATGAATGAAAAGAATACAATTCTTTGGATTTCACAATATACAATAATTGTGAATAACTGTCAACAGTAATGCTGCTAGAAGATTAACTGAACAACTGATAATCTTAACAATATTAATTTCAAGAGCGATATCAATAATGATGACTTCAAATAACACTTGCACGATTGAATAACTTTAAGAATTGATATTCGAAATCAATGGTAAAGAGTATTTACTGCTGAGTTGGTCACTATAGACCCTGAACATGGTTGAGGGCTTAACCAGGCGTTTCACCTAGAGCACCTCATGAGAAACTTACCCAGGTCTTAACTGAGCATCTCGGAGTAGTGTAACAGCTAATGCTACTGTAAACACTCAGGAGTAGTGTAACAGCTAATGCTACTGTAAACACTCAGGTGGATACGCGAGGTGGCCAAACCTTTTGTACCCAATGTATATGCATAACATTAACTATCTTGTGTGCGCGCTAAGTTGAATAAATCGACATCAAAACCCCTTTTTATAAGGGTTGTTCTACTCAGTCTGATTATAAGAGTCCGTACCATCAACGGTTTGGACAACTGCAACAATATTCAATCAAATGAATTTAAATATACAAATGTCTAGCCGAAACAATTGGCGTAGACTACACTTTTAGATAATCCTTCTGATCTCATGCATAAGACTAGCCGAACTAGTGGCATAACTTTCTATTCAACAGTTCAGGAATAAAGAACTTCAAGTAATAGATGTTCGATAATGAACAGAAATGCAAATGCACTATGTGCGAATACCAATAATCGTCAATGATGTGACTAATTAAAAATAATTAAACCACCAGTATACTCGAATAATTTAGAGTTTATAAAAAATTGTACGATTTAAAGTACAAGGTTAAGAACGAACTATAAAGAAATCGACTATTTAGGTTTGGAGAACTGGTCGTAATATCACAATACAACCTGCTCGAATATACAATGAGTAGGATTAAAGAAACTAGCAAACAATTTATGAATTCAAAACTCATGCTTCAATACTTGGTCTAACCGAACAATGGTATAGACCCATACTTATGATGCAATTTATACGAAATAAAGCTATTGGGTTCAAGCGATTCAAGAATCTGACAATATCTCAATTTCACATACGTGCGGCAAAGCATAAATTTAGAATGTGTAGAATCACAAGAAGTAGTTCAAATAGGGAACTTGTGTTAATGATAGGATACTTACTCAATAATGAAAGGAGTAGGATACATGTACAACGATAATACTTGCTTGAATAAAAATGAGTATGGTTAAGGAATTTGCATTATAAAAGTAAATACAAGATTCGGTTCAAGGAAACTTGCAATAAAGTAAAGTTTCGGTATAAGGAACTTGCACAATAACAATTGAGTTAAGATAATTGTATAACTTACGGATCCAATTCATGATGTAATTGTAAAGGATAGAACAGTTGCTCAATAATGGATCGAGTTAAAAGCTTGCATAAACGGAATCCATCTCATAAAGTAAATGAAAAGGATAGGACACTTGCCTTGGTCGTTGACTACTGCTACGCAATTTAATATGACTTCTTTTGAAAGACCTATCAGTTGTAAGATTGATCTTTCAATTAGCATCGCATATTATACCTCATAACACTACTAATATTTAAGCACATAACCAAATATTAGATAGCACCATACACATTCATAATTCTAAAATTAACACACATCGAGTCTTTAACAGTGTTCAATATAGTATACCGAGTGGTTTCCCACAAACAACCAACAAACTAGTTTCCGTCTCGTCTACACTGTTTTCACAGTGAGTTAGATCGGTTGCTAGTTCGTATATACCTCCGCTCCCTGAAGGAATTGTTTAGCCCAGCTACTATACGTCAACTATTAAAGAGCACGACTGTACCATTACTTTATCATAAACCTTATGACTTAACACTAAGTCTTTCATTTTATAAGTTCTTATTTATAATCCATTAAGCTTGAATACCTAATCCAGCAAGTTGGATTATTTAAACATACCAATCCAGCAACCTGAATTTAAACTAACATCTAATCCAGCAACCTGGATTCGAACTATCCTACAATCCAGCAACCTGGATTCACTAAGTCAGTAAACCATATTTACCAATTCAGTAAACCATATTTACCAATTCAGCAAGCCAGATACTACAATCCAGCAACCTGGATTCACTAAGTCAGTAAACCATATTTACCAATTTAGTAAACCATATTTACCAATTCAGCAAGCCAGATACTACAATCCAGCAAGTTGGATTCAACTGTAAATTCCTATTTTAATTGACATTTAATAGTCGGTTAAATGTTTAAAGCTTGACTTGACTATGTATTGAGAGCCTCTCACCCCATATAATTGATTAAGGTTAATTATATACCCTTTTATATCAAGTCCCTTTATATTTGTCTTCGATTGATACTTAACATTTAGTTAAGTCTTAAATCTTATCTTTACATCACGCTCGATGTATAATTATCGTTAACATTAATAAGGTTAACATTCGTCTCATCCTTCTTTAAGGTTCTCTTTTGATCGACACTTAACGTTTGGTTAAGTTATCGTAGTCGTCATTACATCATATTAGAAGTATTATATTTGTTAACAATATTTAGTTAACAATCATATTATCCTTCTTCATGTTTTCCTTTTCATTGACACTTAACGTCCGGTTAAGTAATCTTAGTCTGAAGTTACATTATATCAATGTATTATCTTCATTAAAGTTAATTAAATAACTCTCCCATCTTGCCTTTAGGCAACTTCTTTTTAATGCCTACTTAACACTTTAGTTAAGTTCTTATACTCTTGTATTAACATCCTTTACAGGTCTATTAGGTTAATAGAACAGTTACATCAACATTCAAGTCATCATTTAGTTTTATAGTATACCCTCGAGGTATTTCTTTCACTTAATACTTAACATGTAGTTAAGTCCTTATCAAATGCCTCCACATCATTTTTAGATGTATATTAGATTAATAAGAAAAAATATTTAATCAATCTTTCGCTTAACTTCTCCCATTTATACTTAACATGTAGTTAAGTATTTAAACTTTTTAAAATATAACCCATTATGGTTAATTTTTACCTTACTATTCAAGATTTACACTTTATAATACTTAGAACGGTAATTAGTAGGTTTAGAACGCTTTACGATTCATAAAACGCAAACCCAACACCTTTCGTTCGCATCCGGTTGAGCAACATCTTCAAAAATGTCCATTTTGACATTTTCCCAAAATCTCAAATTTTGGTTTTTATTATATAAAATTATAGTACTATCTTTAAGCTTTCCAAAACATCTTGAATTTTCAAATTTGGACTTCGTATGCAAAAGTTATGCTCGTTTTAGTTTTGGATGTCAAAATCACATTGCCTAGCTCGCGAATTTCAGACCCAACCTCACTTAAACAGTCATAACTTCTTAGTTATTTACAATTTTTGGGTGATTCCAGCGGCCACGCGAAGCTAACTTCCGTATCTACAATTTTGTCCTACTGAAAATTTTCCAGTTCCCAACACAACAATACAGAAATCGCACATAAAGGGGGCTGACCCCGAATTTCGCTGGACAGTTTTGCCTATTACTTAGATTGGCCATAACTTTTTGCTCCGAAGTCGGAATTGGTCCGTTTCGGAGTCTATGGAAAGCTTATACAGTGTACAATAACATACCAAAAGCCCAAAATTTTCTAGCAACTCTAGCTAACCACGAAATTTCTATTTTTGGGCAGCAGCTTTATTATTGTTCCAACAAGAGATTGTTTTATTACAACTTTCATATTTTGTTCATTTCATAACATTTTTGAGCTATTTCAAAGGGCTTTGCTCAATACTTAAAGATCTAGCACAACCAATAAACAAATCACAAATACTAACCATGGATTTCAAAATAATCAACATAGATTATAACTATTTAACTAAACATTTTCCGGAAGGAACAAAAAAAATCATTTACTTAATTTTTCCTCAAACTTCCAACATCATCTAAAATATATAAACAAGTTATACCACATAACTCTAGATTCAACCTTTTCATAAGGTTTTCATCAACAAGATCCCAAAAATCTCATGGATCTAACATAATAGTATATAAAACTTTAACTAGAAAAATAAGAATTTCTTTTACCTTCCATTAGATTTCTTCTTCTTTCCATTTCCATGGTTTCCTTTTCTCTCTCTTCTTTCTCATCTTCCTTCGGTCGGTCTTCTCTCTCTCTCAATCTCCATTTTCCTTCCTTTGATTTTCACCCGAAACTCTCTCTCTCTATCTATTGATTTCTTTTTTTTTCTTATCTTCTCTCTCTTTCTATTCTTCCTTATTCTCTTCCTTCCTTATCCTTATCTCTTTAGTTAGATTGCAAATCTAGAGTGACCCAATTAGATGATGACACATAAGCTTCAAATTCCCTTCTCCTCCTCTTATCCGTGTAGTACCCCTTCCTTTTTCCCAATTTATGATTTAATTTAATAACCTTATTAAGCCCCACAAATGACCTTAATACCCTTCCTTAATTGGGTTAAAGATTGGGCTCTCATTTAATTCATTTGGGCTTTCCAATTTATTTGCCTGGGCCACTAAAAATCAAACTTAATCAAATTAATTATTATCATTGTTAGGCCACTAGCTAATTAAATTATTGGGTTCCCCAAATGTGTTGGTTAATTAAATTCAAATGGACTAATTTAATTCATTTACACACCAAACATTCGAGTCCATAATAAATTAATTAAATGGGCTCAATGATTTAAATCAATTGAGATAATCCACTAATAAATTACTAATTGGACTATTACATAATTCTCATTAATACACATATTAATCAATGTACAAAAATTTATTTTCTTACTATATTCACTTTAATTGAATATTTAATTATCTTATTATCTTATCAATTGTTTAATATTAATATTCTTAGGTTAGTCCACTAATTTAAATAACTATTAGTGGGCTATACATAACTAACAATTAGTCACATATATTATCTACATAAGTAATAACATATTTATCATCATTGATAAATAATTATCATACACATTGAACCACATGTTGTACAGACATGCATTCAAGTATAACCAATACTTATATTTAATATTCAATCTCCTTAAGAAAATAAATTCTTATTATTCATAATACGCACATACATCCATTTAAATACAATTATAACTATAATTGTATTAATCATTAAAATCCATAATCATAGATCAAATTAGGTTTTGATCATTCCTTTATCTTTATCTCATTTACCATACTTAGTCAATTTATTTTAAATTGACTAATCTTACAAATTCCTATCATAAGGAAATAATCATAGTACTAACAATAATATTAATAATCATTTCTTAAAATATATATTTATCATTTGAATAATATAGTAATCATATTTTTATAAGTAATCATATATCTTTAATATAAAAATTAACCTATTAACAAAATATAATTTATAATTATCAACTATTTCTTTAATAAGAAATTTACTTGAAACTATATATGAAATAAATATATATGTACATATACATATCACTTATTCACATTTATTTTCTTGCACACATTCCCATGCTTGGTTTAATATATAATAAAAATAATTTTATTATAAAAAAAAATTCATACGCAAAATTTCTTATTTTAATATATCGAAAATCTTGGGTTACTACATTACTTATCTATATAACAAACACAAGTGTTTTTAAAATTCCCGCTCAGGACCGTCCAAATTAGGGATAAATCTCACCATTCTTTATATCCTCTTTAACTTCTTTATATCCCTTTTAACAGCAAAACACATATTAGCATCAGAACTAGTCCAATTTTTTTTTATTTTTTTTGGATGACTCCCAAAAAATTTATAATATTTATTGGAACTAAATTTAAAAAAAAACAGTAATTTATGTATAATTTGGATACATATACAACACTGTGCAACTATGTATTGTATATGTATCCAAATTACACCTAAATCATTATTTTTAAAAAAAAATTTAATTCCAATAAATATTATAAATTTTTTAGGAGTCATCCAAAAAATAATTAAACTAGTCGCTAGATCAATGACTGATCGCCCTAGAATTATTGAACTATTTATTGAATCTATCACATAGGACTTAAATTTATTACTAAAAAGTGGCACCTGTATTGAGGAAGTGGCATTTGTGTTTAGATATAAATACTCAACTCTTACTAATAATCTTATTACACCTGAATTAGACCAAAAGGCAAAATCCTCTCCTCTTTATTACACATGAATACATGCACATTTTTAAATGCTAATGATAATTTTGTGAACATAAGTAATTAAAGTATTAAAAATTAAAATATATTTATATATTGAATGAAAGAGAATAAGTTGGAGATATTAATTTAATAAAAGTATACTAGAATTTTTTTTATTTTAATTTATATGTTATTTAAAAAGTGAGCGTTTAACACGGTAGGGAGAGAGTATAATTTTTCTTCTCCTTTCTTTTCTTTTTTAAATTTTTTAAAATACAAACATTTGCTTAACACGCTTCCACATAGTAAGAGAAATTCCGAGTCCGGAACAAATCTTGGGTCAAATCCCAAGTCCGAATCGAATCAAATCCATCCAAACAAAACCTTAAATTACTGGCCCAATAGTATTTTCTTAGGTCATCTTAGCCCACCACAGGCTCACCCAAAAGGTCATGACTTGAAGGTACTATTGATAGTAACCCAATTCCTTATATACAGACAAACTTTTTCCTTATCTTTCGATGTGGGACTGAGGTGTTACATATTTAGTGTTGATTAGTTGTTACATTACATATTTATGATAAATGTAAATATTATACTACTGAAGTGGCCCAACTGACAATAAAGCATCCAATCAACCATCAAAAAGATTATGTCAATACTCAATATTCCCTCCGTTCCAAATTAATTGTATTTCTAGGACTTTTTAAAGTCAAATTGAATATTTTTAAAACTAATCTTTTTACTATTTTTGCTAACATATATGTGAAGATATTATAACTAAAAGAAAGTATATACAATTTATTACTAATTTCAATTTTTATAATTTTAGAAATATATTTATATATGTTTAATTATTAATTTTAAAAATAGTCAATTTAACTTAAAAAAGTCCTAGAAAAGACGGAGGTAGTACTTGAAAATTGGAACCAAATTTTGTCGGCTCAAACACATCAATTCCCATCTTCGTTCCTTTTATACAGCAATTAACAAAATCAGAGAGCATAAGCTAATGAACGTTTAACATATAAAATTAAATATTATTTTAGTGAATAAAGGTAACAATGATGCAAGACCATCAATTCACTTCACTGTTATATGCTACGCAAATTCCATATAACTATACACACACACACACACACACACACACACACATATATATATATATATATATATATATATATATTATTACCACCTTATTCCCAAAAACAAATTACCACCTTATCATCTTCATTCGTGTGGTGATTATTGAATGGTTGATGAATGTTAATTATTGATCAAAGA
The DNA here is from genome assembly GCA_034770075.1 of Aralia elata. NCBI lineage: Eukaryota > Viridiplantae > Streptophyta > Magnoliopsida > Apiales > Araliaceae > Aralia > Aralia elata. The sequence continues at coordinate 70,261,374 of CM068379.1, read as the reverse complement.
CCCTACATACCATGCATGACCTATTCCCAGTCAATTATTATTGATCAAATATTTTAAATTTGTTAATATTACTTTTTTCTAAATTCGACTATTCCTAGTCAATTAAATATTATTCCCCTCTTTAAACATTAAATTAACATCTTAAATATGAATTTTAAGTTAAAATTTATTATACGACTAAGTAACTAAATGACTTATAAAAAATAAAATTATTGAAGAATTTTTGAAATTGTTATTAAAGTGTTTACATGTTTATAGTTGAGATTATGAAAAAAATATGTGAAATAGTCAAATTAAAAACTTATATACTAGGCATTATATTGTACCACAATCTTTTTATAGGGTCTTTTATCCTCTATTTTAGATTTTTTGCATAATTATGTAAATTTATAATTATAAACTTTTTGTCATAGTGTTCTGTCCCAGTTACTAATATATATAAAAGATTTGTTTAGACATAAATTTTTGAATATTTACTAAATTAATTTGAAAAAACCAACATTTACTATTAAAAGAACTAAAATTGCGAGAGAAAAAAATCCACCAAAAGAGGAGAACTCCAATTCCGAATAGCTTAGTTTGGATTTGGCTTCCCTCCATAGATTATACCTTCTCTCTAATTATTTAATCTTAATAATTTAAAATAATTTAATAGATAATCGATGATATAAAGATTAATCCTCCCAAAAATTAGAATAGTAAAAAATATTTTCACCGTTAAAAATTTAAAAGAATTTTAAATCACTAAAATTTTAATGAAAAATTTATGTGTTCATCAAATAGTGAAAAAATGTCTGATTATTTTTATTTTCGGAACAATTAAGTCATTTAATATAATAAATTAGTTGATCCATAGCTATAAAAGTATGATGCAATAGATGGACCGAAAGAAAAATGCAATGGAGAGATCCAAATTCGCTTTATTTAAATTAGGGTGATTCTACAGCGACCGACAAGTGGCGACCGGTGCAAAAAATATTTTTTTTTTTTTTTTGTTTTGACTCCCAAATAATTTATGTGATTTATTGGAACTGAAATTTTAAAAAAAAGTGATTTAGACGTCATTATGATACATATACAAAATAATATTGTACATTCAAATCACGCAAGACGACGGCAAAAGTCTACCTTGGGAAGACTCCTGGGCATATGTTGAAATCGCATTGGCCTTTATGACCTAGACCTTCAAGTCTTTGATTGAAGTAGTGGAATTGCTTTCCCTTTCCACAGTCTTCCCGTGGAAATTATTTTGATAAATTTCTCCGAAAATTATCGACAAATTCGTTGAAGAATATGATTGAAGCGACTAGTGTTGGATCCAATTAATAAAGAAATAAAAATATATATGTCTAATTTTTAAACGAAGGGAGTAAATTTTTCCTATAATATTATAGAAAAGTGATTAATATTACATTATAAACGACTATTATCAATTGTTGTATATAATATTATATTTAAATAAATATTAGTCTCAAAAGAAGATGTGAGGTAAGCTTAGAATATAAAAATAAAATAAAATCAATGATGAAATTATATATCTAGAAGAATAGAAGAAAACAAATTAAAATGGTATAAAATGAATATGTTGTCTTGTATAGGAATTTTACTTCTTTACTTTACCATTTACAAATATGAATTGGTGCATGATCTGATTATATTCTGAATCATGATTTTTGTGACATTTATCTTCAATATAAATAACAAAGAAATGAGTCAACTCTTAATCATTTGACAAACAAACCATTCATAATAGAGCGCCAAAGTTTCACATGATCAGTTTGGGACATGTTCATGTCATTGTTATAGTGGAAGTAAGTTAATTACATATGCTTCTGTAGAAAATTTTGAGAAATAATAAGAGTAAGAAATAAATTTAGTCGAGTTCATTTGTTTTTCATGGATTTGGATCCCATCTACTACACTTTTCACAACATTTTCCCTAATATACAAATATTTACGAAATTAATACTTTTTAACAACGTCACTGAATCTGATATTTCCTCTATTCTAAAATTAGAGATATATTTTCTTTTTTGGTCTGCTACAAAATTATTGATACATTTCTATTTTAGGACTATAAAATGACATGATATTACTAATTTGCCATTATTTTTTTACTATCACTTTCAATTAACATATTTATTTCTTCAAAATTAAAATAAATTTATATCAATTTTAAATTTTAAAATTTTATAAATTAACTTTCAAAGCCAATTGTATATCAAAAAGTAGAAACTGTGAAGTCATTAGACAAATTAAATAAGGATACATATATATTAACTTAATGAACCATTATATTACATACATAGGACACTGACGTGAGCAAAGCCAAACATCCCTTAATTTATGTTTGAAATTTAGAAAGCTTTAAAGAAAAACCAAAATAAAAATAATATTAAAAATATATATATTACTCTTAATGTCTTCAAAAGGATGACACAAGTACATTTTTCACACAAATTAAGAAAAGTAAGATAGAGACAAGAGAGTAAAAACAGTTCATATTTATCCTTAGTGGTTCCATCATATTACATTAAATAATGTGTCTTTTTATTCTTTTATACTAATAGACCTTACAAATATACATATCCCTTATTTTTTGTACTTTAAGTCATCTTTTTGAGGACAAAGAAAATATTAACTTGAATCGTCTTTATGAAACCGGATGGAGTATATTAATGTTACTAGTGCCGTTAACTTTTAATTTTTTCTAAAAATAAAATGATTCGACATATGTTCATAAGACGCATTGTTTTCCTCTTTCAAAATAACCTAGGAGAGAAAAGTAGGTATATAAGAATATTATGATACACACTAGTGTACCTATTAACATTAAAAAAACACGAGATTCATCCATGTTATAAAGTGAGCCTTTAATATACTAATGCAGTAATGTTACGTTTGGATTGAAGGAATGAAATGAAGAGTGAAATGATTCGTTCCATTCTAGTTGGAATGAGTTATTTCATATGTTTTTCCTCCCTCAATGAGCCAAACACAATTTTTTTTATTCTAATCGCAACCAAACACAATTTTTTTCATTTCATATGAATGAGTCATTCTATTCTCCCTCCTATTATACCAATCCAAACATAGTATAATTCTCTTCATTTGGGCTCTCAATTACTATTAAGTAAATACGATAGGATCAAAGTGGTAATTTGATAGGTTTTTACCCAGAAATCATTAGCCAAGTGCTTATGATGTGGCACAATTCTTTCTGACAAATTAAGTTAGAATATCGGATCGAGTGATTATTGGAAAACATAACAGTACTACTAAGGGTCCATATCAGATGAATTGTTATTTCAGAGGCTCAATTATAAAATAAGTGAAATTTCGATGGATTAAAGTATTATTAGCCCTAAGGAGTAAGGACATATATAGTGCACCTTTTGAATTGAAAATTTTCTTTTAATTTTAAATACCTACAAATCACTCTTGTAGCTTTTACTAGCTCTATTACAAAATAATCCTACATTTATTATATTTAAATACCTCCAAATCACTCTTGTACTTGTTGTTATTTCAGAGGCTCAATTATAAAATAAGTGAAATTTCGATGGATTAAAGTATTATTAGCCCTAAGGAGTAAGGACATATATAGTGCACCTTTTGAATTGAAAATTTTCTTTTAATTTTAAATACCTACAAATCACTCTTGTAGCTTTTACTAGCTCTATTACAAAATAATCCTACATTTATTATATTTAAATACCTCCAAATCACTCTTGTACTTGACTTTACAATATATTAAAAGGAATTGATATTTTCACAAACTAAATTGATAATTCCACAAGTTCCCTCTCACATGAATAGTAAATGAGTCTCATACTCATGTGAGAGGAAATTTATGAAAATATCAAATTTTATTTGTAGAAATAACAATTTCCTATAATAAATCTCTACCTTGTGGTATAATGTTAGTACAAAATTTTACTATTCAAGATATAATTAGTAATGCAAAATTGACATGAAAGATATACTTTTATACTGCAAATTGTACCACAAGATATTAGTTTGCTATATTATAAAGTCAAGTTATATATCTTCACAAATTGATAAACTCATAGTATAATTTTGTATTTTAATCTAATTTTATTATCATAAAACGTTATTAAACTAATAATTTATTATCCTTAAGTAAATACACAAAACAAATATCATTTCTCTTTATACACACACTGCTTAAGGAAAGGAGGAAGTATTATATTTAATAATGATTTTATATCTCGGAAAGGAGGAAGTATTATATATTGCTTAAGGAATTTTTAAACAATAGTTATGGATTTGACTGTTTTTGAAAAGTCATTCTTTACATATTTTATGTTTCAACATAAATAATATAATTTCATTATTTAAAAAGACTTAATAATTGAAAAAACCTTTGAACTCTTGTCAAGTTATCAAAATAATATACGCACAATTTTTATTGTACCAAAATCATTGATCTTTCAAGAAATGTAAAAAATAATTAAAATTTGACCGAATTATATATACAAGTCAATAAACACGTTAGCTCATATGATACATTTTTTGACACGTTAACAGTTAACTCAAAAAAAAAAATTATGTGTAGCGTACTTCATATTTGGTTCCAAAAACCAATTACTCGAAATTAGAATCATAATAATTAAATAGAAATCAAGTTCCTATATTTACATGTAAATATAGCTATAAATTTTTCTATTCTTGTAATTGTTTTTCTTTTTCTTTTCTTTATACTCTGATCACCAATGCATATATGTGGGGGGAAAGAAGAGAGAATTCCCAAACCACTATATATACTTCATTTTGCAACATGCCTTGTTTGCTAATAACATAAACAATTCCGGTCAGTGTTTGGAAGTGTGTGTGAACCATTAAAGAGTCATGAGGATAGCTTGCATCATGATCTTTTCTGTTGTAGTAGTACTCTTGTTGCTTCATACTATTCTTAGGAGTTGCTCAGCCATAAGTACTAGTCTTCATCATCATCATGATCATGTAACTCTAATTAACATCACCACGGATGAATCCACTCTTTTGGCCTTGAAATCTAGTATCATTTCTAATCCTAACCATACCCTTGCAAACAATTGGTCCGTCGCGAAAGACTCTTGTTGTAACTGGGTTGGAGTCACTTGTGGCACTCGCCATAAACGAGTCGTCGCCTTAAATCTTTCAACCATGGGCCTAATTGGCACCATTCCTCCGCAAATTGGAAATCTCTCATTCCCTGTTTTGCTTGATCTTAGAAATAATAGCTTCAGCGGTTCCCTTCCCCAAGAATTGTCTGGTTTGCGTCGACTTAAAAAAATACGTCTAAGATTCAACAACTTTGGAGGGGAGCTTCCCTCATGGTTGGGTGAATTAACCAAACTTGAACATTTGTCACTTGGATATAACAGTTTTACAGGCACAATCCCACCTTCTTTTTCCAACATAACAAAGCTTGTGCGGTTGCATTTAGGGTTCAACTCTCTTCGAGGAAGTATTCCCCTCGAGATTGGTAGTCTTGCTAACTTAGAATTCATTTCGATGCAAAGTAACCAGCTTACGGGCTCCATCCCACTCATCATCTACAACATCTCAACACTGAAATTTATTCAGTTTAGAAATAATAGTTTGTCTGGTAATCTGCCAGTGGATATTTGTAAACATATCCCGAAAATCTAAGTGCTTCATCTGTCTCTGAACAAACTGTCTGGCCCAATTCCTTCATCTCTACATGAATGCTCAAAACTTAAAGTTTTCGCTTTGTCAGCCAACGAATTCAGTGGAATCATACCAAGAGAGATTGGAAACTTAACTCTGTTGCACATGTTGTCCCTCAGGTCCAACTGCTTGAAAGGTATGGATATGATGCTAGCTGTTGTTTTTACCTTTAAGATCACTTTCTTTTCTTTTCAACAATAATAATTTAATAAATTATAAAAAATATTTGTTAAAATTCTTAATCCGTCAGTCCAATTTTACTTGTCCTAATTTGAACATAAACGCTTATTAAGATTTTTTTTTTTATTTTGTTTGTTTTAATTAATCTTCTAACTCTTTCTTAGAATAATAAAATAGATGAGAGAAAAAATGAGTATGATTGTGCTTTCAATGTCAAAGTTAATTAATCTTTTTCAATATATGTCAAGTTATTTTTAATAAAAAAAATTTAATAAAGTTAAATGAGGATAATATTGAAAAAAATAAGGTCAAAATATTATTAAAATGGAATGAGAACAAATAAATTTGAACAAATCAAAATGAAAATGAGGACAAAAAGACTTGAACCGAGAAAGTATTACGTAATACTGTATATCCAAAAAATAATGTTATTAAATATGTTTATATTTTAATAATAGTGTCATATTAATATGAGGTAACATATTCTTCATAAGAAAATTATTTATTTTAAAGTTATATTATATAAGTAATGTAAACTCGAATATCTATATTAGTAATAATGGTAGAATACTATACAAATTACGTAAGATGATCTATAGTAGTGTATTGTTTCATTCTAAAACTATATAACCTATTGAGCAAAATCGTGTATTCATAAATCGAGTTGACGTATAAACTCGATTAAAATATAATAAGTTTAAATATTTTGTTTCATACAGTCTAATTAATCATCACTTACAAAATTACTTACATCATATTACTCATTCACATACAAAATAAATTAAATCATATTACTCATTCACATAATATTTCGTTTCATAGTCTAATCATCATTAGTTTGAGGATAAAATGCAAATTGCCAAATGGCTTTTTTGTCCGCTACATATTTCGTACCTTGCTTTACAAATCTTTTCAAGTGCAAATGCAAATTGGCAAATGGCTTTTTTTCCATTTCGAATTTTCGACAGGTACAATTCCCCGAGAGATTGGCAATCTTTATAATCTACAGCTCCTACTGTTAAGTTTCAATAGCTTCACAGGTACTCCATACTCAATTTTCAATCTCTCCAAACTTAATTAATAATTAATAATTAATTCTTATAGTTAGTGATTGTATTACATGAATTATATATTCCTACATCTTAGTAATATTAATAGATTATTATTAGTTAAGATGGTTTTCATAGGAATATTAGTTCCTTCTAGAACTATATCATATAACTAATTTCCAATATAAAAAGATTACCAGATTCAACAATAACAAGTAATAAACTATAAAAAAAATATGTGTTATAGATTCTTATTACGTCATAATATATAAAAAAATTGTTATTAAATATGTTTATATTTTAATAATAGTAACAATAATATTAGGTAACATGTTCTTCACAAAAAAAACTATTTATTTAAAACTATATTATATAATATTTACACAAGTGTATTGCTTTCTATTAAAATTGTATAACCTCTTGAGCAAAATTCTGTGTGACCAAAATCGAGTTGACTTATTAAGTCGATTGAAATATAATTAAGTATAAATATATTTTCACGTGTTAAATGACTAAAATTGTCAAGTTAATTGGGTCTAAAATAGACACTTGTGCCTTATTATATATAGCGTAAATAAAATAGTTACAAAAACAATTGATCACACAAAAGCAAGTGATCTTACTTTTGAAAAATAAAAATAATATTAAGGTTTTATCAGTTAATAAGTTTTTCGTTCGACACCAGTATTTTATTTTTTCCAATAATTAATATTTGTTAATTGGCCACATTAATTTGTCTCAACAATGAGATTACCATCATTTAGCTAGGACATTTAGGATAAAGAAATGAAAATCTGAAAGACTAATACAATTTCCTTGTTTTGGTTGCCATAGAGAATAGGAAGATAGAACGAGGAAAGAATGAAAACGGTCTAAAATTCAAGGCTTCAATATAAATTAATTGATCCTTTTCAACTTAAACGATTGTCTTTAGTTTTTGTAATTATGTGATTAATTTTTTATATTTTTTTTCATTTAAATTTAATTAAACATACATAATTTATGGGACCTTTCTTAGGTATGTTAAGGGACGAAATGAGTAATAAATTTCAGGCTAGTAATTATCATTCCGTCACTCCATGCAATTATTTGGAAACATAACTTACCTCGTATTTCTCGTTCACAAAAAAAAATATCCTTTTTATTATCTTCATTAGAATAATTTGAGGATGTTGCCAAATGGCTATTTTTGTCCGCTACATATTTCGAATCTTGCTTTACCAATACGTATTTTCAAGTGCACGTGTCTGCTTTTAATTGAGCTTTTGTCATTAATTCTTTTTTCCATTTCGAATTTTGGGCAGGTACAATTCCCCAAGAGATTGGCAATCTTTATAATCTACAGAGTATAAACTTGAGTCACAATAGCTTTACGGGTACTCCAGACTCAATTTTCAATCTCTCCAAACTAGAACTCATTGCAATGAATCGCAACCATCTTTTAGGAAAACTTCCATCCAATATTGGCCACAAACAACCCAATCTAAGAGGACTTTATATTGAAGGGAATAATTTCACAGGGATTTTGCCCGACTCCATCTCAAATGCTACTAAACTAGAGCATATAACGATTTCTCGTAATAAATTCTCTGGTACAATTCCCAATTCACTAGGAAATTTGGAACTCCTCCAACTCCTCGCCTTTCAGGATAACAACTTCATCATTGAAAAATCATCTTCGGAAATCAGCTTCATCACTAGCTTGACAAATTGTAGAAACTTAAGAAAATTACTCATATCATTTAATTCTCTAAATGGATACCTTCCGACTGCCATCGGAAATTTCTCGACTGCTTTTGAAGTTTTTTATGCAGAAATGATCAGAATTATGGGCATCCTTCCCAGTGAAATTGGTAATTTGAGTAGCCTTGCAACATTATATGTAGGTTACAAGGAATTGACTGGAAAAATTCCTGTAGCAATCAGAGGTTTGTCGAGCCTTCAAAGAATAATTCTTGATGAAAACAAGATTGAATGATCCATTCCGGATGATCTATGTCTCTTACAGAACTTGGGTAGTTTACACTTAGAACGAAACCAAATTTCGGGTCCATTGCCAGGATGCATAGGAAATATTACTTCTCTAAGATATCTTTATCTTAGTTCCAATGCATTGACCTCTAGATTACCAACACATCTTGGGAACCTAAAGGATCTTTTGGTGTTCAATGCATCCAGAAATTCTTTCAGTGGCCATCTACCAAGTGAATTGGGTAATTTGAAGGTTGTGGTGCTAATAGATTTGTCACATAATCAATTTTCGGGGAACATCACTAGCATCTTTGGTGGGCTCCAAAATTTGGTTAATCTTTCTTTGGCAAATAATAGATTACAAGGACCTATTCCTGATTCATTTAAATACTCAGTGAGCTTAGAAAACTTGGATTTATCCTATAACAATCTTTCTGGCATGATTCCCAAGTTTTTAGAGACACGCTTTCATCTTCGATACTTCAATGTATCTTTTAATAGTTTAAGAGGAGAAATTCCAAGTGAAGGTCCTTTCAAAAGCTTCACCAGTCAATCTTTCATGTCTAATGAAGCATTGTGTGGTGCTTCTCGATTTCAAGTCCCACTATGTCATAACAGCTCTGTTCATCATGGATCACAAAGAAAAAAGAGAGTGCTTCTATCTATATGTATCTCCCTAGTGACTGCATCAATATTTGTTACCTTGACCTTTGCATTTGTGTGGATACGACTTCGAAGGAAAAGTAAGGTTCCATCTCAAATTGATTTGTCACGGTTAATTGCCCCTTTAAGAATCTCATATTATGAATTACGACAAGCAACTGATGTGTTTAGTGAAAGCAATTTGCTTGGCATGGGTAGCTTTGGTTCCGTTTACAAAGGGGTACTTGCGAATGGGACATTCATTGCGATTAAAGTATTCAATTTGCAATTTGAAGGAGCATTCAAGAGTTTCGATGTAGAATGTGAAGTATTGTGCAACCTTCACCACCGAAATATATGCAAAGTCATTAGTAGTTGCTCTAACCTTGATTTCAAGGCATTGGTACTTGAATACATGTCGAATGGGAGCCTTGAGAAGTGGTTGTATTCTCATAATCATTTCTTAGATATTTTGCAAAGAATAGACATAATGATAGATGTGGCATGTGCTTTGGACTATCTCCATTATGGTTATTCAACAACAATAGTTCACTGTGATCTGAAGCCCATCAACGTCCTTCTAGATGAAGATATGGTTGCACGTCTGAGTGACTTTGGCATAGCAAAGTTATAAGGAGAAGGGTAAAGCATTGCACAAACCATGACTTTAGCCACAATTGGATATATTGCACCAGGTGACCCTCTATCTGATTAATTTTATTTTTTCTTGGCTCAAATATATATATATTCTTCTGCTAAGTTTTACGAAATACGTTTTTGTTTACGATGTTGCTTTTGTGATGTTGGATCGGTTTTCAGAGTATGGATCAGAAGGATTAGTGTCCAAGAAATGTGATGTTTACAGTTATGGTATTATGTTGATGGAAATATTTACAAGAACTAAGCCTAGTGATGAACAATTTCTTGGAAATATGAGCCCTAAAGCATTGGGTAAACATTTCATTTCCTAACTCACTCATCCAAGTTATTGACGCAAACTTGCTAAAACCAGAAGATGGTGACATAACTTTGAAGGTAAGTTGTATATCATCTATCATGGAATTGGCTTTGAGTTGCTCTGCAGATTCACCTCAAGAGAGGTTCGACATAAAAGATGTCAGTGTAGCACTCAAGAAGATTAGACTTCATTTCCTTGCGAATCATGGACAGACTTGAAACATCAAAGTACTCCTTGTAAATTATGTTTTGTAACTCTATTAACTTTATTAGTTATTTAACAATTTTAACATCTTTTTAAATGTCATGTTTGTCAATGGTTTGTAGGGCTATCAGAGATGAATGTGGTGGTAACTTCTGTGACTTCAAATTCTCCTATCTAAATACAAGAATATTGTCATGATCATGGATTTGCTCATCAACAGTATGTTTTGGTACCCAATCTTTTGGGTGATTGTAAACTATGTATTGTCCTTTAATTCTATGTATTATGGTGTTATTGTGTCATACACACTATGTTTTTTCTGCTGTGTATTGTTCCTTTTAAACTTAATTTGGAAGAATATAATTTGAATGGTTGAATAGAAAAATAATCTTATTTTCTTTATTTCCTTTTTTCACCATTGAGTGAAGTGAAATAGGCATATATATATAACATATCGTATATTGTCAAATATGCTAATACAACTCAAATAGACATTCAAATTTTATAAAATTGTCACACACTTAACCATATGTACGTTCATAAATTTATGTTCATTTGTTGTAGAAATGTTACATCCGTATTGTCCAACAAAAAGGGTGTTAGATGACAAATATAACATATGTAACTTTTGCTGTAACAAATACAAGTTAAGGATGTGCTTCATGGAATCCAACTCCCTCAAATAATATCAGCAGATAACCAAACGATCGGATTTGTTTGACACAAGCTAGCTACTAATCTGCAAATCAATGAGCAGAGCGGATCATAATTACCAGCTACAATGATCACGCTGTTAAGCAATATCAGATATATTTTTTTTTCCTTTTGTGGAGATATGATTTTATTTTTAAATAAAAATCTACCCTAACCTATCACCTTTTGTCTAAGTTAGGAGAAACCTCAACTTTGGAGGACCTTGAATGGAAAGAACTTCACTTTCTTAATACAACAATAACATGATCATTTGTTTGTTTGTTTGTTTATTTATTTGACAGGTAATTTTGGTATAGTAATAAAATGATCGTTCATATTCATTTTTTTTACGGGTTAAATTATTTTCTACCTATTGAACTGACCCTCAATTTACATTTGCATTACTGAATTGATTTTTTTTTATTCGACTCATTGAACTGTAATTTTTTTACAAATCGTTACAAAATCCGTTAACTTGTCCGACTTTTAACAGAATGAATAGTATGTGAGAGGAAAAATGTATCTAAGTCATATATATATATATATATATATATATATATATATATATATATATATATATATATATATATATATATATATACAGAGAGGCTCTAAAGCGAACTTTAAAAAGCGAACCAAAGACGAATCGTCGTCTTTGGTATCTATGGCGACGGTTCGAACCGTCGCCATAAACACCAAAAACGACGGTTCGTCTTTGGTTCGCTCTTTAAGGTTCGTTTTAGAGCCGGACCGTGTGTGTGTATATATAAATATATATATATATATATATATATATATATGTCAACGTGGCATGGTATAATAGGAAGAAAAAAAATTAGTTTAATGAATTAACTGAAGAAAAAAAATCAATTCAATAATGCACATGTAAATTAAGGTTCAATTGAGTCAGGAGAAAATGATATATCTCAGGGATATAAGCCTATATTGGGTAACAGCCATTCCATCAATTTTTACGATGGTGGGCATGACAGTTTCATAACCTACAAAATGGGTGTATCAAGATCTTCTCTCGAACTTCTTCTCACTTGATCTTTTCTCCTCTGTTTCCCGCCGTCTTTGCTGCCTGTAATCGAGTGTAAAATGAAAGGCTTTGACTAATGTGACTAGTGATAATGTCAATTTAAAGCAAATTGCTCATGTTAGAAAACAACCAAATCTAATAATAGGTAGATTCATTGTCAATTTCATCCTACAAGCCACTTTGTATGACAACAAATATGAGCCAAAATAGGTAAATTCATCATCAATTTCTTCCAACTAAGATCCTTTTCTATGTTATTTCTATGATACAATATTAAGTCATCCACGTTAACACTGTATTACACACTTTTGGCAGGAAAAACATGTCATATATCATCATACCTCCCAAGACATGGCAGTACAAGCATGGTGCATCAAAAAATGGGCAGTGAACACCTTCAATTATCTCAGATAATGCACAAGGTAAGATTATGGTCACTCTGTTTGATTATCAATTGGAAGGATTTAACGCCACACAATTGGTTGAACTAAACCCCCTTCCCTCTAAAAAAAAATACAACAAACACAACCAGAAGGAAATCCATTTTTACCTAATACAGATAGAGGAAAATTGCCCAGTTCAGGGAAATTCCTCCATTCCTATCTTTATTATCCATCCAAATATCAACAGATTCCAATACAAACAATCAACAGTGTTTTTTTTGTATTAGTAAGGAACAATCAACTAGATTTTATTTAATCAACATATGCAAAAGTAGTAAATAAAAGAAATATATTCCCTCCGTTCCGAATCATAAGATCAATATTGACTTCTCAAAAGTCAATTTCAAACTTAAAATTGATATGAGTTCATTTAGTGTATGTCAATACAATTACCGATATCATAAATTACTTAAAAAAGTATTACAAGCTATAAGATTTATTGTTTTCAAAACTTAAATGAATCATGTCAATTTTAAATGTGAAAATATCTCAAATTGACTTTTAAAAAGTCAATATTGATCTTATAATTCGGAATGGAGGGAGTATATGAGAAAATTGCAACTGAGATCATATATACTGGTTATCGGGCTGATTTGTTTACGCGTTAAAAAATGCATCTAACCAAATTTATTGGCAACAATAATATGCCAACACAACCAAGTCACATCAGCTTGTTTTACCACATAATAAGTTTACATATGACAATATGGATATTCAATTATAGCAGGAGCAATATATATGTTTGTTCAGTTCTACAAGACAATGTCACTTCAACACATTCACAAAGAACGAGTCCTATATCGAAAAAGGGATCAACTGTCATTTCAATAAGGAAAAATGGATCTACTTTTATGCCCTTGGTTAAATCCTGTCGTTTAATAATTAATGGAATGACAGAAAATAGGATTTACTAATATGACCTTGATTATTAAAGTTTGGAATTTTAACTGCAATCTGGAAAAGAGAAAATGGTAATATAATGCATTTGAAAAGTACATCAAGAAACTGGAAAACCTGCAAGACATGAATACCAGGAGATATATAACACTGGTAAAGAGTATACAGAACTTACGCAAAAGCAGAGTATCCAGTACCAGCATTAGGAGCAAATACCACTGCCGCAGACACAGAATCCTGCCCACCCGTGATCAAAGGATTCCTTCGATCACCATCCACCTAAAACAATAAATTACAAAAATGATGGTGACACACCACCATATCTTCAAGAAGGAAAAGGAATAAAACAGAATATACACATGGATGAAAACCTTGTCCTACTTTGATTTCTTATTCGGCCTAACATCCCGAACTACAGTATCAATAGGAGCAGGATATGAAAGTAACCCACTGTGACGCCCCCAAATCCGGGTACTTAAAACCCGTACTTGGTGCTACACGATACCATTCATACAAACTGCTTAGAATAAAAGATAATAATAATTATTACATCAGAGGTATTTATCCCAGGTACGAAGACCTTTATTTTATTTTTAAAACAAAAGTCTATCTATTACAACAGTCATCTATAACTACTCATGTAGCTTCCCCTTGCCTTTATCCTTTCCGGACCCTTCTATGCGTTCTGGCTTAACTGAAAACATTTATATTCAAAGCAAGAATGAGCATTTGATTGCTCAGCAAGTAATCGTAATTGATAAACACGTATATCAAGAAATAAATGTTCTCTTTGAGATATGCTTTGATAGCAGAGTAAATATCGAAAAGCAACTGAACAATTCTTAAACAACAGTATAACTCATTTATATTCTTGAAATGATATACTGAATTCTGATACTGAGTGGTCACAAGACCATGAACAATTATTTTTCTTTTCTTGAAAAGGTTCTATCAGAAATCCATCTGTGAACCGTCTGGTCTTACGGGCACGGTGGGTGATCAGCCCGTTATGCCCTGTATTGATCAATACTATCTATTAGAACAACACTTGTGTCCATCGTCACCGTCCCCAGGACGCAATATAAAATGTTCCCAAGTTAGGGATGTTCTACTCAGTTTGAAGTTCAACCCAAAAGCAAACAGGATGAACAACTTTATAAATTCTGGAACGATTTCAAGACTTAGTATGAAAGAATTGAAATAGTCAAATCTGGGGTCTAGCCAAAACAAATAGCATAGACCTCATTAAACTGTAAATGTGTATTGAATTTTATCAAGTACACATGATCTTACCTTCATTATTTTTCGAAGCTGATTGGAATAAAATTATATAACATTATATTATTCATATATAATTGCGAAGCATTTGCTCAAGATAAGTGAACTTGTTTGAAAGTAAGGAATTGAGATACTTGCTCATAAATAAACAAGATCAGGATACTTGCTCAAAAATAAACAAGATCAGGATACTTGCTCAAAAATAAACAAGATCAGGATACTTGCTCAAAAATAAACAAGATCAGGATACTTGCTCAAAAATAAACAAGATCAGGATACTTGCCTTTCTCATGGATTACGTTTACAATTTAATAATCCTAGCTTAAGCTTGCTTCACGAATCCTACACCATATACATTCATGTATAGACATACATTAGCTATACATATCTAATACACATACACAAATGTATAAGCTAAGTAACCATGTATAGCTAGATATTCACATCATTACATTGCTTGCTTTCGCTTTTCCTTGAAAGTTTTATAAACTCAACTCAAGAAACACTTTCTTTTGAAGTTCTTTTTGAAATCTTGGCTTTCCATAGCCATTATATGCTTTGACGCCAGTCATGGCATTTCAGTGTTTAAATGACATGAGTTCATTACAATTTAGGCGAACACTTAAGCTATATGCTCATGCATACACATGATGTTCCAGTTTATTTTGCTAGTATTAGTTAATTAATCTTGAACAACATTCGAGTTGGTTTAGACGTTCAATAGATAGGCTAGTTTGAACCTCCAATTCAATTATCCTAACCTGCTAATATGCTTCTTGGCTACTGTATCATGCTTTCAGCACACAAGATTCATACTTCTTTCACATTACCAAGTATCCCAGTCATTAACTAATTTCCTTCAGTTCCCAATTTTACAAAATCATTTTCTTACAAGTCTTCATTTTGAAATTCAAAATTTTATCTGAACGGACATATTCAACCCCAGATTCCAGGGCAATCCTCTAACCCATACCACATCAATTCAATTTGAATCACATAACCATTCAGAACCTCAATTTACATCATTTATCAATCCAATAACAATTTCTTTCTTAATTATTTCATAACATAGAGTATGTATTACCTCTTGACTGATGGATATTAACTGAATTCCCCTCCTCCTTCAATTGATGACTTCCACTTCAGCTTAGTTATTTGCTAACTTAATTACGGACTAGAGACATATAGTCTTTGTATAACCTTTACGGGCCAAAAGAAAGGAAAAGGACATCCGAATTGGTTTTTATAGAAATTTTTTTTTCTTGTTCTCTACTCCTTTTCCTTGTTCATTACGTTCTGTAGCTGTGCTGTGTTGCTAGCCTATGTTGCTATTAGACTGCCAGCTCTTGCTTTATCATCTATCCTCTCAATTGAAATACTTGGGCAGCACTCATATTTAACTGGTATACTTATACTTATATATCACGATTTTCCTTGCTCCGCACATTATAGAGTTGCTGAGTCTAAACTTTAGATTGCATAGTATCCAGCCAGGTCATGCTATTCAATTTTAAACTTAATTTGAACACTTGGAGGTTACCCCAACTTGCATGGTATTAATATTCATGCATTAATATATGTATTTCAATACATATAACATATATTACATATGTACCTATCAGTACATATCATGTTTTATCCAAAGCAGGTATACTATCTACAAAACACACATACATATCATATATTGCATATATTATTTATATTATATATATACAATACATAATACATATACTAATTAATTCTCTGTAGCATATTATGTATACTTTACATACATAATTTATAGTAATTACTTAAAACGTAATATACCAAAATTCTTTCCATAAAAATGAAGGCTATTTATTAAATAAAAATATTTTATTTAATAAATAATTTATTATATTAAAATAATTTATATACCATAAATAATTTTAATGTCCGCACAAATACTTTTATCGCGTTATATCTTATTTCAAGAAATTATTTACGTAATAAATATGTTTTTAAAATATTTATCACGTTACATTTCACACATACTTTATACCACAATTATTCATAAAAGCAGTATAATAAATTAGTACAATACTAATGTTATTGTTTTCACATAATAAATTGCGTATAACAATTTATTAAATATAATAAATATAAACTATTATATTTATCCTATTTAACACACACATATTATATCGCATGTAATTACACACTCAATGCAATATAATATATTATTAAAACAATTTTTTTTTTAAAGTTTATCTGAAAATTTCAAATCACTACATTCTTCCCTCCTTATAAAGATTCCGTCCCCGGAATCGCAAAATAAAATTACTCAAATAAATAAGGATAGTTCGTTTTCATTTTTTCTTCCCACGTTGCTTCCTCAGCATTGTAGTTTCTCCATAATACCTTAACGAAGATATTACTTTATTTCTTAGAACATGCTCTTTCCTATTCAGTATATGAACAGGAATTTTTTCTTACATACTTCAAGTCTGGTTCAACCATTATAGGTTCATGTCTTCTTACATATCTTTTGTCGTAATACCGACACATAGAATACCATAAACACATACATATATATATGTCTTGCAACTTAGGAGGTAAGGCTAATTCATGAGACACCTCTCTTATATTTACTCAACTTTTCAAAAGTCTCACGATCGTAGACTTATTCTCTCTTTCTTATTACAACGTAAATCCCCTTTTTAGGGCAATACTTCTTAAACTATTTACGACATATGTCAATTTGTCTTCTTAGGTGATGCTGAACTGTGTACCATTGCTTCCATTAATCTTTAACCATTATAGGTCATACATGCTATCTTAATATCTGTTATCTTGTGAGTCAACCTGTGACTCATTCCCAAAACAAACGACACCCTACACTGGTACTTATTATTTTGTTTATTCGCTTAAGGATGATGCACAACATTCAATCTCAGCTCCAACATTTCCTTATACTCGTGGAATCTTTTCCAAAACTTCTTTGCGCCTCTCGGATCCCGATTCGATGTGACCATAACTATTACCTCATGACTGGAAATATTTTTCTTGACTTAAAGTTTACTTAAACTTATCTTTTATCGATATAATTACATCGACTCATTAACCACATATTTTACATCATACCACACCTTACCTTCTTCATATTACTAAAAGTCTTGTCACAAAATTCTTTGTGATATAATCTCATTTCCATCTTGAAATTCTTATAAATCATTTAGTCTTCATCACTCAACCTTGACTTTCTGTTAAAGCGAACACTTGTGGACACATTCTGTGTCCCTTCTTATTATAGTTCCGATATTATGAGAACTCAAATTCCTCCTTCAAATCTTATAAACTTATTTCTCTTTATCATTGGCAATTCTTTGCCTTATCTTCTTACACTTCTCACCTTTGAGATTGTGCCTTATTTATTCTGTCTATATTAGCTAGACAATTCTTCCTCATATAACTTTTCATCCGACTTTTATGGGTATCTTACTTTTAATCCCATAATCCTCCATCATATGTTCAGAACCGTTGAACTTTTTAATTCCATACTTGATTCACATTCTATGAATTGATACTATTTCCTTAATACTTTCAACACCATTCGCAAGTGTCCCTTCTGATATTTATGTGTCCTAAATTAGATCAGGATATCATCTGCACATGTCATTAATGATCTGTTGAATTATAACTTGAACACCTTATACATTTTCATTTTTAAATGCGACTAACGCATTTTTCAACCTGAACGATATCACCAAAACTCGTAATTAACGTAACAAGTTCTGACCAATATCTTTAGAACATTATCTTTCCTTGTTCATAACTGATGATACTTCATCCTTTGCTTTAACTTTAAACAATACTTTTGACAAATCGAAGAAACAAAAATTTTCTTGATCTTGAGATTTTATTCGAACAAAAATATCCACCAACTTATTCACCACGATCATCTAACCTATCTTTACTTCCACTCTTTGAACGTCCACAACGTAATCTCAATGGCCTTTACATTTCTTTCTTAACAGCCTTTCTGGCTTACATCATCTTTTCAAGCAACGAGAATATCTCGATTATTTGCTATTATCACATATTTCCTTATACTGTTTCATTGCTCTATTACTTTATCACAACCTTAAATTTCACTAGCTTCTCAATCCACCTTTGCTTTATAGTTCACCAACCAAATTCATTCCTAGAATTTCATCAAATTCTTAACATTAATCGGAATTAATTATGTTATCAACTCATGCTTTTCTATCCCAACATAGCAATTTCTATTACTATGCTCATCAGGGATTACACCCTTAATTGTATCTTCTATTTCCATAACAACTTTCTAGCTTCTCCAAAATCAAACTTAACCATCAACAATTCACTTTATGAATTACAACAGGTCGTACCCGAATCAACAACAGGTAAACATTAATATTGTTGATCGGAACATAACATTATATCTGTCAACATCACATCATCTTGGATCATCATATTGAAGATATAATCTTCAATTATTGGGTTGAGCTAGACCAATTGGTCAGCTTCCCATTCTTACTCCCTTTTCTATCGCTCTCTCTATCGGCTCTTTTCTTTCGGCAATCCTTTGTCATATATCTTAATCTTCTATAATCATACATTCACTTTTCATCGTATAGACAACTCGAAAAAATATATCCTCCTTGCCCTACCTATAGCATTCTGCTTTATTTTTCAAGCACACTCATGTGTGGCTCTTTTCACATATCCTACATTCTTTCGATCTTTTTCTTTTGATCCTTCTGATCTTTCTTCATTTTCAATTGTCTCTTTTGGCCTTAGCTAATTATCAGCTTTATTATTTTATTATATTTTTTAACTCTCTCTATTCTAGAGATTTCATGTCTCAATTCTTTCTTCGACTATTACAGCCTCATGCAGAATCATTCTACACGATCTAATTTGCAACATTAACAAATTATTGTAATGTTAGGTTTTCAATCCCTGCTCAAAACCTTCTATTCTTTCCTTCTTATATGTCCACTTAGCGTGAAACAAACTGAGTCTATTCATTGAACTTAGCTGCATATTGAGATTTTATCACATCCCTATTTATTAAACTCTTGAAACCGTCTCCATACGACTCTTCATACTCCGAGAGAAATAATTCTCGAATATATTTTCCTGAATCATTCCCAAACCATAACATTCTCTTTAGCCTTTTTCTGGTTTGTCTTTTACCAAAAGTTAGCTTTACCTTTCCATATATGTAAATAGTAAAATGTCTTTTGCTACTCACCTATTCTGACTACAGTACATGCCTTATCTATCTTTCTTATTTATGATTGAGTCTATCCAGACCCCGTGGTTCCTTTAAACTTCGAAGGTCCCACATTCTTAAGGTTCTTGAAACTGACCATCGACACAGCTAGCAAACTTTTACTACCATTAGCGAAATTTCTATTCTGACATGCCTTTAATAATTGATTCATCAATTCATACATAGGGTTAATTCACCCCCTATTCTCATTCTTACTTTCATTTCTTAACCTTTCCTCTTATACTCTTTGCCTTCTTTCTTGGCGATATTTTCTGGTTAATAAAATAATATTATCATTATTATTTCATTTCTTTACTTCAAAGCATTCCTATTCAATGCTAACACATACACACCACAAGCACATTTAATAAACATATTTTATTAATATGCTTCAATATACCTACTTCTGTTCTCATATTTCTTTCTTCTTAGCCTTCTGGCTAAGTACAACTTTCATCCATCTATTTTAAAAGACAAAATTAACATATCTGAATCCTCAACTTACATAAAAGTTAGGACTTACAAAAGATATCCTGCTATTTATATTACCAGTTGGGATTCACATAACACATAAACATCTTTACACTACACATATGTACTTATACATTCTTCTTTACTTGTCCTTTTATCGGACAATCCTTTGCTTGGTGATCCACTGATCCTCAAATTTAACATTCCTCTATCTTCTAGTTGGAATAGTTGGGAGAAATATGACCCTTCTGTCCACACTTAAAACATACCTTATTTCCCTTCAAATATACACCCAAGTGGTTCTTTCCACAATTCATACATTCCTCCACCCTTTTCCTAAGGTATCTTTGCTTAATGGTACTCTTTTTGATCCATTTTCCTTTCCTCTTCTTATTTTGAGCTCCCGCCGATATCTCACTTTCAGCTCCCATCTTATTAATCAGCACATTCAACTCGTCACGCTCTTCCGTTTCTCACTTAACGCCTTTTTCCAATTGATCATTCAATAATCTTTCTCTCTCCTACATTTCTTCTAATAAAAACACCTTATGCTTCAAGTCTTGAACTTCATTTATTAATTGCTCATTCGCAGCTTCTGCGGCACTTTTCTATTCTTCCTCAATTGACTCTACTTCTTGCTCTATTTAAGCCTCCTTGGAATTTACTTTCTCTTCATCATTGAGTTCCATTTCTGGATACTCTTCATAATCATTTCCTAAGTCCACTATAAGTTCATCTTCAAACTGAAGATCCATACCTAGATCACTCTCCATTATCATTACCGATTCTAGGTCGGGTACTAACTCAAGTGGAACGATCAACTCTTTGCTCACTAAGTGAACAACTCTAGTCACTTCATTTTCTGACATCTACAACCAAATATATTATTTCGATTAGTTCATAATAACAATTATGGCTTAATATTACAAATAACAATTTATTTTATGTTATTTTTAGTTCTTTCAACCTTCATCGATAAAGTTCCTCAATTTATCTTTTACAACTTTTTCTGATTAATCTCCATACTACTTCTTTATCTAATCTTACTCCAAACTTTTTCTGAGTTTATTTTCCGACCAACTTCTTTAGACTTTTAACTGATGAATTTCCTTTAATCCATCTCTTAACAAACTATATCTGAGTTTCTTTTATCTTCTGACTTCTCCATCTTCTCAAGGTTATAGCCGAAGGTACCTCCACCTAAGGTTTCTAACCTACAGCTCTGATACCAACCTGTGACGCCCCCAAATTCGGGTACTTAAAACCTGTACTTGGTGCTACACGATACCATTCATACAAACTGCTTAGAATAAAAGATAATAATAATTATTACATCAGAGGTATTTATCCCAGGTACGAAGACCTTTATTTTATTTTTAAAACAAAAGTCTATCTATTACAACAGTCATCTATAACTACTCATGTAGCTTCCCCTTGCCTTTATCCTTTCCGGACCCTTCTATGCGTTCTGGCTTAACTGAAAACATTTATATTCAAAGCAAGAATGAGCATTTGATTGCTCAGCAAGTAATCGTAATTGATAAACACGTATATCAAGAAATAAATGTTCTCTTTGAGATATGCTTTGATAGCAGAGTAAATATCGAAAAGCAACTGAACAATTCTTAAACAACAGTATAACTCATTTATATTCTTGAAATGATATACTGAATTCTGATACTGAGTGGTCACAAGACCATGAACAATTATTTTTCTTTTCTTGAAAAGGTTCTATCAGAAATCCATCTGTGAACCGTCTGGTCTTACGGGCACGGTGGGTGATCAGCCCGTTATGCCCTGTATTGATCAATATTATCTATTAGAACAACACTTGTGTCCATCGTCACCGTCCCCAGGACGCAATATAAAATGTTCCCAAGTTAGGGATGTTCTACTCAGTTTGAAGTTCAACCCAAAAGCAAACAGGATGAACAGCTTTATAAATTCTGGAACGATTTCAAGACTTAGTATGAAAGAATTGAAATAGTCAAATCTGGGGTCTAGCCAAAACAAATAGCATAGACCTCATTAAATTGTAAATGTGTATTGAATTTTATCAAGTACACATGATCTTACCTTCATTATTTTTCGAAGCTGATTGGAATAAAATTATATAACATTATATTATTCATATATAATTGCGAAGCATTTGCTCAAGATAAGTGAACTTGTTTGAAAGTAAGGAATTGAGATACTTGCTCATAAATAAACAAGATCAGGATACTTGCTCAAAAATAAACAAGATCAGGATACTTGCTCAAAAATAAACAAGATCAGGATACTTGCTCAAAAATAAACAAGATCAGGATACTTGCCTTTCTCATGGATTACGTTTACAATTTAATAATCCTAGCTTAAGCTTGCTTCACGAATCCTACACCATATACATTCATGTATAGACATACATTAGCTATACATATCTAATACACATACACAAATGTATAAGCTAAGTAACCATGTATAGCTAGATATTCACATCATTACATTGCTTGCTTTCGCTTTTCCTTGAAAGTTTTATAAACTCAACTCAAGAAACACTTTCTTTTGAAGTTCTTTTTGAAATCTTGGCTTTTCCATAGCCATTATATGCTTTGACGCCAGTCATGGCATTTCAGTGTTTAAATGACATGAGTTCATTACAATTTAGGCGAACACTTAAGCTATATGCTCATGCATACACATGATGTTCCAGTTTATTTTGCTAGTATTAGTTAATTAATCTTGAACAACATTCGAGTTGGTTTAGACGTTCAATAGATAGGCTAGTTTGAACCTCCAATTCAATTATCCTAACCTGCTAATATGCTTCTTGGCTACTGTATCATGCTTTCAGCACACAAGATTCATACTTCTTTCACATTACCAAGTATCCCAGTCATTAACTAATTTCCTTCAGTTCCCAATTTTACAAAATCATTTTCTTACAAGTCTTCATTTTGAAATTCAAAATTTTATCTGAACGGACATATTCAACCCCAGATTCCAGGGCAATCCTCTAACCCATACCACATCAATTCAATTTGAATCACATAACCATTCAGAACCTCAATTTACATCATTTATCAATCCAATAACAATTTCTTTCTTAATTATTTCATAACATAGAGTATGTATTACCTCTTGACTGATGGATATTAACTGAATTCCCCTCCTCCTTCAATTGATGACTTCCACTTCAGCTTAGTTATTTGCTAACTTAATTACGGACTAGAGACATATAGTCTTGGTATAACCTTTACAGGCCAAAAGAAAGGAAAAGGACATCCGAATTGGTTTTTATAGAAATTTTTTTTTCTTGTTTCTCTACTATCCTTTTTCCTTGTTCATTACGTTCTGTAGCTGTGCTGTGTTGCTAGCCTATGTTGCTATTAGACTGCCAGCTCTTGCTTTATCATCTATCCTCTCAATTGAAATACTTGGGCAGCCACTCATATTTAACTGGTATACTTATACTTATATATCACGATTTTCCTTGCTCCGCACATTATAGAGTTGCTGAGTCTAAACTTTAGATTGCATAGTATCCAGCCAGGTCATGCTATTCAATTTTAAACTTAATTTGAACACTTGGAGGTTACCCCAACTTGCATGGTATTAATATTCATGCATTAATATATGTATTTCAATACATATAACATATATTACATATGTACCTATCAGTACATATCATGTTTTATCCAAAGCAGGTATACTATCTACAAAACACACATACATATCATATATTGCATATATTATTTATATCATATATATACAATACATAATACATATACTAATTAATTCTCTGTAGCATATTATGTATACTTTACATACATAATTTATAGTAATTACTTAAAACGTAATATACCAAAATTCTTTCCATAAAAATGAAGGCTATTTATTAAATAAAAATATTTTATTTAATAAATAATTTATTATATTAAAATAATTTATTTACCATAAATCATTTTAATGTCCGCACAAATACTTTTATCGCGTTATATCTTATTTCAAGAAATTATTTACGTAATAAATATATTTTTAAAATATTTATCACGTTACATTTCACACATACTTTATACCACAATTATTCATAAAAGCAGTATAATAAATTAGTACAATACTAATGTTATTGTTTTCACATAATAAATTGCGTATAACAATTTATTAAATATAATAAATATAAACTATTATATTTATCCTATTTAACACACACATATTATATCGCATGTAATTACACACTCAATGCAATATAATATATTATTAAAACAATTTTTTTTTTTTAAACTTTATCTGAAAATTTCAAATCACTACACCCACCACCAGCCACAGATTCCTCCAGAACTCTTATTCTTTTCTTGCTCCTTCCTCTCCATTTTGACCAAAAAAATTCCAAGTTGAGTTCCTCCAGAAATATATTCAACCTTTTGACTCTTCTTCTTTTCTTGCTCCTTCCTCTTCATCTCACGCGCTGCATATCAGCCTCTGCACCAAGAACAGACGTGACAAATATGGTTGTTAATTATGTCTAATATCTATATATGATAGCATCCACCCAAAAAAATGTAGATATATCAAAACTTGGGAACTATTGACATCATGGAAGAATCTAGAAACACATGTTTGTATCCATGATAACGAGGATCAAACAAAACTCAGCTTGACCATCAGTATAGCAATGCAAGAAATCGAGCCTGTCAAAAGAGCATATAGGTAATCAAACTCCCAAAAGTTCTAACAAGACTAAAACAGATGTACTGCACACATATCACAAACTTATGAATTTAATTAGACACGGACAAAAAGACATATGGATAAATAGATAGGCAGAACAGACAAATAGGCAGATAGGAAAAGAAAGCAAAGAGTTGCTAGTGACCAAATTCATCAAAGAAGTCACTTTTGTCAATATCTTGATCCGTCACTGCATGCAACAAGATTTCGGGATTGCGATAATCCTTCCTATTGCGCACCTCTGAATTAAAGCTTCTTCTAGTTATCTTCTTCAGAGAAAGAAATTTAATTATCTTTACCTGCCGTAACAAGTCAAGTCGAACCGGTGGGAGTGGGCCAAAGACGAACCGGGCTATAGTGACGGTTATGTCCGTCGCCATAGTCTATGTGTCACTTAGCGGGCTATAGCGACGGTAAACGACGGTTCTAACCGTCGCTATAACCCTTCGCATAGGTTATGGCGTCGGACAGAACTGTCACCATAATCCAGTTCGTCTTTGGTCCGCTCCCAGTAGTTGGCCGTAAAGACGGACTGTATATATATATAGCAAAGATCAAGAGCAGAGCTCTTAAAAAGCATAACTAACAGAACACCCTTTAGCGACGGACCGAGCAACGGTTTAGTCCGTCGTCATAGGTCCGATCCGTCGCTAAAGCCTTTAGCACGGACAACATATAGCGACGGACTCGTCGCTAAAGGCTTTAGCGACGGACTCGTCGCTAAAGGCTTTAGCGACGGACTGGACCTATGGCAACGGACCAAACCGTCGCCTGGTCCGTCGCTAAAGGGTGTTCTGCTAGTTATGCTCTTTAAGAGTTCTGCTCTTGAAATGCTCCCTATATTTATATACATACATACATATATATATATATATATATATATATATATATATGTTCGTCAGAGCATTTGACTGTTTGTGGTGGTGGAAGAAACTTGACCAGTGGATCAACATCTTTAGGCTCTTCGAGAGAAACTTCAACAGTTTCCTCAATCACTATCGATTCAGTTACAGTGCATTCCATTGCCTCAAGCTGTGATTCACTTTGTTGTCCAGATGATTGAGGAGGGGGTGCTCGACTACTTGGTATTTCAGTTACAAGGCTCTTGTGATGTTTGTTCTGAATATTCACCTGAAATAGTCACTATCCCTCATCAACAAATAAACCATTCCTATTCTAGTCATTTAAAAACCGCTGAACTAGTTTTAATACGTCAATATTTTTCCTGAATTATTGTTGAGAAGATTCTGACTAGCCAATACCAATAGCAACATACTATTTAAAATTTTCATTTATAACATCTATTTATTCTCTTGCACATACTTTGACAGCTCCATTTTCAGTATATGCTCAAAAGTCAAAAATTCTAAGAAATGTTGATTATGTCGGCATTCAGCAACATGTTATATGCCACATTTTGTATGATTATCTTAGCAGCATACTATATTACAGATGCCACATTATGTATGCTTACGTCAGCAATGCATCGTATATTATAGACCTACCCTAAGGCCCGCTGTTTGATTGCATTTACAGAAGTATCATGCAAGATATATTAAATAAAGATTGAAATTGCTATTTCCACAAACCGCTTTGATAAATTCACAAGGTTTCTTTCACTTGAATAATAAGTATTCAATAAGTCGCATGCTAGTTTGAGAGATACTAAAGGGACTGGTGAATCTATCAAAAACTTGTTCAAATAATTATTCCCAAGATATTTTATAACTAATGCAAGATACTAAAGTAGATAAGGGACCAAACAGAGAACAAGCATACCATTAGACATATGAAGGTCCGCACCAAACATGACACGACCACTGCCTACTATTTCCTCCTCCTGCAATAAACAGTAGCACCCAAGGCAGATACAGTATTATTTAGCACCCACAAAAATAGATCTCATAAACTGAGTAGACTATTGATAAACACATAATTCATACATTTTATTATCCCTAATTTTGTCTTTTTAATTATATTAGTTTATTAAATTAATATGTTTTATTTTATTTTGTAGGATTTTACATTTTGTCGTGATAAAGTCAAATTCTTGGTGATCAAGCAGTATTTAATGCTCTTATTCATGTAAGGAAATATCCAAGAAGAATTCTACAAGGAAAAGGAAGGAGGTGGAACAATCTTGGTGTGCAAGTCAAATCCAGCAAGAGAAAAGAAAGTTAATCTAGAAGATATCTTTGAGAAAGTTGATTGCCACTAGGAAGTTGAAACCTACATGGAAAGGGACTCTTAGGAGATTACCATGCAGAGATTGAAATCAAAAAGAAAATAAAAGAGGCCAAGTTCAACGAATATAAATTAGGGCACAAATTTATTTTCCCTATAAATAGGTTTCTTGTTTTGGAGAGAAGGGGTGTATTAGTTTAAGTTAGATGTATGAGCTTAGGTTAGGAGTAGGAGTAAATTAAATTATTTTTCATTGTACGCTTGTTGGAGGATCCTTAATTAAAGGGAGTTTTTTTTATTTTTAATTTTCTTCTTCTACTTTATCTTAGTTAGTTTATTTATTTTTAAATGTCTAGCTAGTTTCTTTAATCTAGGATGAAGATGAAATTAAATAATTATTCATGATAATATTTTATCTCTTCTATTATTTATGCTTTTATGTTTAATTGATTTCGCCTTCATGTTTCGTTATTGAAATACCTTCGTTTTATAGTTCTTATGTGATTTTAAATTAATAAAGAAGTTTTGATGGGTTATAGTTAATCCTTAAATTTCATAGTCTATGATTGCCCACGTTAATTATAAAATTACTAAATTAAAGGGAAGGGAGATCAAAATCATAATTAAGTTATAAAAATAGAAGAGATTGAATTACTTGTTATGTTTATTATTTAATGGATTCGAATTCCTAGATTGCTTCCTTATTATTAGTTAGTTTAATTATAGTTAATTGATTCTCAATCTTTATTTCTAATTCGCCTAAAATAGATATTAAGGATACAATAAAATTAATCTAGTCTTTGTGGGTTCGACCTGTACTTGCCAGTTCTTCAATTTGACACTGTGCACTTGCAGTTACATATTTTTATCACATCAAGTTTTTGGCGTCGTTGCCGTGGACTAGAATTAAATTTTTTTTTATCCCTTAATATTTATTTATTCGAATTAGTTTTTTCAACTCTAACTTTTTTTTAAAATTATTTTATTTTTTTTTCTTTCCAGGATTATCGAAGCGAATCGACGGAACGAAAAGATAAAGATTTTATTGTTGCGCTATTCCTGGTATTTTGTATCTTAACTCAAAAAAAAATAGTAGCTTAGTTTTATTTTTTATTTTTTATTTTTTATTTTTTTTATTTTTTATTGTTAGTTAGAAAACTAATTGTCGCATACATGCATTCACTCACGTAGAGCACATCCTGTTTAGGTTTTTATTTTATTTATTTTTTGTCAAATATAAACTGTGGTGATTGCTGGAAAATTGAGGTACGTCAAATTTCTCTTCACTTCGTAATCCACATAGTTTTAGGACATTTTATTTGTTTACCATTTTTTTTATTTGTGCATTTTCATCTTTAATCTAACATTAAGGGCAAAAACCTGTAACAAGATAAGGTGTGGATTTCATCACCTTTCCTTGGCCCACAAATAACCCAACTTGTATTTTGCATAACCTTGACCTAATAAAATCAAGTAGACGTTAGCCCCTAGGACTCTCAAGCTCAATTAGGACAAGAAACTCCAAGAGGAGGCTGAATTTTTAATTAATCAAACTACTGGTGTCTAGGAAAGTGGTTCAAAAGGCAAACGCCTAAAGAACGTGTGGTTATTTAATTAGTCACCGTACCCATGGAGAGACTCCCACCGTTCTTACACTTACCTGGCTAGTGGCTTGATTAATTTTGAATTTTGTGGATCTTACGGTGTAACTTAGAACAGTTAGGAGCTGTCTAGATTTTATTTAGGTTAACCGTAGAATTAGGATATTTATTTATTTTTATTTTATTTTTATTTTTTTCCTTTTATGTGACTTTCGTGGTTAGTCTATTTGTTTTGTGATTTGTGGAAAGATGGACTCCTATTATAGTTGGTATAATAATTTTACTTGGAATCAAGAACCTTATGAAAATTTTAATGCACACCAAGTAAATCAATTTTTTCCAGCTTATGAAAATCCTTATCTAAGTTCATATCCATATCCATATCCGGATCCAAAGCCTCAATATCCACAAGAATTTTTAAAAGAAGAAGAGGAAAGATTAAGTACCTTAGAAAAAATTATGGAAGCTTTAATGGAAAATCAATTAAACACGAATCAAGCTATATCTCATCTAGAAATTCAAATGAGTCGGTTAGCCACCATAATAAATGAACAAGAGGTGAATGAATTTTCTAGTGACTCTGAGGTTAATTTTGAAAATCATGATGATTGTGGAAATGATGAGGAAAATAAAAATTTTGGATATAAGTCTATACACTTTAAATCAAGCCAATTTGAGGAGTCTAAAAATTATGAGTCTATGCCTAAAATTGATCATGTCACATTTAATGAGTCGGTTGGAAAAGTTTATAAACCTAAAGTTCCATATCCTGAAAGACTTACTCCTAGAAAACAACCAAGTGATTTTGTAGATCAACCCATAAAAGTAAACATGATCCAAGAGTTGTCCACGACCCAAAAAATAATTGAAAATAGACTCATGATTGAAGATAATCCAATTGATTTTTTCTTAAATCACCTTGACCAAAAGTTGAATGAATCTGAATATTTAGATAATGGCAATGAGATGTTAAGATCCACTTCACATAAGTCACCCAAATTGGAACATACATTTGAAGCAATTCGTCCACACTTTGAGCATATTCGTAAATATTTTCCCGAGGTAGACTTTAAGCATAATTGTGATGGAAATTCTAACTATTTTCAATTTTTTAGACCTCCGGAAAATCATGAAAAGTTCACACTCACTTATCCATTTGTATCATTCATTTGTAGTCATATATTTTTTAGGATATATGAAATTCGTAGGTATGTACATTTGTTTTCTTTTTCACCGCATTTATTGTAGCACTACGACCCCACATACAAGGTATAATTCTTTCATTTCTTTGTTCTCTATTTTTCATTTGCATACATTGAGGACAATGCATGATTTAGGTATGGGGAGGAGTTTGTATTATAGTATTAGATTTTTTTTATATATTTTTAGGAATTTAGAAAAAATAGGAATTTTTTTATTAGATATTTTTTTTTCTTTTTAGGAAAAAATTTTAAGATTTATTTTTTTTAAAAAATAAATTAAAAATTTTGTTTGACTTTTTGTGAGTTGGATTAATTCTAATAAGTATCTGTGGAGCAGAACTCATGAGTAAGATTAAAAGATTTAGAATTCTTGAACCTTTGATAGGATACAAAATCTTAGTTCAAAACACCATCTTGAGTAAAATAAAGTTCCTAAGTATTTTTGTACTTCACGTTCGCATTAACTCTTAGTTGTGGGGTATAAATTATGATTTGAGCAATTTCAAGAGAAAAAAAGAAGAAAAAAATTTGAAGAAAAAAAGAAATAAAAGAAGTTGGAAAAAAAAGTTGAAAAGAAATAAATATTGCTTCAATGTCCATTGAACGAAATAACTGGGTATCCAAGCCCCAGGAAGCATCGATATTCACGCTGAAAAGTGTGATGGATATAAGCAGCTTGACTAGTCTAGTTTTGTGGCCTTTGTTACTCGAGTTAGTAAGTCCTTAGGGGTGTCTCTACACCTAGTGCCCTAAAGCCAACTGGTTTGGGAGTCATTGGTCCAACGCTCGCTACATGGGTAACTCTGAATAGCCTAAGAAAATGAGACATTGCACAAGTCAAGAAAAAAAAAGAGAAAAATGAGAAATGAAAAAAAAGAGGAAAAAAGAAAAAGAAAAATAAATTTGCTTGATTTTCATGGTAATAATTCCTACTAAGAGTTACATCACATACACAATGCATGCATCACATGGAATTAATTTTATGAAGGATGGTGTCTAGAATGAAAATAAAGTATTTTTGATAAGGTGAAAGTGTGATTTTGAATTTAATCTTGCTTATGTATATTGCCCATGTATACTTAGAAGTTTTCTTTCGATTTCATAATTTGTTGAACCCAAAAATATTTTATTTTGAATTTTGAATCTTGTGGGTATATTCACTGCAAACCCTCACGAGATACAATTCGTCCACTTGGGGTAACCTTGGGGTTTAAAGGCTTGTTGCACATGCTAAGTGCAATCGTGTTTCCTACGAAAATGGGGTACTATAGTTTTTGTTTTTATTTTATTTTCTTTTTATTTTACTCGAGGACGAGCAAAAGCTAGGTATGGGGGTATTTGATAAACACATAATTCATACATTTTATTATCCCTAATTTTGTCTTTTTAATTATATTAGTTTATTAAATTAATATATTTTATTTTATTTTGTAGGATTTTATATTTTGTTGTGATAAAGTCAAATTCTTGGTGATCAAGCAGTATTTAATGCTCTTATTTATGTAAGGAAATATCCAAGAAGAATTCTACAA
The DNA here is from genome assembly GCA_034770075.1 of Aralia elata. NCBI lineage: Eukaryota > Viridiplantae > Streptophyta > Magnoliopsida > Apiales > Araliaceae > Aralia > Aralia elata. The sequence continues at coordinate 70,229,360 of CM068379.1, read as the reverse complement.
GGAAAAGGAAGGAGGTGGAACAATCTTGGTGTGCAAGTCAAATCCAGCAAGAGAAAAGAAAGTTAATCTAGAAGATATCTTTGAGAAGTTGATTCCCACTAGGAAGTTGAAACCTACATGGAAATGGACTCTTGAGAGATTACCATGCAGAGATTGAAATCAAATAGGAAATAAAAGAGGCCAAGTTCAATGAATGTAAATTAGGGCACAAATTTATTTTCCCTATAAATAGGTCTCTTGTTTTAGAGAGAAGGAGTGTATTAGTTTAAGTTAGATGTATGAGTTTAGGTTAGGAGTAGGAGTAAATTAAATTATTTTTCATTGTACGCTTGTTGGAGGATCGTTAATTAAAGGGAGTTTTTTTTATTTTTAATTTTCTTCTTCTACTTTATCTTAGTTAGTTTATTTATTTTTAAATGTCTAGCTAGTTTCTTTAATCTAGGATGAAGATGAAATTAAATAATTATTCATGATAATATTTTATCACTTCTATTATTTATGCTTTTATGTTTAATTGATTTCGCCTTCATGTTTCGTTATTGAAATACCTTCGTTTTATAGTTCTTATGTGATTTTAAATTAATTAAGAGGTTTTGATAGATTATTGTTAAGATATAAGTTTTTCATAATCCATGCTTGCTCAAAGAAGTTTTGATGGGTTGTAGTTAATCCTTAAATTTTCATAGTCTATGCTTGCCCACGTTAATTATAAAATTACTAAATTAAAGGGAAGGGAGATCAAAATCATAATTAAGTTATAAAAATAGAAGAGATTGAATTACTTGTTATGTTTATTATTTAATGGATTCGAATTCCTAGATTGCTTCCTTATTATTAGTTAGTTTAATTATAGTTAATTGATTCTCAATCTTTATTTCTAATTCGCCTAAAATAGATATTAAGGATACAATAAAATTAATCTAATCTCTGTGGGTTCGACCTGTACTTGCCAGTTCTTCAATTTGACACTGTGCACTTGCAGTTACATATTTTTATCACATCAACTATACTACAAGCTTGGAGAAAAATAATAAACAAAACTAAATTGGCAACATTTGGAGAAAAATAATAACCAAAACTATATTGGCAATAAAAGACAAACCCTAGTTACTAAACCCTAAAACTTAGTAAATAAATAAACCCTAGTTAATAAATCCTAAACATTGGTGAATAAACCCTAAACCCTAGTTAATAAATCTCAAATTTTAGTTAATAAATTCTAAACTCTAAACAAAAAATCCTCAAACCCTACATAATAAATCGAGTAAAAGAGATGAAGGAGACCAAACCCTAATATTAAATCAAGTAGAAGAGATGAAGGAGACTAAAGTTATTCTGATTTATGTCCGCTACTATTAACATAGTAGAAAATTTTACCACAAATTTAAAGTTCTAATCTCACTCACTGATGCTTATATTGGACGTTATTAATAGTGTTATGTCATTATCGTATAATGATCCATAACACGTACGTATTATGAATCATATATATATATATATATATATATATATAAATAAAGCCCGAGGCTTTTAGTGACCGTTTTTGGTGTTTTAGAGTCACAAGTTTATCGTAAAAAAGAAAAAAAAAATTTACTCCCACGCATAAGAAAAAGTTTTACCGAATATACTGCACTACTCCACCCAAAGAAGATATTTAAATAAATGTTAGAAGAGGTTGGATATATAACTTCCTGGCAGTTTCAAAAAACTAGGAAAGCTATATCATTGTGTTTAGGGTAAAATGCAATACCTATAATTTTCTGACTTTTGTAAGTTACCCCCTGTAGTTTAAAAACCATTACTTAACCACATGTGATTTGAAAAAAGTGCAATAGTTACTTTTTCCATCCAATTTAACGGAGAGTGAAATTCACTCTCCCTTTTAGCAAGTGGATGAGTAGTCCAATAACTAAATTTCCTATGCAAATGACAAAAATGTCCTCCTTAACCCATATTTAAAGTACAACTAATTTACTTATTGGTTTTTTTCTTCTCATTTTTCACTAATTTTATACCAAAATATGTAAAAAAATAATCCTACAATTTTTTTGGAATGTCTAATAGATTAGTATGCATTTGGATAATAAAAAATTACCAATATATATGTATTAAAAAATATTTTGTTAAAAAAATAATAAATAAAAATCTATTAAAAGTAAAAATATGGTAAAATATAATATGTAAACTATATAAAAAAAATTAACTAACTTCGTTATTCTACAATTACAAAATTAAATAAATCAAATTTTAATTTATCTTTACGAACCTCTTGTTATTCTTTTATATTCACAAAAGCTTTAGTGTGCTACCAACCACTTATTCAAAAATTGGTATTAAGTCACTTTATTTTTTTAATAAATTTAATTGATTTTACTAGCAAAAGGTTAATAATAGGGTTTACCAGTGAGATACAATGTTTAAGTTGTGATGCTTACACACACAATATGCGCATTAAGACTAGTAACAATAAAGTTTTTCTTTTTTTCGTTTATGTATGGCAAGACAGAAATAAAATGAGTACAATTTTAGGTATTCATTTAATCTTGTTAGGTAGAGCGGCTGCTTTTTTTCTAGTATTCAAGGCTCTTTATTTTGGTGGCGTATATGGTTATTCCTCTCCTTTCATATCTCTTTCTCCAATTTCGGTCTCGATTACTTCACAAGATTGAATGACCAATTCTCCTCCGGACCGTCAATTCGATTGTTTTCCAAGAATATTGAGCCGAGGTATGTAAGCCATGTATCTGGGAAGAACTTAAAAGAAGGGTTTTCGGCACCATTGCATCTTCTTACTTCACGTACATGTATTAGTTTTAGGAAATTGATATTTTCACAGTACTTTTTAATATTTTCACATAAAAAGTGTCGCTATAGATGTATAGCGACGGGAAAACTGTCGCTATAAAATCTATAACGACACTTTTCATATGAAAATATTAAAAAGTACTGTAAAAATATCAATTCCCTAAAAGTATAGAGAGACATAAAAATATTTTGTCCACACATTACTATTTCTTCTCCTCCTAGTAATCAAATATCTTATAAACCTTAATCTACGAGATATATATATATATATATATATATATATATCTAAAATATTTATATGTCCATTTAACTTTTTCGTCATTTAATTGAAACAGTTCAATAATGTGTTTTAGAATGTACAATTAATAATGTAAAATTCAACAAAATGGGATTGTCTTGCACAATTCATGATATAATTACAGTTTATTTAAAAATATTTTTCCAACTAAAAAGAAAGAAAGAAAGATATGAGTGGGAAAAAAATTGATGTAAAATAAACACACACACACACACACACACACACACACACATATATATATATATATATATATATATATATATCTTTATTTAAGATGTGGATCATATTTTAGTAAAAAAATAACTCTATAGTAATGGATCATTAAAGATTAAATATTATTTATCTTGATTTGTGTTACAAATGAATTAAGATTGACTTAGATGATTGAAGATTTTCTTAGTTTGATTTTAAATAACAAATGAGGTGGTTGTATGCATAAGAAGAGCTAAGAAGGGTATTTTAGTACTTTAACACCTTCTTTTAATGGTGTTAACACTAAGTGAGACTTTGCAAATTTTTTAAACTATAGGTAGCTAAGTGGTGATTTTTTAACCATAAGTGCTGATTTACGAAAATGTGTAAACCACAAGCGGCAAAATGTTATAATTAAATACTGAACAATGATGTCACATTCTTATTTAAAACTCCCGCATCTCTTCCTTTCCACAGTCTTGCATACAAAATTCTTTGAATAAATCAAGTGGCACTTAATTCCTTGAAGAATATGAAGAGCCTAGTGGCGGATGCAAGAAATTTCTTCATTGGAAGGCATTGTGTTCATTAAAAGGTATACTCAAAAGTCGTGATATATATACTTCCTTCTGCAACATACATTAGTGTTAACCATAAAACAGTCATGAGAACAGCTTTTTGCTTCATTTTTTTCATGGTAATGTTTTTTCATAGCATTCTTCTTAGGAGTATTTGCCATGGTATTCCGAAAATGGAAATGCTTTATCTGTCATTATACAAACTGTCTGGCCCAATGCCATCAACTCTACGTGAATGCTCAAAACTTAAGGTTTTATGATTGTGGCGTAACAATTCAGCGGGAGCATACCTAGAGAGATTGGAAACTTGACAATGCTAGAGGTGTTGGATTTTGGTGAAAACTACTTGGAAAGTATGGGTTATTTTTTTGCATTTGCCGACGAAGCTCCAATATAAAATTTAGTCACTATATACATTTTAACTGCTTTTCCACACAAATTATTAGAAAATCAACATGTTTTTTATATTGCGTCCCAAAAAGAAAAATACACTATTTAACATATATAAAAATAATACTACCTCTCACCCTAAAAGAATTAGGTAAGTACAACTTTTAAGCAAATAAGAGATTATAATATAATTTTTATTTTGACTTGAATTAATTTAACATTAGTGAACACAGAAAATTACAGGATTGTATAGTCATCATGATCCCACATTATAGTTTTGTCTTGAATATATTTTGCGAACGTTTTACTCTTTCTTTAACATTGAACCTAGATAAAAATATGTGCTTAGTTTATTTTAATGAAAAAAATGTTTACTCAGTTATTTTACTGAAATAAAGAGGTTTCATATGGGTTATAAAGCTTGTAAAAATTTGATTTGTGAAATTCAGACATTCTACCGTGATATTTTTTTCTCTTCGCCTTTCTTTTGATCGAGAAGTAAAATGCAACAATAAGCCTTGAATTTTAACTGTTTTTATTGAATTCCTTTCTTTCAGTCAATGCAAACTAAACAATACTATTTGAAAATTTGGTATTGCATTTTATGCTTCGCGATGACCGAAAGAAAGGGACTTAATTAATTTCAAAAACACCTAAACTTCTGTGCTCTATTGCATTTTACTCATCTTTTAAGCACGGATGGTGTACGTGTGAATGTACATGGTCTGGTTTACTAGTTACTAGAGAATTTTCCTGGCGCACAAGACTCCATGAGTAGCGTAATTAGAAAAAAGAAGACTACTAAGGAAAAAATGAGGTCAATTCCATGGGAATTTATCCACTGCTCTTGATAAATTGTATGCAAGTGAGTGCGGAATCAAAGGAACATTTCCTAGTGAAATTGGGAATTTAACCAGTCTTAGGGTATTAAGTCTACATGGGAATGAGTTGACTGGAAAAATTCCCATAACAATCAAATAGCTATCGAAGCTTCAAGAATTATACCTTCTTGAAAACAAGATTGAAGGATCCATTCCAGATAATCTTTGTCATTTATGGAACTTGGCTTACTTAACCTAACGAAGAAACCAAATCTCCTGTCCAATCCCTGCATGCTTAGGGGATATTAGTTCTTTAAGATATCTTCATCTTAGTTCAAACAGATTGACCTCTAGCTTACCAGTAAACATTGGGAATCTCAAGGATATTTTGGAGTTTAATGTTTCCAAAAATTCTTTAAGTGGCCATCTACCTAGTGAATTAGGTAATTTGACGGTTGTGGTACTAATAGATTTGTCACATAATTAATTTTCGGGGAACATCCCTAGCATCTTTGGCGGGCTCCAAAATTTGGCTAATCTTTCTTTGACAAATAATAGATTACAAGGACCTATTCCTGATTCATTCAAATACTCAGTGAGCTTAGAACAACTTGGATTTGTCCCATAACAATCTTTCTGGCATGATTCCCTAGTCTTTAGAGGCATTCATCTATCTTAGGTCTTTCGATGTATCTTCTAATAGCTTAACAAGAGAAATTCAAAGCGAAGGTCCTTTCAAAAACTTCACTAACCAATCTTTCTTGGGGAATGAAGCATTGTGCAGTGTTTCTCGGTTTAAAGTCACAACATGTCGCGATAGTGTTGCACATGGATCAAGGAAGAGAAGAGTGCTTGTAATTATTGGTATTTAACAAGTGATTATATTAATAGTGCTAATCATCTTGATCTTTGCATTTGTGTTGGCAATCCGCAAAAGGGGTAATGTTTCACCTCAAGTTGATATGTTACCAATAACAACATGTGGAAGAATTTCATTCCATGAACTTCAACAAGCAATTGATGGTTTTAGTGAAAATAATATGATTGACATGGGTAATTTTGGTTCAGTTTACAAAGGAACACTTGTAAATGGGAGGATCGTGGCCATAAAGGTATTTAATTCAGAACTAGAAGGTGAATTTAAGAGTTTTGATGCAGAGTGTGAAGCACTGCTAAACCTTCGTCATCGAAATCTTGGGAAAGTCATTAGTAGTTGCTCAAACCTTGATTTCAAAGATTTGGTACTTGAGTACATGCCTAATGGGAGCCTTGAGAAGTGGTTGTACTCAGAATCATTTCTTAGATCTTTTAGAGAGAATAGACATAATGATAGATGTGGCATGTCTTTTGGACTACCTCCATTATGGTTATTCAACAATAGTTCAGTGTTATTTGAAGCCCAACAATGTTCTTCTAGATGAAAGATGTTATGGGAGCACTCAAGAAGATCAAACTTGATTTTCTTGCAAATCATTGAAGGACTTGAAAAATCAAAATTCTCTTTTTCATTACCCAATTAACTCTACTAGTTATTCAATATATAATTATAACATTTTTTTTATGTCATGTTCTTGCAATGATTTGTAGGACTACCAAAGATGGAAGTTGTGGTAAATTATGTACTTCAAACTATCTATCCAAATAAAGAAAGTTGTCACGATCGTAGATTTGCTCATGAACAAATAGAGGGATCAACGTCGGATATAATAACAAGATTTGTGAATTGAACTCATTTATTATTTTTTTTCTCTATAAATGCACAATAGTTAGTGGAGATACATGTACTCGATTAATGCAAGCTACAACACTATAAGGGGCATAGAAATAGTACAAAATTAAGAAAACTCGCTATATTTCAAAATTAAAAGTCTTAAATACACTTTAAACTTTTAAATTTTTTCATTTTAAAATTTAAACTTCAACATTTAAATTTGAAGACATTGGACCTTAATGTTCTTAAAAATCTATAAATAAAACCTTCCGGTCACCTGATTAAACATTTCTTGGCGGAATAAATCACATTTTATACTGTCTCAAAAATGAAAGAGTAATTTAGTTTTTTAAGGATATACATTGTTTTTGTTTGACTCTAATTTTTCTGATTTTTCCTTCACCACACACTATATCATGTGCCTACAACTTTTTGTTTTTCTAAAGATATTTTTGGAGTGAAATTATCTAAATTACCCTCAATCCAATCAATTATTACATGCCGATAATCAGAAGATTTTATCTATAAAAAATGAGAGACATTAAAGTTCAAAGTCTTAATTGAAAAGTTAGGGTTTGATCTGTGAGTTTAAAAAATGTTTTAAAATGAAGTTACAACAATGCATTGTTGAAGGTTTCTAACTTTTGATAACCACACTCCTTTTGAATCAGTCTTGAGCATAATTCTGTACGATAATAATTATAGACCAATGTGTTATAGCACAACTTATTTTAACATGCACTAATAGGTGGGTTTTATCATTTGACAAATAATGAGATTATTAAATTGAACTCACATATTACTTTTTTTCTCTATAATTGCAGAAAAGTTAATGCAAATACATGTACTCCACCCCTTAATGCAAGCTACAAGACTATAAGGGTCATGGAAATAGTACAAAATTAGGAAAACTAATTAAATACTGCCTCTATTTCAAAATTAAAAGGCTTAAATACACTTGCAACTTCTAAATGTTCTCATTTTAAAACTTAAACTTTAAGTTTTAAATTTTAAGACATTGAACCTTAATGTTCTTAAAAATATATAATAATAAAAAATAAAAAATAAAAAATAAAAAAATACTTTTGACATTTTTAAAGTGTATTTCTTATGCCAAATTTAAAATAAGTTTCTAAAATGACAAACCAATAAAAGAATTAATTGGGTAGGTTCTTCTTAGTCCTTTGTGCTGGAGTAGTCACAATAGCAAGGAGAAATACATGGTAGTCACAATATACAAACAAGAACCTACTGAACTTAAAGCACAAAGGCCACTACAGTGAATGTGAGGGATCAAAACATTTTCAACACATTTTGGTTTTCAAAGTTTAATATTGAACCTAAAGAGAGAGTTTTGGAAATTCCAAATAAGAGTGGAAGACCCGTCAAGGCAAACAAATCTATTGCAAGTCCCACGCATCCCCCTTAATCAATACATAATCTGACAATAAACAACTAACATTTAAATTTCTTTTGTTTTTTAAATTGTTGTTAAAGTGTTTACATGTTTATAGTTGAGATTATGAAAAAAAATATGTGAAGTAGTCAAAAAAAACTTATATATTAGGCTACGATGATTGTAGGGTCTTTTATCCTCTATTTTAGAATTTTTTACATAATTATGTAAATTTATAATTATAATTTTTTTGTCACACAAAACGTTTGTGTCCCAACTTTTATTGTATATAAAAGATTTGCTTAGACATAAATTTTTGAATATTTACTAAATTAATTTGACAGACCAACATATACTATTAAAAGAACTAAAATTGCGAAAAAAAAATCCACCAAAAGAGGAGAACTCCAATTCGAAATAGCTTAGTTTGGATTTGCGTCCCCTCCATATATTATACCTTCCCTTAAATTATTTAATCTTAATAATTTTGTTAGTAATAATCAAAATAATTTAATAGATAATCGATATATTAAGATCAATTCTCCCAAAAATTAGAATAGTAAAAAATACTTTCATTGTTAAAAATTTAAAAGAATTTTCAATCACTAAAATTTTGATGAAAAATCTACGTATTTATTAAATGATGAAAAAGTGTCTAATTATTTTTGTTTTTAAAATAATAAACGTATTCCATATAATAAATTAATTATTTCATAACTATGAAGTATGTTATATTAGATAGAACAAAAGAAATGTATAATAAATGAGATCTAAATCCGCTTAATTTAAATTATTCCGCAAACCAACCCAAACCATGCAAGACGGCAAAAGTCTACCTTGGGAAGACTCCTGGGCATATGTTTAAATCATATTGGCCTTTATGACCTAGACCTTCAAGTCTTTGTCGGCCAGCTTATAGTTTATGTGGACTATATTTGAAGTAGCGGTATTGCTTTTCTTTCCACAGTCTTCCCGTGGAAATTATTGAGATAAAGTTTTGTTAGGCAGATCATAACAAGAAGAAAAGGCAAAGATGGAACGCCTTGAACAGTCAACAATGTGTGAAACCCACTTCCTTAATTACAACTAGTCTACTTTTCTCAATTAGATCCTGTTGATCATAAAGAGAAAGTAAAAGGTAGCTAACTCATGCATGGTACGTAAGGCCTTTAATTTTTTCTAAATAGTCGAATTTAGAAAAAAAATAATATTAACAGTTTTAATTTATTTATTTTTTGTCTCAATTGAATCTCTAAAAAAAATATAATACTCCTTATTTCAAATTAGAAAATTGTTAGAATTTAAGAACGAATAATATTCCAATTACACAGATATTATATGAAAGACAGAAAAGTAAGAATACATAATATACTCAGGTTCACCAATTTGGCTAGTCATATTTATCTGATGTATTTATAAGATACTCCGCATATACTCTACAATGATACACACACCAAACAACGTTTTTATAGTAACTAGAAAACTCTAGCTGCTATAACATGGGCCCAACCGCATGAAGCTCAATACATTAGTAAAACCTAAGATAAATTCACAAGCCCAACTACTATGTATTAATCGAACCCGTCGATGTACGAGTCAATCCCAACAAAAATTATTATTGACTTTTTAAAAGTCAATTTGAGACATTTTTAATTTTAAAATTAATATGAATTATTTAACATTTTAAAATAATAAAATTTATAATTAGTACTATTTTTTATATAATTTATAATATTCATAATTGTATTTACATATGTAAGAAAGCTCCAAGATAATAGTCCAATAATAATATATCCACCTCCCACCGACGAAACAGCAAGCAAGCAATTAAGCGCTAGCTAGCTTCCTTCCCACCACTACTGATATATCTTTTTACGAGTAGCTATTTAGTACTCTTTTCATTTTGGGATAAAAGTCTTGATTGACTTTTTGTACATATTAAAAAAGACAATAAAATGACAAAATTGTTCATATTTAAATTGTCATCTAATTGTATATTTTTTATACATGACTAATGATACTTCATAAATATGCATAGAGAATAGAAATATGACAATTAATACTAAGAGTATTGTAAACACCCAAATTTTGCGTTCCCTATACTAACCGTGATAGGAGGGCAAAATCGTCAATTGAACCCGCCTGCGGGAGCGAAAGACTCGGCACAATTGCGAACACTCGACGCCACCGCGACGATTTGCAGTCAAAATCGACGTGACGACAAAGCCATCCGAAATGAGCGTTCCCGAAAAATGTGTCACGTCTCACAATAATTCCCGGACTGCAAAATACAAGCCTTTCGGCGAAAACCGACAGCGCGACGCAAGAATCGAGGTGCGGTGCAGAAACCGAGAAAAATTAAATAATCAAAGTGCCTGGCATGCTGAGTGGAAGGCGGGCTAGGGCCAGCCGCAGATTTGATTGTATCAAATATATTTTTCTTCTATTCAAAACACATAAGTTTACATCCACTTTGATCTCATTTGCAAGGTGAAAATCTCCTTATTTTGCAAGTTCTATCATATCCTTTGGTTGAATTAAATGTAATTTTCATGCAATTGATGATGGAATAATGAATTAGGGATTATTAGTGAGGGTTCCATCGGAACAAAATTCTTCCTAATAACCCAATGATATTTATTTATTGATTTCTTGTTTGTTTTTTTTCGGTATTGTATTGGGCGTGTTTCCTTTAGATCGCTATTTTAGGATATTTTGGTATTGTCATATTATCCGTGTTGGTTATTTCTAGTAATATCCGATTGTGGGTGTGTAGAGATTTGGGTGTGAGCCTAGGAAAGCGACCCCGCGGTCCAAATCCGATGATGGACCTCTTTTGATGTAAGAAGTAGGAATGATTTAGTTTTCATTGTAAATATGTAATCGTCGGGCCTTAAAACGACGCCAAAGCGAGAATCGGGTTTAAGGCCCCGTAATAGTGAAGTATATGATTGTGGGCGTTGGGGTTATTTGGATGGCTTACATGCCTATGAATAGCCCCAATGCATTTTAAGGCTTGATTTGATTTACGATCTAAAATTGATTTCGAAGCTAAACAATGAAGATTTTCATAAAAATCAATCAAACTAGGTTGTTAGCATCACAAGGCTTAAAATGAGAAGTGCTAATGAACGTCGATTTCTATGTAAACGAAAAGGCAAAGAGAAGTCGTTTTCCAAAACATCACACAAAATGATTTTATAAATAAGTAACGTTTTATTAAATCTTTGTGCATAGGGCTAAAGAGATTCTAGAAATTGCCCATCATTTGAGTTACGAAGGCAACGTATAGATCTCGATTCCTATTTTGACGAAGATTTGAAACTCTTGTTTTTTTTGCCAAAACGACACCTAATGAAAATCTCATAGTTTTTGACAATTAAAATCAAAACCTGTCTCATAAAGAGTAAAACTTTCTCGTGCATACCAAAAAGACATTCTAAAGCATTCTCAAAAGAAAAACACAATTTTTCCTAAAATCCAAATGATTCTTTCATACAAATTCACCACAACATTTACATAAGCACACACACACACGCACACACACACACCGCATGAATTAAAGGATAGGAAAAGCATCAAGATTGCGGTAACCGTGTTTCACGGAAGTCGGGGGGTGCCTAACACCTTCCCCTCGCTTAAGCAAGCCCCCGAACTCTATGAATCTCGATTTGCAGACCAATTAATTCGGAGTCACATATGAGCCAGCGATTTGTGGAAAAAAACGAAAACTCGGATGAGTTGGTACATCCATTTCAAATATACCAACTGGCGACTCTGGTTAATTGGCTCATCATAAAAAACGATCTTTCAAAACCCCGTCGACATTAATGCCGACCTTTTCCCAAAAAAATCATTTAATTAAAAGGCTAAAACCGAAAAAGGACATAGGGACGAAAAAACCCGGCGTCGACAGCTGGCGACTCTACTGGGGACATTAGAGGGCTTAAGCCGTGTTCAAATCTTGATATTATCCTATCCTTTAAAAAAATTCATGAATATGTGTGTGCATGCGATATTTTGATCTTTTGTATTTTGTTGTGTGAATGTGTGTTTTGTCTAATAAATGAATATTTGAATGGAATGGCTTCACTTTAAAGAAATCATCTGCATACGGTGAGGACGATGAATGTGAATGTATGTTGAGAGAGTACCTCCTCCTGAGGCGAACCTGTCGGTTGTTTATTACTGGACTCGAAGGGGCTACTCCCCGGAGATGGCTCAGGAAACGCACCACCCAAATCCGCTCCAATCGAAAGGACTCAGACGAGTAGATTGCGAAGATTTGGAGACCTTCATGCCGAAAAGCCCGTGAAAGTAACCCTAGGATAGGTCAGCCTCAGATTAACCCAACGCAGGAAAAATCTCTTCATGCCCTTTTACGTTCACGCGTATAAATGTCATGATTCCATTCATATGTGCATCCCGTTCTGTCAAGAGAAATTACTAACCTCCATATTTTGTAGGGAACAGCTGGGGAAGCATAATAAAGGCATGTTTAACATTTGTTTTTGCATTAAAGGACTACTAACTTTCTGTTTTACAGGGAAAGATTAGAAAACTCAAAAAGGCACAAAAGATTACCGCTTTAGCATGCATCCACGTTTTTCATTCCCCAGAACTGAACTTCGGACCATTGTTTTTGTAGGATTGCTCCTCAAACCCGTTCGTAGTCTAAAAGGGCCCAAAACTCTACATCTGAAATGGCTGAACTCCCACCTCCTAATCCTGGCTCCATATCTAGGGAGGAATTTGATGATTTCAAGAAGCAGATGTTAGAAATGGCCATCATGCTGAAGGAACAATTGCTACCCCGACAGGATCCACCTAAAGAGGACCCACCCCAACCTAAGGGCGAACCAGTCGCCCCGAAAGCCATTCCCGTACCTAACAAACAGTGATTACTATCCCGGAAGAGGGAGATACGGACGACCTCCGAAGGAAGATGAAACAAATAGAGGAAACCATCCAATCCTTAAAGGGCATAGGTTCCCTAGGCAGGGTTAATTACTCAGATCTATGTGTCTTCCCCGGTACCAGATATCCGGAGAAATTTAAAATCCCCGAATTCGAGAAATACAATGGAAAGGGGGATCCTTATACACATCTGAAAATCTACATTGGGGAGTTGAGATCTTATGCAGAGGACGAGGGTCTAAGAATGCAGCTGTTTCAAAAGAGTTTGACGGGAGAGGCGAGAATCTGGTATGCCCGTCTCGATAATGCTCGGATCCACAATTGGGAGGAGTTGGCCCACACCTTCTTGACGCAGTATAGCTTCCAAGCCCAAATGGCCCCTGACAGATACCAAATGACAAAGATCAAAAAGCAACCTAGGGAATCCTTTAGGGATTATGCACAACGATGGAGGGGTATGGCTGCCCAAGTTAACCCCCCCATGAGCGAGTCGGAGATGGTGATGACCTTCGTGGATATCCAAGAGGCTCCTTATTATGAACGAGTTATATCATGGATTGGAAGACCCTTTGCGGAAATGATCAAACACGGAGAAATGGTGGATATGGGGTTGAAATCTGGTAAAATCCGGGATTTCACGGCTTTGGAAACTGCTGCAGAGCAAATACAGAGTGGAAATTATGGCAGCACTTCCCGTAGGGTGCAAATGAAAAAGGAGGAGGATGTTTCCCTCATCCTTCAGGGGTCATCCAGAAAGGCAGAAAACCATCTCCCAGTACAGGTGCAGAGAGTGGGGCCATCCCGACAGCCTAACTTCGCTGATCAGAGGGCGGAGGGGCGAAGGAGATTTGAGGCCTCGCAAAATCGAGTATTCACCCCACTCGGGGAGCCTCTCGAGCGGATTTTAGCGGTATTGATGGCCCAAAAGAGGATAATCAATTTGGCGCCCCCAAGTGACCCGAAGGGAAGGAGGTTTGACCCGAGCAAGCGATGCGCATACCACTCGGGCTCCCCGGGTCATGATACGCAAGATTGTTGGACGTTAAAGCATATAATTCAGAACATGATTGACAATGGGGAAATTATGGTAGAGCAGCCGGACTCCCCAAACGTTAAGGTCAATCCCTTGCCGAGACATGATGGAGGGGGGGTCAATGTGGCAGAGGCCACTGAAGCCGAGGGGCCGTCAAGGTCGAACTATGTGAAGAAAATTGATGAAATGATCAATATGATAAATGATCACGGGAGGGCACGGGGAGTGCCCATTAGGTTGATGGGTGTAAGTAGAAATATCACTGAGGGACCTGTCAAGTTAGCGGCGCCGAAACCCCTCATCCTTATAGCAAGACCGCAAATCCCTGTCAGCAGTCTAAAGACGGTACCATGGAATTATGGAGGGGTGCCAGAGAAAGCGGTCAGTTGTGCTTCTGTGACGACAAAAGGGAACCCCTTATATCTTCCCGGGCGAGTCCTTGAGAGCCAAAAGAAGAAAAATGAAGAAATCTCCGAGGAGAAGGCCATAGAGTTCTTGAAAAGGATGGATCACCCGGAAACAAGAGGGATCCAGATGTTAAATGAGGAGTCGACCCTAACATCAATCATGGACTTGGTATTATCGTCCAATGAGCACTGCAAAACCCTGGCGAAAGTCCTGGAGGAGGCATACGTACCCAAGGAAATTAATGAGGAAGGTTTCGGCCATCTGGTGGACCACCTATTGGAGAGTGATGTGATATCATTTACAGATGACGATATCCCCAAGGAAGGAAGGGGGCACCGAAAACCGCTACATATCGTGGTAGTCTCCTCGGGTTATATCATGAATGGGGTGCTGATTGATGGGGGATCGGCGTTGAATATTTGTCCCCTCAGTACATTGGAGAAGATGAACATCAGTCCTAAACGCCTACTGGCCAGTCATGTGGTGGTCAGGGCCTTCGACGGATCCCGGAGGGATACCATTGGAGAGATAGAATTGCCGGTGGAAATAGGACCTTGTACTTTTGATATCTCCTTCCAAGTCCTAGACATTACGACAAGTTATAACCTGCTATTAGGGAGGCCATGGATACATATGGCCGGGGCAGTCCCTTCCACGCTACACTAGCAAATCAAGCTTATCGTCGATGGGAACCTGGTGACAATCTCTGCGGAACGTGACGACCTTTCTCCTCCCAGGAATGACTTGCCTGTGATTAATGTGGATGAATCGGTGGCACCTGCCAGTTTTCAGGCACTGGAAATTAGCGTTCCCCACTACAGATGCCTGGGAGCCCCAACCGTGAAACCTTAGATATCTCCAGAGCTTACCTTCGTTGCAAAGGAAATGATGAAAATGGATTTCCAGCCTGGACAGGGGTTAGGAAAGAGTAGCCAAGGAATCACCGAGCCCATTCAGCTACCCCATCAGATAGGTAAAGCAGGGTTGGGATATCGTGAAGGCGTAGCACGGAGACGCCGTCAAGGCGCGGATCCGATTCGACTGGCTGGCAGTCTGGTGACCAGGGTCAACAATGAACAGGGGATAAACGAGCCTGTGAGTGAGTCAGGGGATGGAAAATTAACCCCCGCAAGTGATGAATCGGCCAAGAGGGAGAGTTTCCTACAGGAGGTCTCAAGAGAGTTTGAAACCAAGTGTCATATCCCCGGACAATTAACAGGCAGTAGAGAGGGGACGGATGTTGTCACGCCACCGGGGGCCCAACAAGTTGTGCCTATCATCAATTGGGCAGAGCTAATGATTCCCGAAGAAGGTAAGAGAGGGGACTCAGGCGACGTAGCCGTAATCATCGGAGAAGTGTCCGATATGAAGCCCCCTTTTATCCAGCGCATTTCATCTGACCTGACCGTCGACAACTGGACCATGAAACCAGTGATATCCAAACAAGGGTAAAACCCGACATCAGGGTGGTAGACCCCAGAGGATGGGAGGATGAAGAAGTTTATTTTTGTTGTTGTTTTATTTTTGCATAATTATGTCGTTTCTTCATGTTATCTGAAAATGTGATCGTTGTAGAAAAGAACTTATATATGACAAGTATTTTGTTTCATGTCAGGTGTACCAATTTGAATAATCCTTGCCTAACAAACGGTCTTTCAAATTTGAATGATGATTATGATTTTGACATTGAGCTGGATTTCGATTTGATGGGCATTGAGCAAGACAAGACAGATTACGACGACGCGCCTGATGAGATCAAAGGATGGGTCGAAGATAAACCCAAACCCAATTTGGACCAAACCATCACTATAGATATCGGAACCCCTGACAAGCCAAAAGAACTCAAGATAGGGGCAGACCTTACCCCCAGCCAAAAAGCAGAAATAACTGAGTTGCTAAGCCAATATGAGGATGTCTTTGCCTGGTCTCACGAGGATATGATCGGGTTGTCCACCGACATTGTGGTACACCGGTTGCCCATCAAGGAGGGTTTCAGGTCTGTCAAGCAGAAACTAAGGAAGTTGAAACCTGAGTGGAGCTTAAAAGTGAAGGAAGAGATCATTAAGCAGTTCAGGGCGGGAATCATTATGGTGTCCACTTACCCAGAATGGTTGTCCAATGTAGTCCCAGTGGTTAAGCCTGGAGGAAAGGTGAGGGTATGTGCAGACTATAGAGATCTAAACAAGGCCAGTCTCAAGGATAACTTTTCGGTGCCTTTCATACACATCCTGGTGGATAACACAGCCCAGTATGAGATGTACTCTTTTGTGGATTGCTTTGCGGGGTATCATCAGATAATGGTGGCAGAAGAAGATCGGGAAAAGACCGCGTTCATCACCCCCTGGGGCACTTTCTGCTATAGACGGCTGGCTTTCGGTCTCACAAATGCGGGGGCTACTTATCAGAGAGCCATGATGGCCTTGTTCCACGATATGATGCATAAGGAGATAGAGGTCTATGTGGATGACATTATCGTGAAGTCAAGGGTAGAGTCTGACCATATAACCCATCTTAAAAAGCTATTTGATCGACTCAGAAAGTATAACTTGAAGCTCAATCCAGCAAAGTGTGCTTTCGGAGTGCAGTCGGGTAAGCTCTTGGGATTCCTGGTTAGTGATCGAGGCATTGAGTTGTATCCAGCAAAGATTAAGGCCATTGTGGATATGCCAGCACCTCGCACAGAGAATGAGATAAGGGGATTCCTGGGGAGAATAAACTTCATCAGTCGTTTTATATCCCACTTGACGACTACATGCGAGCCAATTTTCAAACTGTTAAGGAAAGGTGATTCCCAAGAATGGAATGAACAATGTCAGAGGGCTTTTCAGACCATTAAAAAGCAGCTGACAGAGGCACCAGTGCTGGTACCCCCGAAGGATGGGATCCCTCTGTTTATGTATATATCGGTCAATGCCATTGCGATGGGATGTATACTGGGACAGAAGAATGAGGCAGGTAAAGAGCAGGCCATCTATTACCTCAGTAAGAGATTTAGTCAATGTGAACAGAATTACACTCCCATCGAGAAGACCTGTTGTGCTCTGGCCTGGGCTGCAGGTAGATTACAGCACTACCTCCATGGGCATACCACGTACCTGATATCGAGGATGGATCCCTTGAAATATATCTTTGAAAGACCCATGTTGAACTGTCGACTGTCAAGATGGCAATTAATCTTACAACAGTTCGACATGGTATACGTAACTCAGAAAGTCATGAAAGGGCAGGGAATTGCAGATCAATTGGCAGAAACCCCATCCGGAGGGATGGAACCATTAGAAACTCCCCTACCGGGCGAAGATATATTTTGGGTATCACACACGAAATGTGATGACGAGGGGCAGTTCTGGAAGCTGTATTTTGATGGTGCCATGAATGCCGAGGGGGCAGGAGCCGGAGCGGTCCTGGTCTCTATCACCGGAGAGCAATCATGTGGCCACTAAACTGAAATTCAGCAATTCAAACAACACCGCTGAATACGAGGGATGTATCTTGGGACTCCGTTTTGCCTGCGACATGGGAGTGAAGAGACTGGCGGTGTTCGGGGATTCAGAGTTGGTAATCAGACAGGCGATCGGAGAGTATAGCACGAAGGAGCTCCGGTTACTTCCATACCATCGTTGTGTTATCCAATTGATGCAAGAGTTCGAAGATATCGCTTTCCGACATATCCCCCGGGGACGGAACGATTTTGCCGATGCATTGGCAACTCTGGCTTCCTTAATCCATATAATCAAAAGAAAAGATGTTCCACATATTGAGATAGCAGTACAGAGTGGCCCGACGTACGAGGAACATGTCGCAGTATTGTCAGACGAGGCGGTTGGGCCAAGGCAGGCTTGGTATCACAATATAAGGGAGTATTTGAGGGATAGATCCATTCCCGACCAGGCAAGCCAAAATGAGAGGATGAGAATTCAAAAGATGGCAATGAAGTTTTACCTAAGTGGGGATTCACTTTACAAAAGGGATGCTGGTTTGGGACTGTTGCAATGCGTAGATGAAACACAGGCCCAAAGGATTATGAATGAAGTACATGGTGGCGTGTGTGGGCCACACATGAGTGGACCGATGCTGGCCAAAAAGATCTTGCGAACGGAGCATTATTGGTTAACGCTGAAAGCCGACTGCGACGATCATGTCAAACGGTGTTATCAATGCCAGGCGCACGGTAACGTGATCCATACGCCTCCCAATGAATTGCACTGTATGACCTCCCCGTGGCCATTTTCAATGTGGGGAATGGATGTAATCGGACCAATAGAGCCCAAAGCAAGCAACGGGCACCGATTCATTTTCGTCATGATCGATTACTTCACCAAATGGGTAGAAGCGGCTTCTTTTCCCAAGGTAACTCAGGAGATCATCGTCGGTTTCATCAGGAATAATGTTATTTGTCGATACGGGCAGCCTGAGGTCTTGGTCTCCGACAATGCCAAGAATTTAAACAACGCCCTCATGAAAGAATTGTGTGACCAGTTTAAGATCAAACACCTCAATTCTATCATTTACCGTCCTAAGATGAATGGGGCAGTGGAGGCTGCAAACAAGAACATCAAGAAGATCATGGCAAAAATGTCTGCTAATCATCGGGGATGGCCGGATTTGTTACCCCTCACCCTGTTGGCATACCGAACGTCAACGCATACTTCTACAGGGGCAACCCCTTACGCTTTGGTGTATGGAATGGAGGCTGTTCTGCCAGTTGAGATGGCGTCCCTCAGAATAGTGATCGATGCTCAGATAAGCGAGGAGGATTGGATACAAAGTCGATACGACCAATTGGCCCTGATTGATGAAAGAAGGGTGGCTGCTGTTTGGCACGGTCAGTTATATCAACAAAGGATCTCTCGATCATACGACAAAAGGATAAGACCTCGGAAGTTCAAGGAAAATGATTTGGTGCTAAAAAGAGTCATGCCTTGTCAAGACGAAGCCAAGGGGAAGTTCGCCCCAAACTGGGAAGGACCATTTGTGATTAAGAAAGTGCTATCCGGAGGAGCCCTCATGTTGCAAGAAATGGATGGGGAGGTATTTTCACAACCTCTAAATTCCGACTCGGTGAAGCGGTTCTACGCTTGAATCATCAATTCTTCCTTTTCTTTGGGGAGCGAACTACGTAGGACCTGATCTCCCAAACTTGTGGGGGTACGTAGGCAGCCATCACGGCACGGTCCGATCCATAAAAAATAATCCGTTCCTTAAACAGAACCATTTCCCGACAGCCAGATAAACCTTCCTACACCCTCAAACCCGTCCCGAAGCCAGCCACCTAACTGGTTTCATCCCAAGTGACACAACCGTGATCCAACCATACAGTTATCCCAAAATCTAAGACCCAATCCAACGAAATCAACAGGGGTACGGCAATATCTGTCATATCTCCATCAAGACTTGAGAAGAGAAAGAAAGCAAAATGTCAAAATCATGGTCAACTGGATAAAATGAGGATCCAATGAAAGGCAATGATACGACGAAAAGGGAAAATGACTAAATTTAAATGCATGTCTATATATATAAGTCATTTTATTACAAGATTTCCCTTTCAATAACCGATGAAACTAACATAGTCTATGCAGGAAATAAAATAATCTACAAATCTGAAACTAGCTGAAGCAGGATGGATAAAGTGGTAGATAGATCTGAAGCATCAGCACCCCCTGCAATCTGCTTCCCCATCATGTCGATACGGTCCAATAAAGTAGTGGCTCGGCTGACAGTCCCAGAATGAGCCTCTATAACTGCCCAGGTCTGAAATACGATGGCGTCTCTGTCAACAATGGCAACATCTCTGGCCAAAATAGCGGCATCCCTCTCAGCTTCAGTAGCAATCAAGGCCAGCCGGAGTTGGGTATCCTCAGTAACCCGACTTGGGGCAGAATCAGCTGAGATGGAATGATCTGTGGTATCAGTTGGGAAAATCACTCCAGAGTCATCAAAGGCACCAGTCTGACTCAGACCGACCGGATCCGAGTCTCCACGCAGCCATTGCACGTAAGCAAATGTCTGGATGTGGCGGCTCTCACTATATTCTGCAAAGATCCTGTGAGACCAAAGATCGTATACCCGCCGTAGATCCCTCTCTGTCTGGGATGATATAAGGAATCGGTAGGCGGCTGCACCCATGAAAGGGTGAAAATCCTGTGTCTGATCAAACTGCCCTGTAACCGCTAAGGGATGATAAGTCGTCACGCCCCTCAAGCCAGCAATAGGGATGAAATCCAGGTTGGGCACGTGAGTCAAAAAACTCATAAAGGAGCAATAACCCGAGTAAATCAGGAGATGAAAAGGGTCCTCAATAACCGACAAAAATTCTACCCAGGAAGCCGCATCAGTACAGCTCACGGGGCGAAATGAAAATTGCGTGGCTATGTCATGGCTGAAGCAAAACCCTTGACGACGGAAATGGCCGATGGGACTGAGATGACTCATGAACCACACGTATAACAAAGTCGAGCTCCCTCTGAATACTCTGCCTCGGAAAGACTGGCAATATGAGGCTGACATGTAGGTATCCGCCAATATCATGGGGAGAATGGTATGATCCTCCTGAAGGGCTCTAACGGCCGCAACCACCCGCATGTCCAACTGATCGGGTCCTGCGGGCAACTACAAAACTGAGACGACACAGGCCATCAGAACGTCTACTCTTAAGGAACCCCAACGCTCCTCGGACACGGAAAAATCACCAAAGAAAAGACGAAAGCTGTCGGGTGAGCCAAATCGGTCAATCAAGAACTAAAGGGGAACCATATGGTCTGATGTGATCACCGGTAACAAGACAGCCTTCCGCAAACCGGTGAAAGTCAAGAATTGACGGCGCATCGAACCAACTGTAACCCTAGCACAAGGGTCATCCAAAGGCAAGCCGGTGAAGCGAGCATGCTCCTCGAGGGTGGGGGTCAGCTCTACTGTCCCTAACCTAAACACCTGACGGGCAGGGGCCCAATAGCTCAGAATACCATCCACAAAGCCCGCTGGCACCTGAAAGGTTAATAAGGACCAAGAATGTCCCAAAAGACCATCTTCGATAACCCTGTCTGCCGGCAATAAACTGTCCAACCAGCGGAGGAGACTGCCAACCAACCCTGTGGGAGGAATGGAATCCAAACGTACCACGGCATCTGAGGACGACATCTGTGGAAAAATAGTATCAAAAAGACTGTACAGGGGTCATTCTCTATCCATAAATAAAAAGCATGCATCATACAGTTAATAATAAAACAAGTGAATTCCATAAGGATAAAAAAGAACTGTGCATAAATAAATAAATGAGTTCAGTACATAGTGCATAAATAGAAAAGAAGTCTAGACAGGTGCAGGTACAAAAGCCCTATCCTATCCTGATCTAAATAAAATCAATGTCATCTATGAAAGCGGGATCCTCGAACTGATCCCCTGGGGTCGTCGAAGTCGGAGGACCAAAGTTCATGTCAGGAATGTACGGTTGCGCTGTGGCATCAGATGAGCTCGGGCCTGCATTATAACCCGCACTGTCAGTATCGTAGGCGTAAGCCTCCTCCGAGGTCCGGCCTAACACCCGAAGATACAGCGACAACTGCTCCACCTGGCGGGTCAGAGTGGCGATCTGCTCAGAATGGGTAGGGCTCCGAACGCAGGCTGCCCAGTCAGTCATCATCACCGAGCCGGGGACTGTCGACGCCGGGTTTTTCTCGTCTTTCTTGTCTTTCGACTGTTTGTCCTTTTCCGATTTTAGCCTTTCGATTAGATGATTTTTTGGAAAAGGTCGGCTTGAATGTCGACGGGGTTTTGAAATATCGTTTTTTTTTATGATGAGCCAATTAACCAGAGTCGCCAGTTGGTATATTTGAAATGGATGTACCAACTCATCCGAGTTTTTCGTTTTTTATAAATCGCTGGCTCATATGTGACTCCGAATTAATTGGTCTGCGAATTGAGATTCATAGAGTTCGGGGGCTTGCTTAAGCGAGGGGAAGGTGTTAGGCACCCCTCGACTTCCGTGAAACACGGTTACCGCAATCTTAATGCTTTCTTATCCTTTAATTCACGAATGTGTGTGTAGGTGCGCGTGTGTGTGTGTGTGTACCTATGTGAATGTTGTGGTGAATTTGTATGAAAGAGTCATTTGGATTTTAGGGAAAATCGTGCCTTAATTTGAGAACGCTTCGGAATGTCTTTTCGGTATACACGAGAAAGCTTGATTCTTTATAAGAAAGGTTTGATTTTAATTTGTCAAAACAATGAGATTTTCATTAGGTGTCGTTTTGGTGAAACAAGAGTTTTAAACCTTCGTCAAAATAGGAATCGAGATCTATATGTTGTTTTCGTAACTCAAACGATGGGCAACTTCTAGAATCTCTTTAGCCCTATGCACAAAGAATTTAATAAAACGTTACATATTTATAAAACCATTTTGTGTGATATTTTGGGAAACGTTTTTCTTTAGCTTTCTCGTTAAATGGGAATCGACATTCGTTGGCACTTTCAATTTCTTATCTTCGTGAAGCTAATAACCTAATTTGATTGATTTTATGAGAATCTTCATGGTTTAATCTTTGAAATCATTTTTTGTGTCACGAGATTTAATCAAGCATGAACACGCGTCGGGGCTATTCATGGGCATGTAAACCATCAAAATATCCCCGAACGCCAACAATCACATATTCCACTAGTACGGGGCCTTAAACCCGATCCTCGCCTTAGCGTCGTTTTAAGGCCCAATGGTTACATGTTACAAAACGAGCATCTTGAATCTATCACATACATCCAAACGTCCATCATCGGATTTGGACCACGGGGTCGCATTCCTAGGCTCACACGAGATTAATACATGCCTACAAAATGAATCCTACATAACTAACCAACTCGGATTTATCTAATATACCATGATATCCGGAAATGACAATCTAAATAAATTACACCTAATAAATCACCCTAAACAAGCTAGAAATTTCATCACTTGGATATCCTCGGGTTATTAGGAAGAATTTTATTCCGATGGAACCTTCAGTAATAATCCCTAATCCATGATTGTTCAACAATATACATGAAAACTACATCCCATCTAAGCAAATAAGATGATATGAATTGTTATAACAAAAGGAATTTTTACCTTGCAAAATGATCTCAAAAGGATGAAGTCTTGGTATTTGAATAGGATGAGAAATATATATGATACAATCAAAATTAAAGGAGTAAAATTTCTCTCTTTTTCCTCTCTTTTCTTCCTATTTTTGTTGCAAAATCTACTATTTTTCTCTCAAATTCCGTGCTGCTGGTGTGCTGAATCCTTCCTCTTCCAAATTTCCTCCCACCTCCTGTATGCTGTCCGAGGCTGAGCTTAAATAGGCTGGCCAGAGCCAGCCGCAGATCTATCTGCGGCTGGCCGCAGATGGATCTGCGGCTGGCCAGCTGGCTCGCCACTCAGCCCGGTTTTCGGGATCTGACTTTCCAGAAAGGCGCACTCATTTGGCCGCAGATCTATCCGCGGCTGGCGGGCTTGACTTTCTCGATTTTCGTGCCGCAACGTCAGTTTTCGCTGACAGGCTCGTATTTTACAGTCCAGGAATCATTGGGAAGCGCGCCACACCTTCCGGGAATGCCAAATTCGGATAGCCCTGCTGTCATGTCGATTTCGGCTGTAAATTATCATGGTGGCGTCGAGTGTTCGTATTTTTTCCATCTTTTGCTCTCGCGGGCCGATCCATTTGACGAATTTGCCCTCCTGTCAAGGTTAGTATACGAAGTGCAAAATTTGGGTGTCTACAGGGACCATATCCCCGAGGAAGAATGTGGCCCGGGTCTGAGGACCGATAGTACGGGGCACCCACCAGGTACGGAAAGCATCACTCGTACTGGGACCCGTAGAAAGCATCCGGCCGTCCTCCCCCGCAAGCATGATCTCTGAGGGCTGAGAATCCAGCGGCCATGATGTAGTGAATGGAAGTGAGTGCGGTATGCGGATCTCTCCGGTCACGCATCTGAAAGCGCGCTCCCCCAGATACATCACCCAGCCTCCAACACTCTGCAGGGTGAGGCGACAGGTGGAAAGCTCGAACTCCGGTCCGGAGGGATATCCGTCCGTGAATCCTATGGTCAGATGCTCCAAAAGGTAGGGAACCTAGACAACCTCTGCGGCAGTGATCAGCTCCAGCTGGATGCGGCAATGTGCGAAGCTGCCCGATACCGGAACCTCCTCCAGGGTGCTGTGGTGCCACCGACGACCCCTGGGATAAGTATCTAGGCCGAGAGTGGTAACAGGCCTCAGATAGGGGAGTCGCTCGTAGGCCCAGAACTGTGAACAGAAACAAGGAAAGGCATGAGTAACCAACCAATGCAGAAAAGAAAAATGAAATGAAAGGAATTACGGTAAGAAAAGAGGAAGAGAGGGCTCACCAGCAAGAAGTGGTAGAATCCGAGCCAAGCATCCGTCTGTCCCTCCGAGCGCAGACGAAGACCATGGAGGAAATAAGCAAAGGTGAACGACCCCCAATCGTAGTCCCCGATCCGGTCTACCTCTCTGACAGCTCCTACGACGCTGAAATGGATGGTAGAAGAGTTGTTCCCCAGGAAACAACCCCTCATAATGGTCAGGAACAAGCGTCGTAGCAGAATCTCACGAGTGCCCTGATCCGCTGGAATAGGCAGTGCATATATGCCCCCGACAGCATCGACAGCCAAAGCGCCAGACCGAATACTGCGGGCCTTGAAGACCCGGTCATCCGCAGCAAAACGCAACAAAAGTCTGACCTCTGCGGGAGTGATGTCAAGATCCAAAGGGACGCGGGATCCAGTGAACTCGATACCCGTGATGTACCTCCAGTCCCAGGGGGTCAGCACGACCTCGCAATCCAGAAGGTGAAGGGACTGGGTCTGGTGGAACCAGCGCTCGGACAAAGCCCGCATATAACCCCAGGGGCACTGACGGGGAATGATAGTGAAGAAGTGACGGAAGCCCTAGGAGTCCACCACCGCCCGGTAGTCGCTGTGCAAAGCGGTGTAGAGAGAGTAGATGTTGAACCAGTTACCCCTAGGCTGGGTAAACTCGGGCACCTGTGGCAATCACAAATGGGTCAGTTCAGATAGAATAGAAATTGAGAAATTGAGAACAAATTCAGAGCAGAATTGAATATACCTCATTAGCAACAAGAGATGCCGAGGGGTGACGACTGAGATCCCGACCCAATAGATCGGGTATCTGGACAGAAGCGCCAGATAAGGCGCGATGAGAAGGGGGAGCTGGTGTGCTGGAAGACGGCTCCTCCACTGCAACCTCCGGAGGAACAGGCTCCTCAACGTCCGGGTGATCGGGACGGATGACAGCCTCCACCAAGCGACGAGCCTGACGGGTCCGAGGAGGAACAGGGGCAGGTGCAGCCCTACGACGACGAACACCCGAGGTCCGAGACGCAGAAGAGCTACTAGGAGCGTCGGGATCCATAGCTGGAATAGAACAAGCGAAGAGGAAGGTAAGTTCCCTTTTGAATTATGTCACGAATATTCTAAATTCCTACCATCATCATATAATTAATGCAGCATGATGCATGTTTACAATATACAAAAAAAAAAAAAAAAAATATCGGCAGAGTTCCGTCTGTAAAATGGACATCTCATGCATATCCAAGCATGTTTTTCATGTACCCAGGCCACAACAGATCAAAGTTACATTCATATGTGTAAATAAAGCATATAAAGTACCATAATACATGATTTTCTTTCAAAAAAGAACGAACAGATATGTGGGACCGCCTCATGAACATAAAATAGGACTCACACAGTTAATGCATAACATGTATATATGATAATACATAACATAGCATTGTAAAGCATACATTTTATCTCTAAACATGCAAATAGCCAAATGTATAGCAAAACATTGACGAAATTGAAAAGTGACTGGTCGAAGTGTTACCTGTAGCGTGTAGATCGATCCTACCGGAGCAGTTTTTGCGGGAAAGTTAGAAAAATTGACAAAAGGGCCTTGCAAACAAGCAAAAACGCAAGAATCTATGTGAAGTAGGAAGTTGAAAGTGACAGATCTGGAAGCGGCGCCGCAGATCAATCTGCGGCTGGCCCTGGTGGGTCCCCCCTAGCTCCCTTGCAGCCATTTGACTTGTTGAGTGAAAATTAATTACGAGATGGGTGACCGGCGACGAAACCCGGCCCCGACGAGACGATCGACGGCGACGATAACCGGCGTTCACGAGATGGGTGACCGGCGACGAGACCCGGCCCCGACGAGACGATCGACGTCGACGATAACCGGCGATCACGAGATGGGTGACCGGCGACGAGACCCGGCCCCGACGAGACGATCGACGGCGACGATAACCGGCGATCACGAGATGGGTGACCGGCGACGAGACCCGGCCCCGACGAGACGATCGACGGCGACGATAACCGGCGATCACGAGATGGGTGACCGACGACGAAACCCGGCCCCGACGAGACGATCGACGGCGACGATAACCGGCGATCACGAGATGGGTGACCGGCGACGAAACCCGGCCCCGACAAGACAACCAACCGGCGACGAAACCCGGCCCCGAACGAGACGATAGATTGGAAGAGTGAACCCAACGACTAACAAATACGGTCAGGGGGTTGATGCATTGACACTCTTACGAATGTTTTGCATGCATTATATCTTGTGTTGCATCATAAGTTACACATGTTGCATCATGTATGTACTGTCATCCTTAGACACTGTCATTCATGCATCAGGTGTCTATTTCTTTATCATGTTCATTTCATTTAAACATTTCATAAACATGATAAAGAGGGGCAACTGTAGACACCCAAATTTTGTGTTCCCTATACTAACCGTGATAGGAGGGCAAAATCGTTAATTGAACCCGCCTGCGGGACCGAAAGACTCGGCACAATTGCGAACACTCGACGCCACCGCGACGATTTGCAGTCAAAACCGACGTGACGACAAAGCCATCCGAAATGAGCGTTCCCGAAAAATGTGTCACGTCTCACAATAATTCCCGGACTGCAAAATACAAGCCTTTCGGCGAAAACCGACAGCGCGACGCAAGAATCGAGGTGCGGTGCAAAAACCGAGAAGAATTAAATAATCAAAAGTGCCTGGCGTGCTGAGTGGAAGGCGGGCTAGGGCCAGCCGCAGATCAATCTGCGGCTGGGCTTAGCCAACCTATTTCAGCAATTCCTTCATTCAGTGATGCAGAGAGTTGAGAATTCGGAGGGAGAAGGAATTTCAGCACAGCAACAGCTCGGGAATTGGGAGAAAAATAACATAGATTTGCAACAAAATAGGAGAGAAAGGAAGAAAAAAGAGAGGAATAATTCTCTTTTCATTTGATTGTATCAAATATATTTTTCTTCTATTCAAAACACACAAGTTTACATCCACTTTGATCTCATTTGCAAGGTGAAAATCTCCTTATTTTGCAAGTTCTATCATATTCTTTGGTTGAATTAAATGTAATTTTCATGCAATTGATGATGGAATAATGAATTAGAGATTATTAGTGAGGGTTCCATCGGAACAAAATTCTTCCTAATAACCCGATGATATTTATTTATTGATTTCTTGTTTGTTTTTTTTCGGTATTGTATTGGGCGTGTTTCCTTTAGATCGCTATTTAGGATATTTTGGTATTGTCATATTATCCGTGTTGGTTATTTCTAGTAATATCCGATTGTGGGTGTGTAGAGATTTGGGTGTGAGCCTAGGAAAGCGACCCCGCGGTCCAAATCCGATGATGGACCTCTTTTGATGTAAGAAGTAGGAATGATTTAGTTTTCATTGTAAATATGTAATCGTCGGGCCCTAAAACGACGCCAAAGCGAGAATCGGGTTTAAGGCCCCGTAATAGTGAAGTATATGATTGTGGGCGTTGGGGTTATTTGGATGGCTTACATGCCTAAGAATAGCCCCAATGCATTTTAAGGCTTGATTTGATTTACGATCTAAAATTGATTTCGAAGCTAAACAATGAAGATTTTCATAAAAAACAATCAAACTAGGTTGTTAGCATCACAAGGCTTAAAATGAGAAGTGTTAATGAACGTCGATTTCTATGTAAACGAGAAGGCAAAGAGAAATCGTTTTCTAAAACATCACACAAAATGATTTTATAAATAAGTAACGTTTTATTAAATCTTTGTGCATAGGGCTAAAGAGATTCTAGAAATTGCCCATCATTTGAGTTACGAAGGCAACGTATAGATCTCGATTCCTATTTTGACGAAGATTTGAAACTCTTGTTTTTTTTGCCAAAACGACACCTAATGAAAATCTCATAGTTTTTGACAATTAAAATCAAAACCTGTCTCATAAAGAGTAAAACTTTCTCGTGCATACCGAAAAGACATTCTAAAGCATTCTCAAAAGAAAAACACAATTTTCCCTAAAATCCAAATGATTCTTTCATACAAATTCACCACAACATTTACATAAGCACACACACACACACCGCATGAATTAAAGGATAGGAAAAGCATCAAGATTGCGGTAACCGTGTTTCACGGAAGTCGGAGGGTGCTTAACACCTTCCCCTCGCTTAAGCAAGCCCCCGAACTCTATGAATCTCGATTTGCAGACCAATTAATTCGGAGTCACATATGAGCCAGCGATTTGTGGAAAAAAACGAAAACTCGGATGAGTTGGTACATCCATTTCAAATATACCAACTGGCGACTCTGGTTAATTGGCTCATCATAAAAAACGATCTTTCAAAACCCCGTCGACATTAATGCCGACTTTTTCCTAAAAAAATCATTTAATTAAAAGGCTAAAACCGGAAAAGGACATAGGGACGAAAAAACCCGGCGTCGACAAGTATTATAGGTAAATTATTATAAAAAATAAATTATTTAAAGTAAGTAAACATTTAACTTGTGACTAATTAAAATAATAATTAAGACTTTTATTTTAGGACGGAAGGAATATTAATTAGTTGTTATATTACATATTTATGATAAATGTAAATATTATACTGCTGAAGTGGCCCAACACACAATTCTTTTGTCCCATCTCTATATATGTTGCTTTTAGATGGATAGTATTATGAATTTCAAAAGTTGTCTGTGTCTAGACTAACGTGATATTGTTATAATTAATTTGTTGAATATATTTAGTAATTAATTATGTTATAAAATATCATTCGTTATATTTAATATTATATTTTTTGAGACTTAATTGAGACCAAAAAAAAATTAAAACTGTTAATATAATTTTTTTCTAAATTCGACTATTGCCTGTCAATTATTATTGATCAAAGGCCCTACGTACTCTGCATGAGCTAGCTACCTTTTACTTTCTCTTTATGATCGGCACGATCTAATTGAGATTACTAGACTAGTAAAGTTGTAAAGTAGTAGTTGTAATTAAGGAAGTGGGTTTCACACTCTGTTGACTATTCAATGCGTTTAATATATTGGATATGATATCTTTGTTTTTTTACTCCATTTTCAATAATAATATTAGATATTTCACTATATTATTATCAAATATTACGCTATTTTTGCATAATTTATAGGCAAACTTAACATGACAAATCGCATATTTTATTTTCTCAATTTAAATTGATGGGTTTAGTTAAATTTTAAAAACAAGTATTGTAATTAGGATAACTTTTTAAAATACTTGACAAAGATTAAATTCACACCAATTTTAAAATTTAAATTTTTGTTAATTAATTTTAAAAAGTTAAAATGAAATCCTTTTTTATGTTTTTGTTTTTGGAATGGATGTATTAATAATTCGGGAAGCTGTGATGTCTTTCTTTTAAGAGGCACATCAGCAAGAAAAACAAATACTTTGAAATCCAATAAAAAAGAAACAAAAATTCTGTTTCAAATTTTTTTTTTTGTGTGTAGGATTTTAATATTTCAAGGCATCTACCAAAGATCGTGTTGCACACTACATGACTTTGAACTTTATTTATTAATTTTAGAACAACTTTGTTCAAAAAGCAAAGATGCTCCCACTCGTAAAAATTGACACACACTCTGAGGGCATGTTCCAGAGTGATTTATAAGTACTTTTTTTACCGTTCGAATATTGGTGTGTGAATTATTTTTTAATTTATAAAATTGGTTCATAGGTAGTTTTTTTATAAATAATAATTTTTTATTTTTCAAAAACTAACTTATAAGTCATTTTAAAATAAGTAAATTTGACCAATTATAAAGACTTTTTTATCTTTCTTTTAGTAATCTTTACAACTTACTTTAACTTATAAATTATTTTAGCTAAATATTTTCACAACTTATTAATTTCAACTTAATTTCTGACTTATAAGTCAAAATAGTATCAAACACATTTATTTACAAATTACAACTTAAAATAACTTATAAATTCTTCTAAATTTTAACTTATTAATTATTTTAAAATAAATCAATGACGAACAATTAAGGGGCCCCTAAGTCAGGCTAAGGCTTCTATTAATTACTCGTCGTGGAGCGACCTAAAGCAGTGGAGTAACGTATTATGGAAAAAAAAAATATGTTACTATTACTACTCTCCCCCTACCGCAAAAAGAATTTTACTCGCAAGAATTATAATATTAAGTATATATTTTTATTTCTTATATATCCGTTAAGAATAATAAATTATTAATTTAATAGTCTGTAATGAAATTATAATAATAAATTTGAGAGCGTTATTATATTTTATATTACTATTAATAAAAAATAAACTCATTTAAGTATTTTACAAAAGAAATTGACAATTAAAACTTTTCTTTATTATTTGGTTCATTCATTGAACATGAAAGAGTAGTGGCATGTAAAATAATGAGCCATAAGATCAAAGTTAAAATGCCTAGTAACCGGAGAATAATTACCACGTTTTCCTATGGAATGCCTGTGTGGATGTAATTGACAAAAAGTGAAAGTCGGGTAATCACTCCATTTTACTACTTTCTTTATTTTTAAAATTAAAAATACATTTTTTACTTTTTAGTTATTTAACAACATTCAAAATTTAAAATCATTTCAAATTTATTTAATTTTAGTACAAACAACAATGATTATCAAAAAATAATTTAAATAAAATATAACTAATTAACATATTTATTTCTTCAAAATTGAAATAAATTTATATTAATTTTAAATTTTAAAATTTCATAAATTAACTTGCAAAGTCAATTGTATATCAAAAATTAGAAACCGTGAAGTCATTAGACAAATTAAATAAGGATAAACATATATTAACTTAATGAACCATTATAGTATACATACACAGGATACTGACGTGAGCAAAGCCAAACATCCCTTAATTTATGTTTGAAATTTAGAAAGCTTTAAAGAAAAAACAAAATTAAAATAATATTAAAAATATATATTACTCTCTCTGTCCTCAAAAGATGACATAAGTACATTTTTTTATACGAGGCAAAATTCTATCCTCTTTATTACACCTGAATACATGCACATTTTTAAATGCTAATGATAATTTTGCGAACATAAGTAATTAAAGTATTAAAAATTGAAATAAATTTATATATATATATATATATATATATATTGCTAATTTCCACACTCACACACCCATTAAATCTGCTGGGTCAAGAACCATACGATAAATATATTTATATATTAAATGAAAGAGAATAAGATAGAGATATTAATTTAATAAGAATATATTAGAATTTTTTATTTTTATTTATATGTTATTTAAAAAGTGAGCGTTTAACACGGGGAGGGAGGGAGAAAGTATAATTTTTCTTCACCTCTTTAACTTTTAAGTTTTTTAAAATACAAGCATTTCCTTAACTCGCTTTCACCTAGTAAGAGAACGAAATCTTCAACAATCATTTTAATATTCCACTCGACCTCAAATAAAATAAAGTAGGTAGATCACTAACCAAAAAAAGATTTAATTAAATATTATACCACTCTTTAAACTTGTTGTTCGTGGACCATTTCTCCGTTAACACGTTAAAGTTTTGTTAGAAAGATCATAACTTGAAGACAAAGCAAAGATGGAACGCCTTGATGAATAGTCAACAGTATGTGAAACCCACTTCCTTAATTACAACCAGCTGTCTACTTTTCTGAAATTAATTAGATCCTGTTCATCATAAAGAGAAAGTAAAAGGTAGCTAAATTGACTGGAAATACTTCAATTTAGAAAAAATAATATTAACAGTTTTAAAATTTTTGTCTCAATTGAATCTCAAAAAAAAAAAAAAATTTAATAATAATAATAATAATAATAATGCAGATGAGTTAGGCTCATGCATGGTACGTAGCGATAGTATAATTTGTATTCTCTCTTTTTCTTTTGTTTTTAGGCTTGTAGGGCATAAGTAGAAAGCTCCAAAGAAATATATCCACCTCCCACCGACGAAACAGCAAGCAATTAAGAGCTAGCTAGCTTCCTTCCCACCTACTCCAGATATATCTTTTACGACTAGCTATTTAGTGTTAATTAGTTGTTACGTTACATATTTATGATAAATGTAAATATTATACTACTGAAGTGGCCCAACACACAATTCTTTTGTCCCATCTCTATATATGTATGCTTTTAGATGGATAGTATAATGAATTTTAAAACTTGTGTCATCTAACCTAAAGTGATATTGTTATATTTAATTTGTTGAGTATATTTAGTAATTAATTATGTTATAAAGTATTATTGGTTATATTTACTATTACATTCTTTGAGACTTAATTGAGACAAAAAGTTTAAAACTGTTAATATATTTTTTTCGGATCTGATTTTTCTGAAATTCTTAGAAAAATCTAAATTTTAGAATTCCCTAAATCTCAAGCATCCAAATAAAATCAATGGTTAAAAAAATCGGGAGTTCCTAGGGTAATTCAAAATTTGGAGTTCCTCAAATCTAAACCATCCCTTTTAAATTAAGGGTCAAGATATTACCATGTCAATTTTAATTAAATCTAATAATCCAACTCAACTCATACATTCTATTCACATCCCTATTTTTTCTCTCTAATTATTCCCTATCCTTATTTCTCTCTCCTCTTTTCATTCTCTCACATCCCCTGTTTTTTCTCTACACGACTCATTATGCATCTTTAATATCTCTATCCTCGTTCTCCCCGCAGCATCAGGTTCCATTTTTAAAAGTGCAAACAGCCACCAATTTCAATAGAAAGATTCTCCTCTTGTTTGCTGCCATGCAAACTATTTAAATTAAAAATATACATGGAGTAGAAATAACTTTATTTCAAACATCACGGTTAAAATTTATAGAAAGCGTTAAAAGAACTATGGTGTTGCCATGGGTGACAAAGGCAAGAATGATAATCAATAACAATATTCGATTTTACAATTTCCAAAAGTGTCCTATAAAAGTTTCAGGATAATTAATCAGATTGAAATCTAGGTAGCTAGCTACCTAAGTTTGCAGTTTAATAAAGGAAAAATATATTTTACACAATTGGAGCTGTAACATCCATGAAGTTATTGCGGTTGAGACGAAGAGGATGTATCATCTTGTAGTTAAATATATTTCATTTATATCCATCCGGTGATCAATTTATTCATATTACGCATACCCGTTGGCAACTCAAATGTGAAAATAATTGTCTCAAGGATCAAATCTTAGAAATTTCCAATAATTTCAATCACTTAGAAAGTAGAAAGATAGGACAATTGAATTTGTTCTCGTATAATTCAATAGTAGAAAGGTTCACCAATTTGTTAAATGCTACGCAATTTTCACATAACTTTATACACACATATATATAGAAAAATTTTCTCCAACGAATTCAAAAAAACGAATCGGACTATAGCGACATCCGTCGCTATAGCCTATGACGATATTGTATAAAGCTATAGCGACGATTCCATTACCATTACTAACCGTCGTCTTAGTCATGTAGGTATCGTTATAGCTCGGTTCGTTTTCAGTCCATCTCTTCCAATTTGTTGGAGAGACGGACTGTATACATATATATTATTACCACCTTATTCCCAAAAACAAATTTAGAGATTCATCATTTCATTAGTGTGGTGATTGTTGAATGGTTGATGATAGTTGAAGTTAATTAAAGAGTTTCTATGACTTGAATAAGAAACGTGAAAGAGAGAAAGGAGGGAGGATTGGAAGAATGTGAGAAAACGTGATGTGTTAGATAACGTGGATAAAAAATTGAACTAATAATGAAATGGCAATATGTTAACCGTTGATGTTATATGAACGGTTAAGATTTAAGGGATTTTAAAATTTAGATTACTCTAGAAATTTCAGAGGAATGGAATCGGGATCAATTATTCCCAATCAATTATTATTGATCAAAGACCCTACATACCATGCATGAGCTATTCCCAGTCAATTATTATTGATCAAATATTTTAAAATTGTTAATATTACTTTTTCTAAATTCGACTATTCCTAGTCAATTAAATATTATACCCCTCTTTAAACATTAAATTAACATCTTAAATATGAATTTTAAGTTAAAATTTATTATATGATTAAGTAACTAAATGATTCTTACCAAAAATAATATTATTAAAGAATTTTTGAAATTGTTGTTAAAGTGTTTATATGTTTATAGTTGAGATTATGAAAAAAAATATGTGAAATAGTCAAATTAAAAACTTATATATTAGGTATTATATTGTATGACGATCTTTTTGTAGGGTCTTTTATCCTCTATTTTAGAATTTTTTACATAATTATGTAAATTTATAATTATAAACTTTTTGTCACACAGAACGCTTCCCATCATCTACTAATATATATAAAAGATTTGCTTAGACATAAATATTTGAATATTTACTAAATTAATTTGAAAAACCAACATAAACAGGGCCGGCCCTGAGGGGGTGCAGAAGGGGCGACCGCACAGGGCCCCCAAATTCGGAGGGCCCCCATTTTTTACCTACTTTGTACCAGCCCAAGTCCAAAATTGAAAACTTTTAAATATTAGGCCCTTAATTGAGCTTCATTTGGTTGTCTTTTTATAAGAAAAACTTTCAACTTTTACCAATTAACCAACGTGGGACTTGAATACTTTGGCTTAATTAACCAACGTGGGACTTCAAGACTTTGGCTTCACTTGATAGTCTTTTATAAAGAAAACTTCCTTTAGACTTTTACCAATTAACCAACGTGAGACTTGAAGACTTTGCCTTCACTTGGTAGTCTTTTTACAAGGAAAACTTCCTTTAGACTTTTACCAATTACCCAATATGGAACTTGAAAGACTTTGGCTTGACTTGGTAGTCTTTTTATAAGGAAAACTTCCTTTAGACTTTTACCAATTAACCAATGTGGGATTTGAAAACCTTGCCTTCACTCGGTAGTCTTTTTACAAGGACAACTTCCTTTAGACTTTTACTAATTACCCAATATGGGACTTGAAGACTTTGGCTTCACTTGGTAATCTTTTTACAAGGAAAACTTCCTTTAGACTTTTACCAATTAACCAATGTGGGACTTGAAGGCTTTGGCTTCACTTGGTAGTCTTTTTATAAGGAAAACTTCCTTAAGACTTTTACAAATTAACCAATGTGGGACTTGAAAACCTTGTTTCACTTGGTAGTCTATAAGGAAACTTCCTTAAATTTTTATTATCTAATCAATGTGGGACTTAGAGAAAATCAAGTTCTTTTACACATGAATGACCACCACTACCTGTAAGGGAGCTAATGTAGATTTCAAATTTCTAATAAGTCCCACATTGTCTAATATGTTTTCTCTTATCTTACATCTGTTTTATAAATAAAGAAGACTATACAATAAGTCCCACATTGTCCAATATATTGTCTTTAGTCTTACCTTTGTTATATAAATAGAGGAGACTTTAAGTTAATTTCTTAAGTCTTAGCATGAAAGTCCTAAGCAAGAGATTGGAATTGTATGGTTTTGTATATACCGGATCGATTTTATTTGTACCGAGGGCCCCTATTTTTTTTTTGCACAGGGCCTCCAAATTCTTAGGACCGGCCCTGAACATAAATAGTATGAAAAAAAATCCACCTTAAGAGGAGAACTCCAATTCCGAATAGCTTAGTTTGGATTTGGCTCACCTCCATATATTATACCTTCCCTTCAATTATTTAATCTTAATAATTTTGTTAGTAATGATCAAAATAATTTAATAGATAGTCGATGATATTAAGGTCAATCCTTTCAAAAATTAGAATAGTAAAAAATATTTTCACCGTTAAAAATTTAAAAGAATTTTAAATCACTAAAAAGTTGATGAAAAATTCACGTGTTTATCAAATGATGAAAAAGTGTCTGATTACTTTTATTTTTTGAAAAATTAAGTTATTCGATATAATAAATTAATTGATCCATAACTATAAAAGTATGATATATTGGATAAATTAAAAGAAAAGTGTAATAGAAGGGATTCAAATCAGCTTAATTTAAATTATTCCACAAACCAACCCAAACCACGCAAGACGGCAAAAGTCTACCATGGAAAGACTCCTGGGCATATGTTGAAATCACATTTGGCCTTTATGACCAAGACCTTCAAGTCTTTTTCGGCCAGTCTTCCCGTGGAAATTGATTTTCCTTTCTACAGTCTTCCCGTGGAAATTATTGAGATAAATTATCGACAAACTCGTGGAAATTATTGAGATAAATTAAAACAAAAACTACTCCCTGCATTCCAAACTATAAAGTATCTCCATTTTTAAAAGAATTAAATGTATATATTTCTAATTTTCAAACAAGGGAATAAATTTTTCCTATAGTACTATAGAAAAGTAATTAATATTACATCGTAAACGACTACTATCAATTGGTGTATGTAATATTATATTTAAATAAATATTAATCTCAAAAGAAGATGCGAGGTAAGCTTAGAATAAAAAGAAAAAAAAATCAATGATGAAATTATCTAGAAGAATAGAAGAAGACAAATTAAAATGGTATAAAATGAATATGTTGTCTTGTATAGGAATTTTTCTTCTCATGATCAGATTATATTCTGATTCATGATTTTTGTGACATTTATCTTCAATATAAAAAACAAAGAAATGAGTCAACTCTTAATCATTTTACAAACAAACCATTCAAAAACAACGTTCCACACGATCAGTTTGGGACATCTTCATGTCATTGTTGTAGTGGAAATAAGTTAATTACATATGCTTCTGTAGAAAATTTTGAGAAATAATAAGAGTAAGAAATAAATTTAGTCGAGATCATTTGTTTTTCATGGATTTGGACCCCATCTACTACACTTTTCACAATATTTTCACTAATATACAAATATTTACGGAAGTAATACTTTTTAACAACAACGTCACTGAATCTAATACTCCGTCTGTTCTAAAATTAGAGATACAATTTCTTTTTTGATCCGTTACAAAATTATTGATACATTTCTATTTTAGGACTATAAAGTGACATGATGTTCCTAATTTGTCATTATTTTTTTACTATCACTTTCAATATCAAACCACCATAGCTAAATTTTTAGCTAATAGTAAAACTATATTTGAGAATATAAAATTATCCTTAAAAGTCGTCGTTTTATAAATATATCTCTAATTTTGAAACGGAGTGATTACAATTTAGCGACTACTAATTTATTGTTATTAAATCTCTTTTTTAAGTCACTAATTGTATACTAGAAAAAATTGGATAAAGAGTCTGGTTAAAGGGATCCATGTCCGTTGTCAATACAGACCCATCCCCACTCTCAAATGCATAATAAATCCACCCAACTAGACACCACCAGGCCACTAGGGAAAACATTAAAATGAAGCAAAAATAATTAAATGTATTGTATTGAAGATTA
The DNA here is from genome assembly GCA_034770075.1 of Aralia elata. NCBI lineage: Eukaryota > Viridiplantae > Streptophyta > Magnoliopsida > Apiales > Araliaceae > Aralia > Aralia elata. The sequence continues at coordinate 70,191,114 of CM068379.1, read as the reverse complement.
ACTGAGTTTATCCATAAGTAAACTCTCCGTAAACTTACACTGTTACACAGTAAAAAAGATGTCTCTACCATTAAGCTGGCACTTTTGGTTTAAGTTGGTAGAACCTTGAATTGGAAGAATTTCATTCATTTTCTTTCCCAACTTCTGGCCTGCCATTTTTGCGTAGTTAAAACATGCAATAATTTCTCTTCTCCTTTCTTTACCTTCTAAGTTTTACAAAATACAAACATTTCCTAAAATAGGTAGACCACTAACCAAAAGATTCAATTAAATATTATACCACTTTTTAAATAACAAGAAGAAAAGGCAAAGATAGAACGCCTTGAATAGTCAACAGCGTGAAGCCCACTTCCTTAATTACAACGAGTCTACTTTTCTCAATTAGATCAACCTTGTTCAAAAGCAAAGATGCTCCCACCGGATATACCGGATATGCCGTGAAAGTTACATACACACACTAAGGGCGTGTTTCGGAGTAACTTATAAGTAATTTTTTTACTGTTCAAAATATTCGTGTGTGAATTATTTTTTAACTTATAAATAGTTTTTAAAAAATAATAAATTCTTAGTTCTTAAAAAATATTTTATAAGTCATTTTAAAATAAGTTTGACTAAATATAAAAACTATTTTATCATTCTTTTAGTAATCTTTATGTAGACACCCGATTTTTGCATTTCCTATACTAACCCTGACAGGAGGGCAAAATCGTCAATTGACCCGGCACGCGAGAATAAAAGGTGGACATAAAGACGAACCCTCAAAACCACCACGACGGGATGATATTGAAGCCGACACGACAACAAGCGAATGTCGAGAGTCAGTTACTGATCACTGTGCTTGCCCGGATGACGTGGCACGTTTCCCGACGGGTTCCGGACTGCCGAACGCAAGCCCGTCAGCGGAAACCAACGGTACGACACGAAAATCGAGACGAGGCACGGAAAACGAGAAAATCAGCACAGTTAGCCGCAGATCAATTCGCGGTCAAGGACGGAACTCGAGGCAGCACGGGACTCGAAGCGCACGGGACTCGAGCGCGGCTGGGGGGAGAACCAAGGGCCAGCCGCAGATAGATCTGCGGCTGCCCTTGGCAGTGCTTTATTAGGCCAGTTCGCATACAGGAAGAAAAAAAAAAAAAAAAAAGAGAAGCATTCAGCAGCAGCAGCAGCTCGGTAGGAACAAAAAACAGCAGCAAAACAAGAGCAATTAGGAGAGAAAAAGAGTGAAAAAGAGTGAGAAATTGTACCAATTTTGTGAGATTATATTCCATATTCTCTACTCTACTCAATACACAAATTCATACATATTGTGGGGATTAATTGCAAGGTGAAAAACCCTTTGTTCTTAGCATTTTGTTATACCATTTTGTTAATCTTTTGGTCATCCGAATCACCTTAAATGTAGTTTTTTCTTATATGTTATTGTGAAGCCATGGGTTAGGGACTATTAGTGAGGGTCTCATCGGAATGAAATTCCCCCTAATAGCCCGATGATATCCGTTTGGTGCAACTCTTAGCTATTATGGTATGGTATCATTCATAGTGTATTTCGATCGTCATTGTAAGATATCCTAGAGTGTTAGGTATCCCGTTGTTGTTTATTTTCGTTATATCCATTTGGTGGTTGTGCAATAAGTTCGGATGTGAGCCTAGGAATGCGACCCCGTGGTCAAAATCCGATGATGGACATTTTTGAATGTATGTAATCGGGTGGATGCATCCGTTATTGTAAATATGTAATCGTCGGGCCTTAAAACGACGCCAAGGCGATAATCGTGTTTAAGGCCCCGAAATAGTGAAACTTGTGATTGTGGGCGTTTGGGGTTATTTTGATGGCTTACATGCCCATGAATAGCCCCGACGCGTGTTTATGCTTGATTGGATTTCGGGACACGAAAAAATGATTTCAAAGATTAAACGATAAAGGTTTTTCCTTAAAATCAAGCAAACTAGGAGGTTAGCATCACGTAGCTAAAAAATTGGACGTGTTAATGAATGTCGATTTCTATTAAACGAGAAGGCTAAAGAAAGTCGTTTTCAAATATCACAAAAATGGTTTTATAAAAATAAAACAACGTTTTATTAAATCTTGGTGCGTAGGGTGAAAGATATCCTAGAAGTTGCCCATCATTTTATGAAAGCAATGTATAGATTTCGATTCCTATTTTTACGAAGGTTTAAAACTCTTGTTTTGCCAAAACGACACCTAAGGAAAATCTCATAGTTTTTGCCAAATAAAATCAATCCTTTTTCATAAAGCTTTCTCGTTTAAGCCGATGGACATTCTAAGGCATTCTCAAAAGAAAAACACAATTTTCCCTAAAAATCCAAATGATTCTTTTATGCAAACTCACCATAACATTTACATAGGCACACACACACACACGCACACACACATTTCATGAATTAAAGGATAGGAAAGCATCAAGATTGCGGTAACCGTGCTTCACGGAAGTCGAGGGGTGCCTAACACCTTCCCCTCACTTAAGCAAGCCCCCGAACTCTATGAATCTCGATTCGCAGACCAATTAATTCGGAGTCACATATGAGCCAGCGATTTATAAAAATGAAAACTCGGATGAGTTGGTACATCCATTTTAAATATACCAACTGGCGACTCTGGTTAAATTGGCTCATCATAAAAACAATCTTTAAAAAACCCCGTCGACATTTAATGCCGATCTTTTCCAAAAAATCATTCAAACAAAAGGCTAAAATTGGAAAAGACAAAAGAGACGAGAAAAACCCGGCGTCGACACTTTACAACTTATTTTAACTTATAAATTATTTTAGCTAAATATTTTCACAATTTATTAATTTCAATTTAATTTCTGACTTATTTTAACTTATAAATTATTTTAGCTAAATATTTTCACAATTTATTAATTTCAATTTAATTTCTGACTTATAAGTCAAAATGGTGTCAAATACTTTTATTTACAAGTCACAACTTAAAATGACTTATAAATTATTCTAAATTGTAACTTATTAATTATTTTAAAATAAATCAATGACGAACAATTAAGGGGCCCTAAGTCACGCTAAGGCTTCTATAAATTACTCGCAGTGGAGTAACATATTATGAAGAAAAAAAAATGTGTTACTATTACCACTCTCCCCCTGCCACAAAAAGAATTTTACTTGCAAGAATTATAATATTAAGTACATATTTTGTTTCATATATATCCATAAAAAAAATAAGTCAGCTAAATTTACTAGTGTGTAATAAAATTATAATAATAAATTTGAGAGCATTATTATATTTTATATTACTATCAATAAAAAATAGACTCATTTAAGTATTTTACAAAAAAATTGACAATTAAAACTTTTCTTTATTATTTGGTTCATTCATTGAACATGAAAAAGTTGTGGCATGTAAAATCATGAGCCACAAGTTCAAAGTTAAAATGTCTAGTAAGTGAAGAATAATTACCGCCTTTTCCTATAGAATGCCCGTGTGGATGTAATTGACAGAAAGTGAAAGTCGGGTAATCACTTAATTTTACTATTTCCTTTGTTTTCAAAATTAGAGATATTTTTTTTTAAAGTTATTTAACAACACTCAAAATTTAAAATCATTTCAAGTCTATTTAATTTTAGTACAAACAACAATAATTATCAAAAAAATAATTAAAAAATATAACTAATTAACATTTATTTCTTTAAAATTGAAATAAATTTATATCAATTTTAAATTTTAAAATTTTATAAATTAACTTTCAAAGTCAATTGTATATCAAAAAGTAGAAACTGTGAAGTCATTAGACAAATTAAATAAGGATAAATATATATTAACTTAATGAACCATTATATTACATACATAGGACACTGACGTGAGCAAAGCCAAACATCCCTTAATTTATGTTTGAAATTTAGAAAGCTTTAAAGAAAAACCAAAATAAAAATAATATTAAATATATATATATATATATATATATATATATATTACTCTTTATGTCTTCAAAAGGATGACATAAATACATTTTTCAAACAAATTAAAAAAAGTAAGATAGAGAAAAGAGAGTAAAAACAATTAATATTTATCCTTAGTGGTTCCATCATATTACATTAAGTAATGTGTTTTTTTATTCTTTTATACTAATAGACCCTACAAATATGCATATCTCTTACTTTTTGTACCTTAAGTCATCTTTTTAAGGATAAAGAAAATATTAATTTGAATCGTCTTTTTGAGAACGGAGGGAGTATATTAATGTTACTAGTGCGGTAGTGCCGTTAACTTTTAATTTTTTGTTAACTTTTAATTTTTTCTAAAAATAAAATGATTCGACATATGTTCATAAGACGCGTTGTTTTTCTCTTTCAAAATAATCTAGGAGAGAAAAGTAGGTATATAAGAATATTATGATACACACTGGTGTACGTAGTATTAACATTAAAAAAGCACGGGATTCATCCATGTTATAAAGTGAGCCTTTAAAATACTAATTCTCTTCATTTGGCCCTCAATTACTATTAAGTAAACACGATAGAATCAAAGTGATGATGTGCTTATGATGTGGCACAATTCTTTCTGACAAAAATTAAGTTAGAATATCGATCGGATTGCGTGTTTATTGTAATATAGTGAATTGTTATTTTAGAGGCTCAATTATAAAATGAGTGCTTCTACGTGGACATGTTTTTTGGACATGGAAATTGGACATTTCCATGTTCCCTTGGCTTTTTTTTTTTTTTGGTATATATCCAAACATATTTATACTATGGACTTATAAAATAAAAATAAAAATAATCCAAAAAAATTAGGTGTAATTTGGATATATATCAAAAAAATGGTTGTATGGGCCCATACAACCATTTTTTTGATATATATCCAAATTACACCTAATTTTTTTGAATTTTTTTTATTTTTATTTTATAAGTCCATAGTATAAATATGTTTGGATATATACCAAAAAAAAAAAAAATCAAGGGAACATGGGTAAATTAGGGGACCGGTCCAATTTTCTGGTACAATTGGCCGGTCCGCCTAGACTTACTGTTATAAAATAAGTGAAATTTCGATGGACTATAGTACTATTAGCCCTAAGGACATATATAGTGCACCTTTTGAATTGAAAATTTTCTTTTAATTTTAAATACCTCCAAATCACTCTTGTAGCTTTTACTAGCTCTATTACAAAATAATCCTACGTTTACTATATTTAAATACCTCCTAATCACTCTTGTACTTGACTTTACAATATAGCAGAGAGAATTGATATTTTTACAAGTTAAATTGATAATTCCACAAGTTCTCTTTCACATGAATAGTAAATAAGTCTTGTACTAATGTGAGAGGAAATTTATGGAAATATCAAATTTTACTTGTGAAAATAACAATTGTCTATAATAAATATCTACCTTATGGTATAATGTTAGTACAAAATTTTACTATTCAAGATATAATTAGTAATGCAAAATTAACATTTACATTGTAAATTGTACCACGAGATATTAGTTTGTTATATTATAAAGTCAAGTTATATATCTTCACAAATTAATAAAATCATAGTACAATTTTGCATTTTAATTTAATTTTATTATCATAAAACACTATTAAACTAATAATTTATTATCTTTAAGTAAATACACAAAACAAATATCATTTCCCTTTATACACGCATTGCTTAAGGAAAGGATAAAGTATATATAATAAAGATTTTATATCTTGGAAAGGAAGAAGTATTATATATTGCTTAAGGAATTCTAAAACAATAGTTATGCATTTGACTGCTTTTGAAAAGTCATTCGTTACGTATTTTATGTTTCAACATAAATAATATAATTTAATTATTTAAAAAGACTTAATAACTGAAACAATTGAACTTTTGTCAATTTATCAAAATAATATACTCACAATTTTTGTTGCACCAAAATCATTGAACTTTCAAGAAATGTAAAAAATGATTAAAATTTGATCGGATTATATATACAAGTCAGTAGACACGTTAACTCATATGATACATTTTTTGACACATTATCAATCAACTCGGAAAAAAAATTTATATGTAGCGTACTTCAATTACTATTTGGTTCCAAAAACCAATTACTCAAAATTAAAATCATAATAATTAAATAGAAATCAAGTTCCTATATTTACATGTAAATATAGCTATAAATTTATCATTCTATTCTTGTAATTGTTTTTCCTTTTCTTTTCTTTATATTCTGATCACCAATGAATATATATACGGGAAAGAAGAGAGAAAATTCATAAACCACTATATATACGTCATTTTGCAACATGCCTTGTTTGCTAATAACATAAACAATTCCAGTCAGTGTTTCGAAGTGTGTGAACCATTAAAGAGTCATGAGGATAGCTTGTGTCATGATCTTTTCTGGTGCAGTAGTACTCTTGTTGCTTCATACTATTCTTAGGAGTTGCTCAGCCATAAGTACTAGTCTTCATCATCATCATGATCATGTAACTCTAATTAACATCACCACGGATGAATCCACTCTTTTGGCCTTGAAATTTAGTATCATTTCTGATCTTAACCATACCCTTACAAACAATTGGTCCGTCGCGAAAAGCTCTTGTTGTAACTGGGTTGGAGTCACTTGTGGCACTCGCCATAAACGAGTCGTCGCCCTAAATCTTTCAACCATGGGCCTAATTGGCACCATTCCTCCGCAAATTGGAAACCTCTCATTCCTTGTTTCGCTTGATCTTAGCCATAATAGCTTTAGTGGCTCCCTTCCCAAAGAATTGTCTGGGTTGCGTCGACTTAAAAAAATAAGACTAATATTCAACAACTTTGGAGGGGAGCTTCCCTCATGGTTGGGTGAATTAACCAAACTTGAACATTTGTCGTTTGCGTATAACAGTTTTATAGGCACAATCCCACCTTCTTTTTCAAACATAACAAAGCTTGTGTGGTTGAGTTTAGGGTACAACTCTCTTCGAGGAAGTATTCCCCCCGAGATTGGTAGTCTTACTAACTTGGAAGTATTTGAGATGCAAGATAACCAGCTTACTGGCTCCATCCCACTCATCATCTACAACATCTCAACACTGAAAGTTATTGCGTTTAAAAGTAATAGTTTGTCTGGTAATCTGCCAGCGAATATTTGTAAACGTATCCCGAAAATCGAAGAGCTTTATCTGCATTTGAACAAACTGTCTGGCCCAATTCCTTCATCTCTACATGAATGCTCAAAACTTAAAGTTTTCAATTTAGCAGGCAACGAATTCAGTGGAATCATACCAAGAGAGATTGGAAACTTAACTCTGCTGCACAAGTTGCTCCTCGTTTCCAACGACTTGAAAGGTATGGATATGATGCTAGCTGCCCCCTTTTACCTTTAAGATCACTTTCTTTTCATTTCAACAATAATAATTTAATAAATTATAAAAAATATTTGTTAAAATTCTTACTCTCTCCTCTCCGTCTAATTTTACTTGTTCTAATTTGAAAATACACGCATGTTAAGAATTTTTTTTTATCATTTTGTTTGTTTTAATTAATCTTCTAACTCTTTCTTAGAATAATAAAATAGATGAGAGAAAAATGAGAAAAAAGGAGTATGATTGTGTTTTCAATGTCAAAGTTAATAGTATTAATTTTTTTCAATATATGTCAAGTTGTTTTTAATAAAAAGTTTTAATAAAGTTAAATGAGGATAATATTAAAAATATAAGGTCAAAGTATTATTAAAATGGAACGAGAACAAATAAATTTGAACAAATCAAAAAGAAAATTAGAACAAATAAACTTGAACGGAGAAAGTATTACGTAATACTATATATCCAAAAAAAATGTTATTAAATATGTTTATATTTTAATAATAGTCTCATATTAATATCAGGTAATATGTTCTTCATAAGAAAATTATTTATTTTAAAGTTATATTATATAAGTAATGTAAACTCGAATATCTATATTAGTAATAATGGTAGAATACTATACAAATTACGTAAGGTGATCTATATTAGGGTATTGTTTCGTTCTAAAACTATATAACCTATTGAACAAAATCGTGTATTCAAAAATCGAGTTAACTTATAAACTCGATTAAAATATAATAAGTTTAAATATTTTGTTTCGTATAGTCTAATCATCACTTACAAATTGCCAAATGGCTTTTTTCGTATCTTGCTTTACAAATCTTTCAAGTGCGTATGCTCTTAATTGTGCTTTTGTCATAATTCTTTTTTTCCATTTCGAAATTTCGACAGGTACAATTCCCCGAGAGATTGGCAATCTTTATAATCTACAGACCCTATGGTTAAATGAAAATAACTTCACAGGTACTCCATACTCAATTTTCAATCTATCCAAACTTAATTAATAATTAATAATTACTTCCTCCGTCCCAAATTAATTGCTCAGTTTTGACTTTTTAAAGTCAAATTGACCATTTTTAAAACTAATATTTTTACTATTTTTACTAAAATATAGGTGAAGAGATTATAACCAAAAGAAAGTATATGCAATTTATTACTAACCCCAATTTTTATAATTTTAGAAATATATTTATATATGCTTAATTATTAATTCTAAAAATAGTCAATTTGACTTTAAAAAGTCAAAATTGAGCAATTAATTTGGGAAGGAAGGAGTAATTAAAAAGTCAAAACTGAGCAATTAATATTTTTTTATTAAACATTAAAAAATAAAAACGTCTTAAATCATTTGGATAGTAATAAATTTCAGGGTAGTAATTATCTGGATAATTCATCAATACGAAGCATAAATTGAGTAAAAAAATTATTTTGTCAAACTTTTTTCTCTGGATAATGCATGTTGCCAAATGGCTTTTTTGTCCGCTACATATTTCGAATCTTGCTTTACTAATATTTCAAGTGCACGCGTCTGCTCTTAATTGTGCTTTTGTCATTAATTCTTTTTTTCATTTTGAAATTTCGGCAGGTACAATTCCCCAAGAGATTGGCAATCTTTATAATCTACAGGATATAGACTTAATGTTCAATAGCTTTACGGGTACTCCAGACTCGATTTTCAATCTCTCCAAACTAGAATACATTGAAATGGCTGACAACCATCTTTCAGGAAAACTTCCATCCAATATTGGCCACAAACAACCCAATCTAAGAGAACTTAATATTGTAGGGAATAATTTCACAGGGATTTTGCCCGACTCCATCTCAAATGCTACTAAGCTAAAGCGTATGCTGATTTCTCGTAATGAATTCTCTGGTACAATTCCCAATTCACTAGGAAATTTGGAACTCCTCGAACTTCTCGCCTTTTCGGAGAACAACTTCATCATTGAAAAATCATCTTCGGAAATCAGCTTCATCACTAGCTTGACAAATTGTAGAAACTTAAGAGTTTTAGGTATATCATATAATTCTCTAAATGGATACCTTCCGTCTTCCATCGGAAATTTCTCGACTGCTTTTGAAGAATTTTATGCGCACATGATCGGAATTAGGGGCATCCTTCCCAGTGAAATTGGTAATTTGAGTAGTCTTACAACATTAGCTATAGGTTACAATGAATTGACAGGAAAAATTCCTGTAGCAATCAGAGGTTTGTCGAGCCTTCAAAGATTAGATCTTGTTGAAAACAAGATTGAAGGATCCATTCCAGAGGATCTATGTCTATTACAGAACTTGGGTGCTTTATTCTCAGAACGAAACCAAATTTCGGGTCCATTGCCAGAATGCTTAGGAAATATTACTTCTCTAAGATATCTTTATCTTAGTTCCAATGCATTGACCTCTAGATTACCAACACATCTTGGGAACCTAAAGGATCTTTTGGAGTTCAATGCATCCAGAAATTCTTTCAGTGGCCATCTACCTAGTGAATTAGGTAATTTGAAGGTTGCGGTGCTAATAGATTTGTCACATAATCAATTTTCGGGGAACATCTCTAACATCTTTGGCGGGCTCCAAAATTTGGTTAATCTTTCTTTGGCAAATAATAGATTACAAGGACCTATTCCTGATTCATTTAAATACTCAGTGAGCTTAGAAAACTTGGATTTGTCCCATAACAATCTTTCTGGCATGATTCCCAAGTCTTTACTCTTTCATCTTCGATACTTCAATGTATCTTTTAATAGTTTAAGAGGAGAAATTCCAAGTGAATGTCCTTTCAAAAGCTTCACCAGTCAATCTTTCGTGTCTAATGAAGCATTGTGTGGTGCTCCTCGATTTCAGGTCCCACTATGTCATAACAGCTCTGTTCATCATAGATCACAAAGAAAAAAGAGAGTGCTTCTAGCTATATGTATCTCCCTAGTGACTGCATCAATATTTGTTACCTTGACCTTTGCATTTGTGTGCATACGACTTCGAAGGAAAAGTAAGGTTCCATCTCAAATTGATTTGTCACGATTAATTTCCCCTTTAAGAATCTCATATTATGAATTACGACAAGCAACTGATGTGTTTAGTGAAAGCAATTTGCTTGGCATGGGTAGCTTTGGTTCCGTTTACAAAGGGGTACTTGCGAATGGGACATTCATTGCGATTAAAGTATTCAATTTGCAATTTGAAGGAGTATTCAAGAGTTTCGATGTAGAATGCGAAGTATTGCGCAACCTTCGCCACCGAAATATATGCAAAGTCATTAGTAGTTGCTCTAACCTTGATTTCAAGGCATTGATACTTGAATACATGTCGAATGGGAGCCTTGAGAAGTGGTTGTACTCTCATAATCATTTCTTAGATATTTTGCAAAGAATAGACATAATGATAGATGTGGCATGTGCTTTGGACTATCTCCATTATGGTTATTCAACAACAATAGTTCACTGTGATATGAAGCCCAGCAACGTCTTTTTAGATGAAGATATGGTTGCACGTCTGAGTGACTTTGGCATAGCAAAATTATTAGGAGAAGGGGAAAGCATTGCACAAACCATAACTTTAGCCACAATTGGATATATTGCACCAGGTGACCTCTATCTTATTAATTTTATTTTTTCTTGGCTCAAATATATATATTCTTCTACTAAGTTTTAAGAAATACGTTTTTGTTTACGATGTTGCTTTTGTGATGTTGGATCGGTTTTCAGAGTATGGATCAGAAGGATTAGTGTCCAAGAAATGTGATATTTACAGTTATGGTATTATGTTGATGGAAATATTTACAAGAACTAAGCCTAGTGATGAACAATTTCTTGGAAATATGAGCCTAAAGCATTGGGTAAACACTTCATTTCCTAACTCACTCATCCAAGTTATTGACGCAAACTTGCTAAAACCAGAAGATGGTGACATAACTTTGAAGGTAAGTTGTATATTATCTATCATGGAATTGGCTTTGAGTTGCTCTGCAGATTCACCTCAGGAGAGGTTCGACATAAAGGATGTCATTGTAGCACTCAAGAATATTAGACTTCATTTCCTTGCGAATCATGGACAGACTTGAAACATCAAAGTACTCCTTGTAAATTATGTTTTGTAACTCTATTAACTTTATTAGTTATTTAACAATTTTAACATCTTTTTAAATGTCATGTTTGTCGATGGTTTGCAAGGCTATCAGAGATGAAGGTGGTGGCAACTTCTGTGACTTCAAATTCTCCTATCTAAATACAAGAATATTGTCATGATTATGGATTTGCTCATCAACAGTATGTTTTGGTACCCAATCTTTTGGGTGATTGTAAACTATGTATTGTCCTTTAATTCTATGTATTATGGTGTTATTGTGTCATACACACTATGTTTTTTCTACTGTATATTGTTCCTTTGGAAGAATATAATTTGAATGGTTGAATAGAAGAATAATCTTATTTCCTTTATTTCCTTTTTTCACCATTGAGTGAAGTGAAATAGGCATATATATATATATATATATAACATATCGTATATTGTCAAATATGCTAATACAACACAAATAGACATTCAAATTTCATAAAATTGTCACATACTAGACCATATGTACGTTCATAAATTTATGTTCATTTGTTGTAGAAATGTTACATCCGTGGTATCCAACAAAAAGGGTGTAAGATGACAAATATAACATATGCAACTTTTGCTATAACAAATACAAGTTAAAGGTGTGCTTCATGGAATCCAACTCCCTCAAATAGTATCAGCAGATAATCAAACGATCAGATTTGTTTGACACAAGCTAGCTACTAATCTGCAAATCAATGAGCAGAGCGGATCATAATTATCAGCTACAATGATCACGTTGTTAAGCAATATAAATATATTTTTTTCCTTTTGTGAAGCTATGATTTTATTTTTAAATAAAAATCTACCCTAACCTATCACTTTTGTCTAAATTAGGAGAAACCTCAACTTTGGAGGACCTTGAACGGAAAGAACTTCACTTTCTTAATGCAACAATAACATGATCATTTATTTGTTTGTTTGTTTGTTTGATAGGTAATTTTGGTACAGTAATAAAATGATCGTTTATATTCATTTTTTTTTGGTTAAATCATTTTTTGCTCATTGAACTGACTCTCAATTTACATTTGTATTACTAAATTGATTTTATTTTTTTTAATTCAACTGTAATTTTTTTACAAACTGTTACAAAATCCATTAACATGTCTGACTTTTAACATAATAAATAGTATGTGATAGAAAAAATGTATCTAAGTCATATATATGTCAACGTGGCATGGTATGATAGGAAAAAAATAAAAAATATATATTAACTAATTACATGTACGAAAAGCGCCTACAATAATTAAAATTTTGCATGAAATTAAATCTATTCTAAAATTAGACTAGATCGTTGACAGCTATTGATAGTTTTGGGCGATTAAGTTTTAGATCCAAAATATGAGCAATTGATTTCTGTTTTTTGATCCAAAAAATGAATTATGGAATTGGGGAAGAAAGAAAAAATTAACCCATTTTCTTTCCCAGCTTCTGGCCTGCCATTTTCGCAAAGTTAAAACATAAAATATTTTTGCACCCATGCTTGATATGTTTGAATGTGGGGGGTATATATACCACAAAAAGTGCAAAACATGGAAAATATTTGCTACAATCATTTTCCTCTGTAAGTTTGATTTGGTTACAATTTGACGACTTAACAAAGCATAGAGGAAACAATTCGTAAATTTAAAGCAGGCACTACAAATCTAGCCAATTCCAAGAAAAGAAATTATACTCGTGCCATCAACATAGAAATGAATTGTCAGTGACACCATGTACAAATTTTATGATTTATCTCAGGGATATAAATAAGCCTATATTGGGTAACAGCCATTCCATCCATTTTTATGTTGGTGGGCATGACAGATTCATAACCTACAAAATGGGTGTATCAAGATCTTCTCTCGAACTTCTTCTCACTTGATCTTTTCTCCTCTGCTTCCCGCCGTCTTTGCTGCCTGTAATCGAGTGTAAAATGAAAGGCTTTGACTAATGTGACTAGTGATAATGTCAATTTAAAGCAAATTGCTCATGTTAGAAAACAACCAAATCTAATAATAGGTAGATTCATTGTCAATTTCATCCTACAAGCCACTTTGCATGACAACAAATATGAGCCAAAATAGGTAAATTCATCATCAATTTCTTCCAACTAAGATCCTTTTCTATGTTATTTCTATGATACAATATTAAGTCATCCACGTTAACAGTGCATTACACAATTTTGGCAGGAAAAGCATGTCATATATCATCATACCTCCCAAGACATGGCAGTACAAGCATGGTGCATCAAAAAATGGGCAGTGAACACCTTAAATTATCTCAGATAATGCACAAGGTAAGATTATGGTCACTCTGTTTGATTATCAATTGGAAGGATTTAACGCCACACAATTGGTTCAACTAAACCCCCTTCCCTCTAAAAAAATACAACAAACACAACCAAAAGGAAATCCATTTTTACCTAATACAGATAGAGGAAAATTGCCCAGGTCAGGGAAATTCCTCCATTCCTATCTTTATTATCCATCCAAATATCAACAGATTCCAATACAAACAATCAACAGTGTTTTTTTATATTAGTAAGGAACAATCAACTAGATTTTATTTAATCAACATATGCAAAAGTAGTAAATAAAAGAAATATATTCCCTCCGTTCTGAATCATAAGATCAATATTGACTTCTCAAAAGTCAATTTCAAACTTAAAATTGATATGAATTCATTTAGTTTATGTCAATACAATTACAGATATCATAAATTACTTAAAAAAAGTACTACAAGCTATAAGATTTATTGTTTTCAAACCTTAAATGAATCATGTCAATTTTATATGTGAAAATATCTCAAATTGACTTCTAAAAAGGCAATATTGATCTTATAATTCGGAATGGAGGGAGTATATGAGAAAATTGCCAGATAGTGAGACTGAAAAGATTATGGACCATTCCCTGGGTCTGGTGCAACTGAGATCATATATACTGGTTATCGGGCTGATCTGTTTACTCGTTAAAAAATGCATCTAACCAAATTTATTGACAACAATAATATGCCAACACAACCAAGTCACATCAGCTTGTTTTACCACATAATAAGTTTACATATGACAATACAATTATAGCAGGAGCAATATCTATGTTTGTTCAGTTCTACAAGACAATGTCACTTCAACACATTCACAAAGAACGAGTCCTATATCGAAAAAGGGATCAACTGTCATTTCAATAAGGAAAGATGGATCTACTTTTATGCCCTTGGTTAAATCCTGTAGTTTAATAATTAATGGAATGACAGAAAAATGGATTTACTAATATGACCTTGATTATTAAAGTATGGAATTTTAACTGCAATCTAGAAAAGAGAAAAATGGTAATATAATGCATTTGAAAAGTACATCAAGAAACTGGAAAACCTGCAAGACATGAATACCAGGAGATAACACTGGTAAAGTATATATAGAACTTACGCAAAAGCAGAGTATCCAGCACCAGCATTAGGAGCAGATAGCACTGCCGCGGACACAGAATCCTGCCCACCCGTGGCCAAAGGATTCCTTCGATCACCATCCACCTGAAACAATAAATTACAAAATGATGGTTACTTGCAAAATAGTACTTCATATCTTCAAAAAGGAAAAGGAATAACACAGAATATACACATGGATGAAAACCTTGTCCCACTTTGATTTCTTATTCGGCCTACCATCCCGAACTACAGTATCAATAGGAGCAGGATTTGAAAGTAACCCACCACCAGCCACAGATGATATACCTGTAGAAGCCAGGAACCGACCAAAAAAATTCAGGACATAACTCGTTTTGAGACAACCAGCTGGGAAAAGAAGTTAATAACATAAACAGAAAATCCTTGAAATCCATTTCAACAAATATGAATATATGATGAGAGAGTTTCTAGACCTGGAATTGGCATGTTAACTTTTGGTGTAGGAACAATTGTTCCAAGTTGAGCTCCTCCAGAAATATATTCAACCTTTTGACTCTTCTTCTTTTCTTGCTCCTTCCTCTCCATCTCACGCTTCATATCAGCCTCTGCACCAAGAACAGACATGACAAATATGGTTGTTAATTACGTCTAATACCTATATATGATAGCATCCACCCAAAAAATGTAGATATATCAAAACTTGGGAACTATTGACAGCATGGAAGAATCTAGAAACACATGTTTGTATCCATGATAACGAGGATCAAACAAAACTCAGCTTGACCATCAGTATAGCAATGCAAGAAATCGAGCCTGTCAAAAGAGCATATAGGTAATCAAACTCCCAAAAGTTCTAACAAGACTGAAACAGATGTACTGCACACATATCACAAACTTATGAATTTAATTAGACACAGACAAAAAGACATATGGATAAATAGATAGGCAGAGACAGACAGATAGGCAGATAGCAAAAGAAAGCAAAGAATTGCTAGTGACCTAATTCATCAAAGAAGTCACTTTTGTCATATCCATGAGGGTCGAATACATCTTTACTGAAGCAGGTTCCTATTTGATCAATATCTTGATACGTCACTGCATGCAACAAGAAATCGGGATTGCGATAATCCTTCCTATTGCGCACCTCTGCATTAAAGCTTCTTCCAGTTGTCTTCTTCAGGGAAAGAAATTTAATAATCTTTTCCTGCAGTAACAAGTAAAGTAGAAGAATAAATAAAATAAATATATATATATAACGGATAAAAATATGTTAAGTTGTTACCACAAATTCAATTAAACTAACTACTAAAGTAGATCTATTAATAGGCACTCACTTGCAGTTCATCAGAGCATTTGACTTTCGGTGGTGGTGGAAGAAACTTGACCAGTGGATCAACATCTTTAGGCTCTTCGAGAGAAACTTCAACAGTTTCCTCAACCACTATCGATTCAGTTACAGTGCATTCCATCGCCTCAAGCTGTGATTCACTGTGTTGTCCAGATGATTGAGGAGGGGTTGCTTGACTACTTGGTGTTAAGACCCACACAGTTCCTTGTGATGTTTGTTCTGAAAATTCACCTGAAATAGTCACTCCCTCATCAACAAACAAACCATTCCTATTCTAGTCATTCAAAAACTGCTGAACTAGTTTTAATACATCAATATTTTTCCTGAATTATTGTTGAGAAGATTCTGACTAGCCAATACCAATAGCAACATACTATTTAAAATTTTCATTTATAACATCTATTTATTCTCTTGCACATAAAACTGTCAATTATGAGGAAACAAATTGCAATAACCGGTATCAACACCTCAAACTGTGGTAAGTGATATTCCAATGGCACTTACTTTGACAGCTCCATTTACCATTATATACTCAAAAGTCAAAAATTCAAAGAAATGCTGATTATGTCAGCATTCAGCAACATGTTATATACCACATTTTGTATGATTATCTTAGCAGCAAACTATATTACAGATGCCGCATTATGTATGATTACGTCAGCAATGCATCTTATATTATAGACCTACCCTAAGGCCCGCTGTTTGATTGCATTTATAGAAGTATCATGCAAGACATATTGAATAAAGATTGAAATTTCTATTTCCACAAGCCTTTTTGATAAATCCATAAGGTCTCTTTCACTTGAATAATAAATAGGTCGCATGCTAGTTTGAGAGATACTCATGTGAGAGGGACCGGTGAAACTATCAAAAACTTGTTCAAATAATTATTCCCTAGATGTTTTATAATTAATGCAAGATACTAAGGTAGATAAGGGACCAAACAGCGAACAAGCATACCATTAGACATATGAAGGTCCGCACCAAACATGACACGACCACTGCCTACTATTTCCCCCTCCTGCAATAAACAGTAGCACCCAAGGGCAGACACGGTATTATTTAGCACCCACAAAAATAAATCACATAAACTGAGTAGATTATACTATAGGCATGGAGAAAAATAATAAACAAAACTAAATTGACAACACTTGGGAGTAAAATAATAACCAAAACTATATTGGCAATATAAACTGAAACCTTAGAGGCCAACCGCAGATGACATCTATATTCACATAATCTTAGGCCAAAAAAACTCACAGCTGAAATAATGTAATTATCTCTGACAAAATTCATTATCAGTTCCAAAGAAGGGAAATTTGAAAACAAGTTTAAACTTTAAAGACAAATTATAATGAAGCTACAATGACAAAGATTAAGATAAAATTATACTTATCACAAACAACGATTCAATTCTATACCCAGAAGCAAACCAACTGACCCTAATTATTCAAACACAAACTCTAACCCTATATATGCACAAAGATCATTATTTTATATATACATATATCTATCTCTCTATATATATATATGGACACTGAAATATACCTCAGCTTCAGGGGACAAAGCAGCTTCATCATGACCATAATCAACAATAGTAAGCCTCTCCGTTCTGCTTCGACCAGAATCCGACGGAATTGGTTGGGGTGTTGAGCTACTAGGGGGCTTCGGGGTAGAATTGTCAGCAAAAATTGGAGGAATGGTACTGGCAACATTTTCATTAGCAAAAGAAGATTCAAAATTAGGAATTCTATCACTGTTAATGGTGGCCTCTGATTCGTACTCCGTTTCGTTGACGGTGTCATTTTGGGGATTATCAGGTTCGGGTTCGGCATCAAGGTCGTCTTCTTCTTCCATTTCATCATCTTCGTCGCCGTACATAGAGAGAAGGGCTATGCCTTCAGATTCCTTTTTCTTAGACGCCATAGGACAGAATTAAGGTTTAATATTTGGGAAGAAGAGGTTTGAGGAGATCGAAAATCTAGGGTTTTGCAAAGTCTAGAATTTGAAGCTCAGAGTACAGTTCTAGGAGGAAAGGGGAAAAATGAAGAAATCGGGTTAGGGGTTGTTTGTTTATGCTGCGTTTGTGAGTTTTGAGGGAAGGGATGGGAAGTTAATGGGTCTGAATAAGTTTGACCAAACAAAAAAAAAAATCATTCCGGCCGTTTATTTAATAAATTTTAAATTTTGAATGCGTAAAAATGTGTCTAACGATTCATTCAAAAATTTATGACTTAATGAATAAAAAAAATATTAAATAATATTTTTACTTATATATTCTCATAGACAATTAAAATTTATATTTAATATACATCTTGTTTACTATTGTAAATAATTTTTATTATGTACAAATTATTTTTGATTTTTGTTTAATAAATTGGATAACCAATTTAGTGACTGTTGTTGTAGTCTTTTGTTTTGATTTTAGGATTTTTTTAATGTTTGCCTTAAGGGCACACACTATACACAGAAATCGAGAGAATATTCTCTTGATTAGAAGGACCCTTGATTTTATGTACTATAGAATGTTGTTCCTAAAATTATATTTTTAATAGTATACTTCATCAAAATTTTGTTCAAAAGTTTATATTTAATTTCTCTTAGATAATATTATTTATTTATAATTACATAATAAATTTGTTTATAACACCCTAGAGGGTTAAAATAGGATAATGCACGTATTCAAATATTTTAAACAAAAAATTATCAAATATATCATTTCATTCTGTATTCAGATTTTCTATCATCATTCAGCTCATTCAAATTTTCTAATATATTCAAAACTTTTCATTTCCTTTTATCAAACAGTTCATTAGTTTAGTTGGTACCTCCACGAAGCCAAACCCTTGCCTCGCTCTGTTCCCTTGACCCATTTATATGGCCTCCCTTTTTCTTTTTTCTATTTTTGATAAAAGAGTTTCATTTATCGATTGTTTTGAGTTCATGAATTGTGTTATGAGTCTTATTCTACATGATAGTGGAGTTTTTAGAAGAAATCTTACATTGCCATCTCTAGGGCCATGTTTGTTTGCAAGATTTATAATTCCGGGATTATAATTCCAAGACTATTAATCCTAGAATTAAATAGTCATAATCACATGTTTGTTTTTTATGAGATTATTCATGGGATAACTTAAAATAATCTCATGTTATGTTTTAATCCTTCATGATGAGATTATAATACCTAGCTAGACATGGTATTAAATAATCCCTCATCTTAAGCTATTTTATAATCCTTGGACTAATAGTCCCAAGCTCAAATTTAAAAACAAACAAGACACTTGGGATTAATAGTCCTATCCCAAGTGTAATCCTTGCAAACAAACATAGCCTTAGGAGTTTTAAATTTAGATATGCGGATCTTATATATTCTAAAGGGTATAATGAGGGTTTGATTTCAACTTATGTTCACAAGTCGCAAACGAATATTAAGATTTGTTAATTATCCATATACTCTCATTTGCAATTGAGAAAATATGTATCATTTATCACTATGATATGTGTATTTTTGCTTAAAGTATTAAGGAATGTTCCATTTAATAATATAGATTTATAAAACGACATTTTTTATAAAAGAGTTTTTATTACAAACATAACCTTACTATGAACTATACATATAATAGCAATTGTATAATAGCGGTGAATAATCTATAATATAAGCAATATCATATTTTGATATTCAAATTATTTCATAATTTATAACTAAAAATGTATTTACAATTTGAACCGATTAAAAAAATATCTCTAATTTTAAAATAATTTTTTTTTTTATCTTACCAATCACTTTCCATATAGTATAGGGTCTACATCATTTCCTTAAACCAGTTATCGTTAGGTGGCACTTCACCATTCGATATGTTATGCAACCAATTTTTACCTAAAGATTCTTTAAATTATATCTGGCAAACGGACTTACCAAACAGGTTGGGCTTAAAACAAGCTAGGCTTAAAATGCCAATTGTTTTGGGCTGACAACTAGTATTCCAAAGCCCAGACAGGCAGACACAACGGGGTGGACGGGTTTTTAGCTTTTACTATCTAACTTGGATTGTTTTAATCTGCTATCTTATATGGTTTGTAGCGTCAACCATAAGTATTCATCTTTCTACCATTTTAAATTAGTCATTTACTTGGTTCACACATTTACATGAAAACATGCTTAAATTATCTATCTGTTAAATAGAAGAACCAGCATAAATATATGATTCTTAAGTCAAATTATATTAACTTCACAAATCACAATCGAATCAAATATGGAAATGGCTTGCTATGGGCTCCGCTATGGACTAAAATAAAAACGCATGTTTTATTTAACTAAAAAACATTAATTAAGTGTCCCCTGCGAAACACATGTTATTTTTTAAATAAAATAATTTTTTATTTTTAATTTATTTTATATAGTGGTTATAAAATATATTTTTTGAATTTTAAATTCACTTACTGCTATTATTAGAATGGCTACAAATTTTGCTTAAAAAATGAATGACTACATATTAAATACAATTGTCGAATACTCACAATTGGGTGTTACTAATATGATTCTTTTGTTATTTTTAATTTAATATTAAATTTTTATATAGTTTCAAATGTAATATTTAGTTTTTATAATTATAACTCGTATTTATATATGTATTTTAAATTAGAGTTCAAAGTTGATTGGAAACCTAAAAGCCTAAACGTAGTGTTTAAGTCATACTCTATTGTATAATTACTAACTAAATAAATTCTATAAAAAACAAAATTGTTGTAAAATAATAAGCTACAATCATGATTTTAATTTTAAAAGGTAATTAAATTTTAACTCGTAATATATATAAGTCAAGATTTTTAAAAAAATTAATTAACTCAAAGTCTCCTATTCCTATTTAAAATAAAGTGGTTTACAAAATTTTAGTCGTTAATATATTTTGTAATATACATTACAATTTTTTTATATAAATTATTATTTACTCATTATATTTTTGTTATATTTTTTAGGAATATAATTGTTGTAAATAATGAGTTGTCATTATGATTTTAGTTTTAAAAACTAGCTAACTAAATTTTAATAACTAATATATAAGTTAGAATTGTTTGGTAACATTAATTAACTCAAGGTCTCCTATATGTAATAGAATTGGTAACTAAAGAAGTAAAATACAAAAGTGATCATTTTGTACTCTTAGTATATTTGGATATTGTGCCCATTTTTGTTGGTCAATGCAAAACAAACCCTCTGCTGTAGAAAAAACTGAATAACAAGCCTTTATGTGACAACTGAGTATTGACTATCCTCTATGACAATTATGACATGTAAGTAAGCCAAACTAAGACAAAACAAAATTACTTTCGTCAGTATTCGAACTCAAAACCTCAATTTCATAACTTTAAGCAATTGTACATCTGAGTTATATGATGTAGTTGTAAATGAGACAATATAAATTTTATTTTTACAAGCTTCTCTATTTAAACCAAAAAAAAGCATCATTAGCACTATCAAAAGTTTTTTTAAGTTAATTAACAGAAAAAGAAAAATATAAAAAGAAAGAAAAAGAAAGAAAAAGAAAAAAAAGAAGAAGAAGAGTTCTTTTAAGTTGTTGATGGCAATCTCTCTCATCATGCAAAATGAAATCCCACGCTATAAAGTACCAAAACCTAAAATAGTGATTACCGCAATATGCGTTGAGTTTCTAATGATGAAGAATTAAAGATGTACGACAAACAAAAATTTGGGGATAATGAGTTTTGAAGAATTTCAAAAAAAAATTTGATAATAAATAAACAGTATTTAATTTTTCAAAAATTAAATAGAGAAGGAGTTTACCCACTTATTTATCTTTTCTTTATTTGGTTTAAATGGAAAAACTTGTATAAATAAAATTTATGTTGTCTCATTTATAATTACATCATGTAGTTTAGTTGGATAGGTGTTTAAAGATGTGAGGTTGAGGTTTTGAGTTCAAATCTTGACGGAAGTGAATTTTGTAGTCTTAGTTTGACTTACTTTACATGTTATCGCCCAATTGTCACATAAAAGTTTGTTATCCAAATTTTCTACAATAGATGGTTTGTTTTGCATTGACCAACAAAAAGGGGCACAATATCTAAATATACTAAGAGTACAGTAGTCACTTTTGCATTTTATTAGTAACTAAAGTAATCATTAATATATATATATATAATAATTTTTTATATTAATTATTATGTACTCATAGTATTTTTAATATATAGTCATTTGGAGATTAAAGTTGAGTAGAAACTTAAACTAAAATTCTAAATATGATTTTTAAGTTAAAATTTATTATATGACTAAGAAATTAAATGACTCTTATAAAAAATAAAATTGTTACAGAATAATAAGTTAATATTAAAATTTGTAGGACTATAAAGAGAGTTTTAGTTCTAGTTAAATTAATCATAGCATTATATGGAAGCATAAAAAGTGTTTTACTTCTAATTAAATTCTAGGTCTATTCCAAAGACCAAATGTTAGTAATATGTTTATTTTTTTTACTCTTTTTAATTTAATTAATATTCAGTTTATATAGTTTTCAAATTTAATATTTAGTTTTTATTTTCAATCTTTTGAATTTATACATAGTTATTTAGAGTTAAAAAATGAGTGAAACCTAAAAGTCTAAACTTGGTATTTAAGGAATTCTAAATAACATAACTTTTTGTGAAATTAGTAAGTTACCATCATGGTTTTTTATTTTTAATGGTAACTTAAATTTCAATAACTATATATAACTGAGATTTATTTTTAACATTGATTAAGTAAAGATCTGCTATTTGAAATAAAATTAGTAATTAAAGTTTAATCATTAATATATTTTGTAATATATATGACACTCTTAATATTAATTATTATTTTCTCATAATATTTTTTCTATATTTTTAATATATAGTTATTTAGGAATAAAATTGTTGTAGAATAATAAGTTAATATTATGACTTTTAGCTTTAGAAATTAACAAAAGTTTAATCACAATATAAAAGTCATAATTATTTTTAATATTAATTAACTAAATGTCTCTTATATTAATTATTATGTAATCATAATATTCTTCTTATATTTTTAGTATTTAGTTATTTAGAGTCAAAATTTGAGTAAAGTAAAATTCTAAATGTGTTTTTAAAGCTAAAATTTATTATATGATTAAGTAATAAAAGAACTATAGAATATAATTATTGTAGAATAATAAGTTAACATTAAAGCTTGTAGGACCATAAGAAGAATTTTGGTTCTCTAACATTAACTATTAATTATTTTTAATAATTAATAATTTCACAACTTAACTTACTAATTGCATATAATTTAGTTTTATTTTATTATTTATTATTAGAATCTTATGATGTTATGTCATGATCGTATTATGTTGGGGTTAGAAGACAATTATAGGAATCAACCAAAATTTTCATGAAACATATTTAAAAGAGAGTCATATTAAGCTTAGGTTTTATTAGTAGTTATTTAGATTGTTTTAAATAAATTTATGGAGATTTTAAAAATTATTTTAGTTGTAGTTAAATTCTAAGCCCATATCAAAGGCCAAATAACCAAGTGTGAAACACATGTTTGTTTTTCAAATAGCATAATTTTTAATTTCTTATTCATTTTATATATATAATAATTATGAAATATTTTTTAAAATTTCACAAATTAACTTACTATTGTTATGACAATGTTTACAAACTTTGCTCAAAAATGTATGATTAATGAGCTAAATAAATTTTATAAAGAATAAAATTGTTCATAAACTAATATACAATAGACAATTGTATGTGGTTTGTATTAATTTTTATTTTTTTAAAACAAATGTTGTAATCATTCTAATATTAATAGTAAGTTAATTTGTGATTTTTTTATAAATATCATATATAAAACAAATAAAATATCAAAAATAATGCTATTTATAAAATAACTTGTGTTTTGTTTTTTAAAAAAAAGAGTAAAATACTAAGCACTCATAAAACACTATCATTATATCTCTTTATAAGTTAATCATAGTTAATTATTACGATTGTCTATTTTAGTATAGCTATATTATAATAATTATGTCGTTTATGTTGTAAATATGAATTCAAATTGCTCAAGCTTAATATAGCTTACTTATGTTTTAATATTTTAGTTTATGGATAATTATGAGATAATAGTAGAAAAATTTATCACTATATGATATATCATCATAGGTGTTTTAATTTAGGCTCATGAGAATCAATATTAGTAAAAGACTTCTGTAAAAAATAAAATTGTTATAAAATAATAAGTTACTTTAAATTTTTTCAAGATCATAAATAGTATTTTGATTTTAGTTAAATTCTAGGTTTTAAAAGTGTTTTAATACTATTTAATAAAATAAAATCAGGAGGTTTTAAAAAGTGTTTTAGTAACAATTAAATTCTAGTCTCATACCAAAAATCAAGGATCAAACTTAGTTTTACCTTATTATATATATATATATATATATGGCTAAGGCTGTGTTTGATTACATCTGAATGCCTCTTAATATAAGTGCCTATGATTCGGTCAGAGGCTGAATTTGTTTGGTAAAATTTTTTTTGCCTCTTAATCGGTAAGAGACAAATATAATTATAAACTATTTAGAGGCACATCTGAATGAAATTAACTATTTTTTGGACAAAAATGACATCTTCAATATTACAAAATCCCTCTTTTATCTCCAATAAACCTAATCAATCTTCATTCTTTCCTCTTTCTCTCTCTTTCCTCACGCATCCAGGTTCTCCCTATATATATATATATATATATATATATATATATGGATTTACTTGGTTCCGATAGACAAATTGATATCTGATTGCAATATTCTAATTAGTTCTGGATAAAAATTTATGTTCTTGTCGACTTTTTAACTTTGATGTACAAAGTTTCAGATACATATATGTTCATGTTGTTAAATCTCCAGTGATGTATATACCGTCCTAAAAGTTTTTTATGTGGTTTGGGTCTTTCAATTCAAGAAATTAATCTTTAATCAATTTGAAAAGATCACTCTAACTAACTCCCTGATGAAAGCAATTGGAATAAATAGATCTCACTTTGTTAACTGTCGAGATTATGTTTGAATTAGCTAGGTAGACGATCCTTTTGTTTTGATGGGCATTGTGATGCTGTTGTACTCTCAAGCTCTAATCAAACAACACAAATAAACTGGGAGTTCAAAATAGCTTATTTATTCAAGAATAGATACTATGGCTTTTTATAAGCCTTACAAAACAGAGTTGCAAAAATAAAGCTACCACGTTTACATAGCTAAAGACATGGTCAATCTACTACAGGAATGAATCAAACCTAAACTAAAGTCCTACAAACCAGGACATTATTAACAGAAGCAAATAACTAAAATGGACTTGGTCACCAAGTAATCAATAACCCCAACAAACCCTCCCTTAAACTGACCTGCAATTTGTACCTGTAATTTGCAGTCAGTTTACCACTGGTGCCAAACAAACTCCAAGTAATTTTCTCAATCTCATGAACACCTCGAGCCTCAAAGGCTTAGTCATAATATCTGCTAACTAATCCTTCAAACCGCAATGCTCCAACTTAACAATCCCATCTTTTGTTAAATCACGAAGAAAATGAAATCTAATATCAATGTGTTCACTCCTACCATGCATAACCGGATTATTCGATAATTTAATTGCAGAGCTATTGTCACAGAAAATATCAATGCACTTACTTTGTTCATGACAAAACTTTTCAAGGATCCTACGCATCCACACATTTTGGCATGTGCAAGAGGCACCTGCTATAAACTCAGCTTTAGTGGTGGAAAGAGTTACTATTGGCTGTTTCTTTAAGGACTATGCTACTGCACCTGAACTGAGCAAGAACACGTACCCTGATGTACTCTTTCGGTCCTCTTCATCTCCAACATAATCGCTATCTGAGTAGGCTACTAACTTCTCTTCTCCACCTCTTTTGTAAATGATCCCCAACTTAGTAGTTCCCTTTAAGTAACGAAGAACCCCCTTCACAGCTTGTTGATGCAAATCAGTTAGCCTCTCCATGAATCTGTTGATTAAGCTCACCACATAGGCTAAGTCGGGTCGGGTGGCTGCCCATCATTTGTTTGTAAGCAGTTGCATCAACACTAGCACCACCTTCATTTTTCACAAGTTTAAAACCTGGTACAACTGGATTTTTTACTAGATTACAATGCTTCATACCAAAGGTTTTTAAACCCGGACCGGACCGGCGGTCGGATCGATAAAAATCGGAATTGGTCTACCCTTCGGTCCGATTTGGACTAATGGCCCATTTTTGACTAAAAATCGTTCAAAACCGGAGACCCAGTGGGTGAACTGCCTGACCTAGAGAACCGGTGACCGATTTGCGGGTTGGGACAGTTTTCTACTTACTTAAATAAAAAATAATAATAGGGCTTCATCCGTTCATCGCTTCAGATCATCACTTTTGCTCTCTTCATCGACCATCGCCATCATCACCAAATACTAAATTACTAATCGCCATCATCTCTCTTCTCTCTCTCATGCTGTTACGCAACCCAGTCACTCGCGACCCCAGCCTGCCTTAACCTTGCTATGTGCTACCTCCTACCTAATCGCTCGACTCGCGCCCCTGGTACGCCTCTGCTGGCTGCTGCTACGAAGTTAAATCAATTTTATCTCTTGCAATAGTTCCTTCTTCACTATGTAAGCTCTGCTCCTCCACTTCTATTACATACTTTGTATCTTATACTTTTTGGAATTAGTTCATTAATCTTTTTCTTATGAATCGCAAATTCAGAGCAATTGGTGACTTGACTCAATGTAATGTGATTTCATTACTTTTTATTAATTATTATAACTTAACTGAAGTGATTCACCACTTTATTTGGTCAAATTGTTCTGCGTGTTTGTGCATTTTGTTAGACCCCATGTTTCTTTCATTTGGATGCCCTATTTTGTCAACTTCAGATCAATTAGTGTTTGTTAATTGTTAATTGTTATGACATCTAAAGTAATTTACATATATACATAAAGTTATGGAGTTTTGAGAGATTTGGTAGTTCGGGGTTTCTTTTAGTTTTCACCTGTATGATTTATTTAGAATTAGTTTATACTTTGTAGTTTGTACTATTTGGAATTAGTTCATTAATCTTGTTGTAACTTTTTCTAGATTTGAGTTGTTGACATGTCGTCATCGGGCCATGATTCAACCGCGCAGTTACAGGCATCTACAAATACAATGGGAAAGACAGATGTTGCATGGAATCATTGTAGTGAAGGGTGAGCTGTAGATGGTAAAAGAAATCTTACTTGTTTATATTGTCAAAAAGAAATTAAGGGTGGTGGCATTAATAGAATAAAACAACATCTTGTCAGAAAAAAAAAGTGAGTTTGGCCTTTGTAAGAGAGTTCCTCCGGATGTAAAACATGAAATGGAACAATGCTTAAAAAAATTGAACAAAACAAAAAACATAAAGTTGACATGCGTTCATTCGATGATCCGTATGAAAAACATGAGAGGGATGATGTAGATGTTGAAGAGATTATTCGTCAATCTCCATCTGATAATGTAGTGAGTGATAGTCTTGAACCAACGAAGGGGAAAGAAAAAAAACTAAGTAACTTATTTACTTCAAAGCCCCAACCTGAGAAACAACCTACTATAAAAAGTGCTATGGCTAGTAAAGAAGCTGTGTGGAGGGCTAATATGGTTATAGGTAGATGATTTTATGATTGTTGTATTCCTTTTGATGTCGTGAATTCAATATATTTTCAGCCTATGTTTGATGCTGCAATTAGAGTCGGTTTGGGTTATAAGGTCCCTTATTATCATGATGTGCGAATCAAGTTGGTTAGAGATTTGAAAAAAGAAGTGCAACTCTTTGTTGAAACCATGAGGTCTTTTTGGGGTGATTGTGGGTGTACCATTATGGGGGATAGTTGGGCAGATGGTAGGCATAGATCTTTCATTAATTTTCTTATCTATTGTCCACGTGGAATTTGTTTTGTTAAATCTATTGATGCTTCTGATGCAGTGAAGAGTGGCAAACATTTGGCTAATTTATTCGTAGAAGTAATTGAATGGGTTGGACCAACTAATGTATTTCACATGGTAACAGATAATGGGGCTAATTATGTGCTTGCAGGGTTTCACAGCAATACAAAAACATTAGTTGGTCTCCTTGTGATGCACATTGTTTAAACTTGATTTTAGGGAACATAGCTAAGATGAATCATATTGCTGAATTAGTTAAGAAGGCATCGAAGATAACCAAGTACATTTATAATCATGGTTAGTTATTGGCTTAGTTGAGGAAGAGAAAGGATTGGATAGAAATCATTCGTCCGAGGCCTACTCATTTTGCTACGACTTTCATTGCATTGCATAATATTTGTGATCATATGCATGATTTGCAGGCTTTGGTGACTAATAAGGATTTTAAGGAGTCTAGATATGTAAAGGATGCACAAGGGAAGGTTATGGCTTCTTACATATTGGAGAAAATATTTTGGAGAAAATATTTTGGAATGATTTTTTGATCGTAACCAAAATTGTGGAGCCTTTGATGCGTGTATTGAGAATTGTTGATATGGATGAAAGACCCTCCATTGCATATTTGTATGATGGCATATTTAGAACGAGAAAAGCTATAAAGAAAGTTTTTAGGCAAAAGAAAAGCTTGTACAAGCCTTATACAAGAATTATCAAGGAGTATTGGGATAAGCAATTGCGTAAAAGTGTTCACGCGGCCGCATATTAGTTGAATCCTTGTTTTCAATATAATCAAGAATCATTTTGTGGGAAGTCAGAAGTTATGGCGGGTCTTCTTGATGTCATTGAATCACAAGCCACCACTAGTAAGGTTAAGTTATTGGATGAAACTAG